>OY970827.1:36787057-37357057 GCA_963853835.1 Calendula officinalis | reverse complement strand
TAGCATAACTTTGGACTCCAACACTTTCTGCACAAAGCTCCATCTTTTTAACCCGAACCGAGTTTGACCCATTCACTAACCTGCCTATTTTACCACCTTTAGGAAAATACAATACCTTGTGCAGAAAAAGGATGTATTATCCCTTGATTTTGCACGTGTCTTCATCTAATCAATAGGTCTAAATGATAGGCCTAAATACCATTACTCCAAAAATATATGGTATGTTACACATATGGTATGTCTTTTTATCAAAATACGTTATGTTATATATGGTCTTATTACACAATATGATATTGTAATTATAATGAGCATGAAGTTAAGGAAACCGAATGACTATATATATTTTGTGGTTAATTATGGACACGTCAATTTAAAGAAACTGAATAATCTGTTTGGCTCTGATACCACGTGAAGTTAATGACACATAGCAATGACATGACATCCTACTTCGCGCTGATTTATGACGTGTTTAATGACATTGAATGAGTGACGTGGCGAGATTTCAAAAACGTTTTTTTTTATCATATATAAAGATAAAGATATGTGAGCTTACCACGTCCATGAAAACACGAGAAGAACCAAACTCAAACTAAACGTGTTAGAATCGAGAGTAAATGGTTTTGATAGCAAATGGGTAGAAACGACTCACCTAGTCACCTATATAAATGGGTTGAGTTCAAGATGACGTACTGTTTACGATCTTCTAAGCCATCTTATAAAATTACGACTAGTTGACTAAATATTAAAGTTTACTCACTCCGCCCCACAAAAAAGTTCTCATTTCCCCTTATAATTTTGTCTCGCAAAAAAATTCTCATTTCTTAAATTTAAGGGACTCACTTAATAAAATAATATTATTACCAATAATTCTACCACTAAAACACTTTCTCTCTCCAATCTAACTTTATATTTTAATCAAAAGTATTAACAAGGACCCCACTACTAACTACCTTCTAAAATCTTGTGTCCAAGAGAAATGAGAATTTTTTTATAGGACGGATGGAGTATAACACAAAAAAGCCCCGTTTTTATATTATGCTACTTTTCTTTGTTTTTTATTAGTTTTGTTTTGACTTTTTGTAGTTGATTTCAATATTATAGTACTTCCCATTATTTTTAATTTGTAGTTAATTTTAATCTTGTATTAGTTTCCTTGTCTCTTTGAAATTGAGACATGAATATTAATAACACTAATTATACAATTAGGTTGACATTGCTAACTCCATTTGCTAAACATGGTCGGGTTGTTCAATTTTAGACACGTTTAGCTAATCTGGTTGGATTATACAAATCTACCAACTTTTTTTCGTTATTGCCAACTTTTTTTCATTATGTGTTTCTCCCAAAAAATTTGTTTGTTCTTGATTGGCTTTGACAGTTTCTAATTGAGTGGGTTTGTTTGTTCTTGATTGGCTTTGACCGGTTCTAACTGAGTGAGTTAGTCTCGGCTACATGTCTTTCGAATTTTTTTTCAAAAATGATGTATTTTTTTTTTGAATTTTCACAAATAATGCAGTTTTATTTTTTGCTTTCACAAATAAGGTTTATGGATTCCTGGAGTCCAGACTTAAATTGGACTCATGGAGTCTAGAATTGTACTTGACATAGTATCAGATTGTACCGGTTGCAGAAAAGTGGCAGAAAAGTACATGGGGAAAGTACATTTCCGGTTTCCGAGAGTCCAATTTAAGCCTAATTCCAGACTCTAGGAGTTCATAAACCTTATTTGTGAAAGCCAAAAAAAAAATACATTATTTGTGAAAATTTAAAAAATAAGTGCATTACTTTTAAAAAAAAAATTCGTGTCTTTCACCACAAAAGGTAACGATCATCGATGAAGATTGAGGCAAGTTTCTTTAACTAAAAGATAAGAAATGATTAAAGCTAAAGGAACATTGTATTCAAACTCTCATTCCCTCACGTATATATTTCCGTAGTTCATTTAATTTTTGCAACATTGTAGTTTATATTATTTCAACTTAATTAAATTAAAAGAAGGAAAAGAAATAAAATTTAAGTTATTATTTCATACTTTGGTGTTATCAACATCTTATAAAGTACTAAAGATGTAAAAAGTCAATATATATGTGACATTAATGCCTAAACAGATACTATCAAATTTACCTTATTCTAAAGAGGTGATATTATTGCGACTCGTAAAAATATGTGGTATATGCTACATGATAATATGTTCAATTATTTGAGCAACAAATATCAACCACACTAAACGTTAAAAATTTGAGCATGAAGTCACCATAAATAATTGGTTTGTCTAACGTCAATGATAACTACCTTTTCGGCCCATGCGGTGCACCCAAATTCTTTGGAATCTCTTTTTACGCCACCGAATTATTCCATTTATCTTATGTTATGTTAGGCTACTCGGTACGGGTATATTAAATAGTGTTGATATCTAACCTGGCAGCCTTCTTTTTCTCCCTTGGTGGGGGGTTCGTGCTCTATACTGGCTACGACCACGACGCTTCACGCGATGTGGTTGGCCTTTTTTGCTTGATTTGGTGGGGGCCTTCACATTTTAGTGGGGTGCAGTGAGTATTTCTTTTAAGGGATAGTGAGTGTGTGACTGTCACATACTTAATTTTAGGTGTGGAACCACTTATAATTACACAATTTTGGTTACAAAACTCAAGTGTGTTATTTTTTATGAAAGTCTTGTCACTTTCCCGTGATATTAGTATACTTACACAATAAAAAAAAACTATATACACACATATACACATGTGTTCAATATAAGCATCATTTCTAGAAGCATGAAGTTTGAAATACCATTTCAACAAAAAACATAATTAAGTTTAAGATAAATGATGAGTTTTAGACGGGTTTTGATACACTAATAAGTTTATGTGATGATCAATGACTTATAAGTATTTTCTTTTACCAAAACCACCATGTAATTTTGAGTTGTTTCATACCTAAGCTTAAGTATGTGACAGCCACACTCACTTTTCCCTTCTTTTAAAGTTTTGTATGTAATTGCTTAGGTGATATATGACGTGCCAATAATTTCAGTGTGTCGATTTGAACCCATACCTAGTAGCCTAAAACATTAGGTATCATGACTCGAACCTAACATATCATATCATTTCCATCTTTTTTTTGAACGTTACCTAATCTACACCAATTGTCTACTATGGGACTTGAACTCATGACCAATATGTCATGGACAACACCTTATACAATTCACCATAACCACTAGGCTACAATCATTAGGTTACATTATTTCTATCTTAGTATTCATCATTTTACAATAATAGTATAATACACTAAAATACTATATCACTTATCACTCAAATTATAATACTCCCTCCATCTCACAAAAAACTTCTCATTGTACTTTGGCATAAGTTTTAAGGTGATAGTTAGTGATGTGGTCATTAGTAATAATTTTGATTAAATTATAAGATGATTTGGATAGAGAAAGATAGTTAGTGGATAGTTAGTGGTGAAGTCCTTAGTAATAATAGTATTTTTATTATGTGGAGCCCATAAAATGTAATAAATGGGAAGTGTTTTGTGGTATAAAAATTTAAGGTGAAATGATAAGTTTTTTTGTGGGACAGGTGGAGTATTTCTTTTGGAACTAACCATTTTATTTTTATTTTTCCATTTTTTTATACTCGCACATCGAAAAAATCAGCCGAGGGGAGGGGGAATATGGTTATTTTCAAAGGCCACGTAAAACAAAAATTAGTGTCCTTACTGTTTTTTTAACTGTAAAAGGAGACACGAAAAAGAGATATCATTAACAATATTGAGGAAGAAAATCTTCCTCACCATTGTTATTATTGATATCTCAGTTTTGGACGTATAATCATTATGTCAAAGTTTTGGATTCGTCTTATTATTATAGTGATCATTAGCAAACAAACAAATAGATCTGAATTAAACCTTACTTAAACATATTGTATTCATTTTGTAAGACCTCTTAATCAGCATCTAAATCAGAAATTTAACATGTTCTGCCTCTTAATCGGACAGATATAATGGTAAGTCTGAATCATTCAGACATCTGAATCATTCAGATCTTAATCATTCAGATGTTACCAAACAGCACCTTAGTTATTCAAAATTAGTGAGGAATCTGATATAGAACTGAAAAGATAGAAAAGATTAGAATCCGTTGATTCAAATGAATACCGGATTAATCTAACACAAAACACGTTGATTCAAAAGAATACCGTGAATTGGTCTTCAAAACTTGTTGTAACACGAAGAACACAATTTCGGGATAGAAAACTCAAAGTTTGCAAATTCATCAACTGATTATTCCATATGATAAAAATACACTTTAAATATGGCCCAGATTTTTGAATTAGCCTAAAACGACAAACGGGCCAAAAACTAGACCTAAACAAAGTTCGAAAATTTAACGAAAAAACATAAAAACGTAAATAAAGTGTCCAAAACAAGGCTTTTTGGGCCAGGAAGTTGGGTAAACCCCCGTTGGCGGTTTATCATGTTGTAGCCTTCGTCTCAAGCTTCGATTTGGTAACTCGTGGGCCGGAAATGGAGACACGAGCTGAAAGTTATGCACGTTTTACTAAAGCCCATTTTCTAACGCGATCATGGGCTTCCATAAATATTAAGGCCCGCTCCTCTATCATTGGGCCTGCATCATTCTCCCCTGGATAGACGAAATTCGACCTCGAATCCCCAACAACTTCATCATCTGAAGAATCACCATAATAGGGCAACAAGTGTTTCACATTAAACACATCAGAATATCGAATATGGCTCGGCAACCTTAAACGATAAGCATTAGAGTTAATTTTCTCCACAATCTCCACCGGGCCAATCTTCTTGGCTGACAACTTGTTATAGTCACCAACAAAAAAACGATACTTAGTCAAAACAGCCCACACAAAATCACCCGCCTCAAAATCCACATGCCTTCGATTCTGATCAGCATCCTGTTTGTACTTGGCGTTAGCCTGAACCAAATTGTCACGGACAGTTTTATGAACTTCGTGCAACCCTTCAACAAAATCCTGCACCTTTTTTGGAACAGAAGTAGAAACAGGAACAGACATTAAACATAAAGATAAATTCATCATTTCTTATTGATGATGAACAAGTTGAATTGAGGACAATTCTTTTCGAATAGAGAAGGAATGATGCATGCATGATGTGGCCATGGATTATTGCATGGAGGGATAATAATTAAGAAAACAAGTTACAAAAATAAAAGTCCATTAGTGACATTTTAATTTAGATCTTAAGAAGTTTTGAAAACCATTTGTCTTTTCAATTTTGTAACCATTTTGAATTAATGGTTGTTAGTGATGTTTCTTTTGGTTTATTTAAGCCATTTCTATTGTAATAGGAGAAGTTGAATGTTATATAAAAAAAGTTGAAACTTTTGAGGAAATAGTTTTTCCCTCCCAAAATTATTCTTGTGTTGGAACAAGTTTTGAAGGCCATTCCACGGTATTCTTTGAATAACCGTGTTTTTGGTTAGATTATCCGGTGTTCGTAGAATCAACGGGGTCAATCTATTCTATCGTCCTTTTTACCCTACATCAGAATCATAATTTATTTTAGGGATTTGGTAACTATAGTTTTTAGGGCAATGATTAAGAATTAGTTATGTTATTTATGTACAAATATTAAAGCATAATTATCCTTAGTAGTTACTGATTTTTAGAATGGTAATTTCTTTTATTGTTATTGTACAACATTTTTAAAAATTAATTTTTTCCTTAAACAATACATTATTTTATATTATTAGCATTTTTGTTTATTTTAACGTTGTTATATTGATCCCATAGAGAAACGTTCAAGGAAGTCCATCATTTTTATGTAGTCTCGAGGAATAAATCTTAACCATTGATCAATATATAAGACCTAATGGTCAAGATTAATCACATATTTTATACATGAAGATGGTATTTTGATCATTTGACACTTAAAAAAAATTTGAATTTTTTTATTTTTTATTTTAAAGTTTTTGTGTTTTCTTAATTTTTTATTGTTTTATTATTTATTATTATTTTTTCAGCTAAATATAATATTTATTTAATAATTACGTGTAGTACTTAATCACATGTGATTTTAGTGTAAAATCATATGTGATTGTATATTTTAATCATATTTGATGTTTTAGTACAATCACATGTGATTCAATACACAATCACATGTGATTCAAGTGTTATTAATGAAAAATAATATTTATTAAAAAAAGAAAAAAAATTCTAAAATAAAAAAATATATATATTATTTTTTTTAAAATGACCAAAATACCCCCTCCATGTATAAGATATGTGATTAATTTTGACCATTACTTATAATTAATGATTGGTTGAGACTTGAGAGTTATTTCTTGAGACTTCATAAAAATCAAGGACTTCCTTGAACACAACCCTGATCCGATAATCAAATATTGTTAGCATGCATAAAGGTATAATAGATCAAAGGATTATTATATTTTTATGAGTTTCTTTGCGTATTGCAACAAAAAATATTTGTCAATCTCAAAACTTGTTATTATTGTAGCAATTTCAACTTTAAATTCAATTAATTAATATAATTAAACCGTTGTAAATTGTAATATTGCTAAAAATGTCGCCAATAATTTCTTTTATACAGTAACATATTGTTTAATTACATTTTATTCTCATTTAAACATTGTACCCAAAGATACTTCTCCAATAATGTGAGATGATGTAAACCCTCCCCAAACAGAACTATGTGCCAATTAAATTTTGACACTTAAACTATACTTTGTCGATTAATAATTTCTTAATTGGTCCTTACCTACCACACCAATTCACCATATAATTCCAATTCAAACTTTCCATTTTTGTCGATTTCATAACCTCTTTATAATTACCAAATTCAAATCAAAACAATCACGAAACATGCAAATGTATGGTCGACAGTGGTCTCAGATGTTTTAATACTATTATCTGTATTATACGTCATTAACACGTTAAATGAGGAGTGTACACACGCGTGAAAAAGATGGTATGACTCATAAAAATATACTCCCTCCGTCCCTAAATAAAGTTCCCATTTGTGCTGGGCACAATATTTTAGGAGATAGTTAGTGGTGGGGTATTTGGTATTACTTTTGATTAAAATATAAGGTTTGATTGGAGAGAGAAAGAGTTAGTGGTGAAAGTATTGGTAATAATATTATTATATTAAGTGAGTCCCTTAAGTTTGAGAAATGAGAACTTTATTTAGGGACAAAACTTGAAGGAGAAATGAGAACTTTATTTAGGGACGGAGGGAGTATATAATACTATCCGTATATGACTTGTCTTTAGGGGCGGATCTACTGCTGTAGCAAGAGTTAGTAGATGCAATCCTTTAAATTTTTTCAAATAGTGTTATAAAAAAATAATTTTTTTTTTTTAAGATAGATGATACTTTAAGAAAAAAAAATAATTGTAAAATCAATGATACCCTTCTATTTTTTCACCCCTCGTCTTTTTCTCCTTTGTAGTGTATAACGTGTTTTAACTTCTAAGTCTATACAAGATGTTGTAGGATATCTTTATTTCATTAAAGAAAAACTAATTAATATATGTGTTTGAAGTCCAAAATATACAACTTTAACAAGCGTCAAACATGGCTAATTCCATGGATTTAAAGCCTAATTTTCTTCATCGTTATCACCCGACCCATATTTTATTAGGCACAAATTATGACACACAAGTGCACAACCACTAAATATTCTCTTACATCTTATAATTCACATAAAAACATCCTTCGGTTAAATAAACATTTGTAGATTCTTATAAATTAAGATCAGTCACACTAATTAGTTGTAAAAATCAAATCTTATAACTTAGGAATATTAGTGTTTGGTGTTACTGTTAACAGTCATGACTTAAAGTTCTGTTATGCACGAAATTGAAATAAATTTAGTAGGCGTTAGAAAAAACTAATTAATTGTAAAGAAATATGGTGATTAAAAAAGTTAAGAAAAGCAAGTAATATTTAAAGAAACTTGAAAAACATTTTTACAAAACTATCCAAAATGGAAAATAAAGAATATCCCCATTTGGCACTAAACACCATTGATAAATAAAGAGATATTTTCCCCTTTCTACCCCCATTTATAAACCTAGTTTATAAGTATCACTAAATATCTTTCTTTTTTTTTTTCTGCCCATTTTGTTGTGGACCAGACGCAATATTTCAACATTGTCTTTCTAATTTCTATGTCATTTTCTTTCGCTAATAGAATCATTGGAATTCAAGCATAGGATTGTAAAAACTTGTATGGTTCAAAGAGCCGTTTTGATGGTTGTCTTCAAACTTGACGAAATGTGGTGCCTTGATTCTTGTTTCGGGAAACAAATTTGACGATTGTGGCATTGTGTTTGCGGTATTGTTGTCATTGTTTGTGTTGTAATCGCCAAGAAGATGAGAAATCGAGCCTAAAGATTCCAATTCCCATAAATGAGCAAGTGAAAATGTCCTAGGAATTTTCATTAATTGTACCTCCATGGCATTATGATCATCCTTAGGGGTGTGTTGGGCATTTACATATTTTCTCTTTGTTCCAAAGGTTTTTCCGGACTCTTTTTCTTGTAAATTCGACATAGAACCCAATCATCAAGCTGAAAAACAAGTAAAAATAAATAAATCTCGTTACATATTTAATCAAAACGGAAAATCATGCATGTCTAACTTTTTCTTACCCTCATGGAACCGATTTTTTTAATGGGTTGTGATCTTGACTCGTTTAATCGGTATTCATGCATAATCCAATCGGTCTTAACACCCTTTGGAGGCCTACCTTTGTAGAACACCAAAGCTTTCTTCACACCAACATATTTTGATCCACTATAAATTGCTTTATCGGTCCCCGTTGCCTTCCAATATCCTGAAACCGCTGCCCTATTGGGCCGAACCCCATTAGGGTATTTCCGATCACGAGGAGTGAAAAAATACCATTCTTTTTCTCCAAATTCGGTTTTTTCTGCATGTCACAAGTTTAATGGAATCAAAACATAAACCTTCAAAACAAACAATACCACAAAAACTAAAAACTCATTATAAAACTAACCAGGCAACTCCCATGGATCAAACTTGTAAATATCAACTTCGGGGATTATTGAAACAGGACATGGTTTAGACAACGCTTGGTTTCGTAAGTAAAACATGATTAGTTCTTCATCCGTTGGATGAAACCGAAAACCGGGAGGTAGATTAGAATTGTCTCTTCCAACCATGTTAAACCAAAATCTAAGAAAAAGGGGCTAGAGAAATATGTGAAGACTTAAGAAATTAATGAGAGGAAATTACAAAAAGATGGGGAAGAGAAGTGAGAGTGTTTGAAATGTTTGCAAGGAGAAGGGATTGGAATTTATTGGAGATGGTTTTTTGTCTATTTGTGAGGAGATTACATCATTCTTGATTTTGATTGGTTGGTTTGACTTTTGACTTTTTATTTGTGTTCCAATGGCGACTTGGCGTATGGCCATACTTGCAAGATTAGGTAACACACACCACACACAAGTATTATTTTAATAAACATCATCCATACCCTTATGGGAATATTTATTTTTATTTTTTAATTTTTTTTCTCTTTTTCTTATATGTGGTCCTTTAACAAACTTTTCTTATTGACACACCCAATTGACAATTCTTAGTTAAGATGCCCATTATAAAAATAAAACTTTGTTGATACCTTCCCGTAATATGCTAAGTTAATATGTTAAGTTATTGCTTAATTGACTCGCAAAATAAATCAGAATTTAAATTATATAAAAATAGGTTATTTATGATAAATAATAATATGAAAACTATATTATTTATATAACATTGAAAGTAATGTGTGAAAATTATTCACTTATTAATCAACACTTAAGAAAACCTTCTACTAATGTGGATTATGGTATTGTGTTATTGGTTAGGACATAGATTACATTGATTCCTAAGTTGAATATTTGTTCATTTGTTTAAGTAGATTATCTAGGACTTTTATGGTCTATCAAGATCAGGTCCAATGCTTTATCCAAAAAAAGTAGAGGTTAGATGCACATGTTAAATAAGTATATTTATATATAATATTAAAGTTGTTATTGGCTATTTAATAAAAGTGAAAAACTATGGCTTAAAGCATGAATGTTTAACATGACTACTTGAATGAATAAATAAAGTAGTTGTTTGTTAGACTACTCCTGTTGGGGAGTTTGTGGATAGGGATGACAATTTCTGACCCGACACGAAATCCGACCTAAAACTTATATGAAATTAAACAAGTTTGGATTGAGGTAAAAAAAGTTTTGGGTCAGTATCGGGTCGACTGAACTAAACCGTTTATTAAACAAGTTAAGTTTGGGTCAATGATTATTTAAATGTGTCGATACGTCAACCTGTTCATATTTTACTAGTTCAAATGTAACTAATAGTTTAAAAAAATTAAAATAACTACTTAGTAATTTGGTGCTTTGGTATTTTGTTATAAATTTGTGAAATAATAACGATATTTTGACATGTTTGACCCCTTTAACCTGTTTGACCCGTTTGTTTAAACGAGTTATACGAACTACTAGAAAAGCTGCCAATACCAAAGGTGAAAGCCGTTGGTAAATTGGTTAAATCCGTTGGTAATCCGGTTTACCAACGGGATTACCAACGGAAACCGTCTGTCAGTAAAAGGCCCGTGGGTGAATTAATTTACCCACGATGCTGTTGGTAAATGCCAACGGACAAGCTGTTAGTGACGAAAAATTGTCCGTTGGTAATTTTAATAGCCAAAAACGTTATAACCGTTGGTAATTTAGCAACGGAAACACCGTTGGTAATTTTATTTATCTATCTGTTGGTTATTTGAGTACTCGAAAATTCACAATTTACCAACGGAAATGCTATTGGTAAGAGAGAGAGATCAACTAACTAATACCTTCCAAAATACATATCAAGCAATCAATTTGCCAAATTACAATTAGTTTGTCATACACAAAATGATATATATTATAAAGTATTCCCAATATACAAAAGGCTTGGTAATCACAAAAAAATTATACAAGATCTTGATCGGCGACTAGGCTTTCAAGATCAAGAACTAAACCAGATGTTAACCTGTTCCAAGAATGAAATGCTAACAAAGTGAGCAGCAACAAACATATATACATTTGACTTTAAAAATCTTAAATACAATTTAAGAAAAATGTTGATACCTTGTAATATTCTTAAGACTATAGGGTATAAAGCAAAACAGGGTTGCACTTTGAGTTCCATTTGATTTCCCATTTTCTTCATGCAAAAACTTAGTTGCTACTCTAGTCAAAGATCAGCTCCATTCCACCATAACTTTGTATCAGCATAACTTGCATAAAACTCCTTCAAGCACTCCATTATAAATAGACTATAGAATTTCAAAATTTATTAATCATAAATAATTAAATACTTTATCTGCAAAGTAAAGTAGATATAACCAACCTGCATTTTCTAAATGCCATAACTGCTCCATTTAAGTTACTTGCAGATGATTAGATACATTATCAAGTGGTTTCACCACTTTAACATCAGATGCAAGTTAAATCTCACCATATCTGGTACCAATAAATTAAATCTATTAATATCACCTAAAAGTTGATACTTTCAACAACTCATCAAGATTTGGCATTGCAAGAACATCCTTGAAACTACACAACAGGTTTCAAAAGACATTTCTTTTAAATGATGAACTTAAATCAAATATACCAATGACTCAATGAATATAAGGACCATGGTGTTGGAATGGTATCAGAACAATTATTTAATGATTTCAACAAAAATATTCAATCTACCAGATCTCCAATAAACCCAACAATCAATTAAGAACATAGAATTGAGGAACAGATTGACATCGAGATCAACTAGATCTCCAATAGAACGAAAAATGTAACAACAACAGTTTATTACTATTTCAAATTAACAACCTTATCTTCGATTCGTACATGGAAATTAACAGTTTACCTCTTTCATTGTGAATAAGGAGGTTTTATAAAACCGAACAAGGAAAAGGCAACCTGTGTCCTTGATTTCAAAGTGACAAATTCGAAATTAG
This sequence comes from Calendula officinalis, assembly GCA_963853835.1. Lineage (NCBI taxonomy): Eukaryota > Viridiplantae > Streptophyta > Magnoliopsida > Asterales > Asteraceae > Calendula > Calendula officinalis. Next base: position 37,345,026 of record OY970827.1, on the reverse strand, counting down.
GGGTAGGGTTTTCGATTGTGTAGGTGCGGCTGGAAGAATTGAGAAATGGAAATGAGAGTAGGGTTTTTTCTTTTTGCTTGGAAGCCTATACAATTTACCAACACAATAATGAAAATAACCATACAATTTATCAACAGAATAATGAAAATAACCGGTTGGTAATCTAAAGTGAGAATTTTCCCTCCAACATAATAATATTTTCATCGGGTTAATAAAAATGTTACCGTTGGTAAATTTTCCACTCCAAAATAAAGATAATCACCAACATCATTTCTAATGGATGTCTGTTGGTAAAACTAAGTGTGAATCTGGTACGGTATTATGTATATTTTCTTCATACCGTGTACCGTACCAACTATAATTGGTACACTGATTTAGCTACAAATATCATACCAAGTTTACTTGGTATCAATTTGTTTGGCTACCAACAATTGTGGTTGGTACAAATTGGTAATGGTATATACCAACATCACAAACTTATATGAAATTAAAAACATTAATAACAAAATAATAATGATATGTTATCATTATCGATCAGTTAAATATATTAACAAGTTTTCTGAACACGGAATCAAAATAAGAAAAATGATATAATATGTTAGGGTCAGGTCTGGATTGAAAGTAAATAGGTTAGGGTTGAGATATCTGACCTATTTATATAAAAAGATCAATTTCAAGTTGAATAATTTTGGCTTAGGCCCTTCAACCCGAACCGAAGATACTAATAAAAAGTAAGAAATTCTTGAGGAGTTTTTGGCTTAGGCCGTGAGCATAGACTAGATGAGGTCACTAATTTTGTTGTTTTAAATATATTAAATATAACATTTAATTTTCTTATGAGTTTATCGTTTTATACTACTTATTTTATGAGTTTATCGTTTTATACTACTTATTCCTTCTTATATATCTATTTATTAGATATTAGATTAAGACATATATATCAAAATGAAAGGATAATATTAGAAGAGATAATTAGTGGATTACACATGTCATCTTTTCAAATGGATAGGAGACAAGTAAGAACAAATGATATGAATAAATATCATTTCTTTTTTCTTATTTGTATCTTGGTTATTAGGCCTCTCTCACCCTTACCCATCACTAAACCCATCACTAGCGCCACGTCATCACATACTTACTGACACGCTACTGACACGGTCGTGTCAACCCTACCCATCACTAACCCATCACTAAACATCATTTTCACATCATCCTTTCCACATCATCATTTTAATTAATAAAAAACACACTACATTAAATAAAAAACATTAAATTAAAAAAGACATTAAAACATAAAAAAAAAATTAAACTTAAAAAAAAAATATTAGACCTAAGAAAAAAAAACATTAGACATAGAAAAAAAACATTAAACTTAAAAAAAACTAATCGTCGTCCTCGTCGTCTTCTCCGTCATCGGTTGAGTCCGGATCGGCGTATTTGTCCAATAAACTTCGGCGATATTTTAAAATCGCTTTTCGCTCTCTTCGGTTCAAATTTTCGGGAACCGAACAATGAAGGACTCTGAAAGCATCCGATATCCTGCGCTCCACAGTCGCTTCTTTGATAGTCTTCAAAGCGTCGGCTTGCAGTATGGCGTTCTCACATATACGGTGACGAAGTCGCATCCGAGGAACTTGCCGTACGCCGGCTAACGTTACGACCCAGTGGTCGACGGATCGGGTCATCACGGAATAGACCTTCCATATTTGCGGAAGGGAGCGGGTTAGTGTTGTCTTCGCCAAGGTTCACCGGGTTGGGCTCGGTAGCGGGTTGGGGATTCATCACGTTGTAATCTACCCAAAACTTGGGGTAATCTTTTAGTTCATCCCAACAATGTTCGTACAAAAAGTTCCTCTTGTTGTTGTTGTCATAAAATTGTTGTTTTGCAGCGTTGAGCACGCCTTGGTCATCGGCCCCACTTTGTCGCCTTGACTCGAACCGTTTAAAGATTTCCCCAAACTTCCGAACGTCCGTTTTTATCTTGTTCCATTTTCTTTGGAGTTGACTTTTGGTGCGTTTTGTATCAACTAGTGAGTTGTACTTGGCTTCAATCTGCCCCCAAAGTCGATCACCGGATTGTGAGTTCCCGCGTTCTGCGGATTGTGAAGCATTTATCCACCGCTGGCATAAAATAACGGCCTCCGGGATGGACCACTTCCGCACCGAACCAGCCTCCCTAACCGCTGGTGTAGCTCTTCTTCTTCTTCCCGTTCCCCTGCTTGGTTCGACCGGTTCGGGTACCGCTTGTGGGCCCTCTCCTTCGTCTTCCTCTTCCACTTCGAGCGGGGATTCAGTTTGCAAATCGGGTTGATAGCCAGAACCCGACCCGGGATAATAACCGCCGCCATAGAAATCGGGTTGGTAACCGGGTTGGAAACCGTGTTGGTAACCGGGTTGGTAACCGGGTTGATAACCCGATTAAAAACCGGGTTGAACAGCGCCTTGGTTCGGGAAACCGCCGGGAGATGAGTAGAACGGAAGAAAACCAGAACCCGAACCCGAACCAGATGCTACGTTGCTCGGGCTGGGCTGGCTAGTCTGTCCAGCATTTGACGAATATGCTGGTGACGGGATACCAGCGTTTAACAAATTTTGGAAGTGATCATTTGACGGGGAGGAGTTGGATCTACGACTCATGATGAAAATTTGTATGAAGGTAATGAAGAAGTGGGAGAAGTGGTATAAAATTATGAATGAGGGGTATTGTATTTATAGGTAAAAAATAGGATAAATAAAAAAAAAACAAAAAAAAACAAAAAAATTGAATTTTGAATTCAATTTAGACGCTCCCCCTCGGTCCCACCTTCCCCCGACGCCCAATGCCATCCGTTCTCACCCCGACGTCCGCCTAACGACGGCACCCACGACGGCTCTATGCCAACGCCGTTGTGGCGCGAAGGCAAAAAAACTCCCCCGACGGGGTCCCCCGACGTGAAGTTGGCACGGGTCTTATAAGACAAAAATATGATCTTTAAAATTCTAATATCATCTAAAACATAACAAAAAAAGTAACAAAAAACTAAAATTCATAAAAAAAAATTCTTTATTTATAAAGTATAAAGTCCCATATATAATATAACAAGTAATTTAGCTGCATGCGCGTTGCTGCAAATTTATCTTTCTTAAAATCCGAATAGTTAGCATTAGGTTATACTTCCTTCGTTTCAAAATAAGTGATACACTTTTCATTTTGAGGGTGTTTCAAAATAAATGAAATATTTTGAAACTTTCTTTATTTGGTAAAATATAGTGGGACTCATACCCACTAACTATCTCTTTTAATAAAGTGAAATTATTCATTTACCCTTACCTTTATTTTTAAACATCAATAAATTCACTTTAATCATAATATGTGGGACCCCTCAATCACTAACTATGCAATTTAACCTTGATTACAATTTTTTACCTCAAAAAACGTGAAAACTAATTTATACTCCGTATTACTTATATTGAAATACAGGAAGTATATATTGAATTAAATTAAATAATATTTGTTGCACCACAAAATTGCAACACTGGATTGCCACACTGGATTACAACACTTCTATTTTTCAAACTATTTTAAACTCCTAATAGAATTGCTGATGAGGTTGCACCATAAGTTGCTACACCGGATTGCAACCTTTCATTTTTAAAATATTTATTAGAACTCCGTTATATATTAAACCCCGTTTAAAATTATTAATGAATAGCGCCTTTGAATGGCAAATGTACTACTTCCTCCGTATCAAAATAAGTGACACAAATTGGTTACACGTTTTTTGAGGTAAAAAATTAAAGTAGAGGTTAAAATAAATTAAAGTACATAGTTAGTGGATAATGAGTTCCACTTTTCTTGAATAAAGTGATATTAATGAGTGTTAAAAGTAAAAGTAAGGGTATAAGAGTAATTTCACTTTATTAAAGTGGATAGTTAGTGGGTATGAGTCCCACTATTTTTACCAAAAAAAGGAAAGTTTTTAAAGTGTGTCACTTATTTTAATATACCCCAAAATGAAAAGTGTGTCACTTATTTTGATACGGATGAAGTATAAGGGGAATCTTGACATATGATTATTTTAAAAGAATGAATAATAACCCCTAAATTTTATTTATTTATTTATTATTATTTTTATTTCATTAATAAAATAACATTATGTGATAATTAAATGTGATTACATACTTGATCCTATGTGATATTTTATATAATAATATATGATTGCATACTTGGTCACATATGTTATTTTTATATGGTATAATTGATCACATGTAATGTTTTTGTATACTCAAATGTGATCAAGTATACAATCATATGTGATTATCAAATAATTTTTTTTTCTAACAAAAAAAAATTAAAATTTAAAAAATAAATAAAAGTTAAAAATAAATAAAAAATTATGTGAATGTCAAATGTAAAAAATACTCCCTAATGTATAAACATGTGATTAATTCTAATCATTAACTATTATTGATCAATAGTTAAAAAAAATCTCTCGAGACTATAAAAAAGACTAGAACTAGCTTGAACATAATTCTTAATGCATATTCTAAAATGGTAGAAATTAGAGTTCATTAATATTATATCTTAAATTTTATGTTCATTAATTGCATGTTATCATATATCTTGACACACAACCGATGTCTTCAATTTTTTTTCCAGATCGGATTCATGTCAGATGACACTACAACTGACGCATAAATGCCTATAATACACATTCTCTTTAGTTCCCCCTGCCATTATAAAATATATACATACAAAGTACTTGATATTCTATTAAATTACCATTTGGGCCCATTTTCCACTCATCTCTTCACTTCGACCGAAACAAAAATTAACGGACCGTACCAATAATTTGCAGCAACATAAGAGAATGAAAGTGTCAACCAACGAACGACTAATACTAGTCTACCAGAATGAGGAAGGTGCCCTCTATCAATGAAAAATATAAGAGTTAATTACACGGATGGTCCTTATGCTATATGTAAAATTTCACCAATAGTCCTTTAGTTTAAAAAATTACACTGATAGTCCTTATTTTTAAAAGGTTTTGCACCGACGGTCCTTTATGCTAACGACTGTTAAACTTTTCTGTTAACTTTTCACATGTGCATTGCACATGAGGGTAAAACAGTATATTTACATATTGTTATTATTAAACCTCTCTCTCTGTCTCTCAAAAGTCAAAACCCAGCAACGTAAGTAGTATTATAGTACACTTGTACTGTACAACCAACTACAAAATCATCAGATAAGAAGAAGATATCTTCGATCTCATCCACCGTGTCACGGTCATCTGCTTCTCCAGCCTCTCGGTTCCGCCATCAACTTCCCCGACGACATTTCCGACCACCACACTCTGGAAAAGGTAGGATATCTCCGTCTCCACCGTCACAAACATAAGAATTAAATTCTCTGCGAATTCTCCATGTTAATTCTCTATCATTATCAAACAATGAAATTCATGTCAGATGGCCGGAATTTTTTACTACCGGGTGACGACTTATAACCTCTTGAGTTTCTTCTCTTTTTCTTTCATGAACTTTTAGGGTTTTTATTAGGTTGGGTGTGAAAGAGATGAAGTGATAGCTAGAAAGAAGGAGAAAGAAGGGAAAAGAGGCAGTTGGTGAAATGACTACTTTACCCTCTTGTGTATTGCACATGGGAGAGTTAATAGAAAAGTTTAACAGTCGTTAGCATAAAGGACTATCGGTGCAAAACCTTTTAGAAATAAGGACTACCAGTGTAATTTTTTAAACTAAAGGACTATTGGTGAAATTTGACATATACCATAAGGACCATCCGTGTAATTTACTCAAAATATAATTTAATACTCCCTCCGTCCCTAAATAAAGTTCCCATTTTGCCTTCAAATTTTGTCCCTAAATAAAGTTATCATTTCTCAAACATAAGGGGCCCATTTAATATAATAATATTATTACCAATACTTTCACCACTAACTATCTCTTAAAACACTTTCCCTCTCCAATCAAACCTTATATTTTAATCAAAAGTAATACCAAATACCCCACCACTTACTATCTCCTAAAATATTGTGCCCAACACAAATGAGAACTTTACTAAGGGACGAAGGGGTAGTTTATTATAAATCTTTTTTAGCAAAACCTTATCTTTTTACAACAATCTTCCCTGCTTTAATTTGCTTCTTTAGCTCAAAATCGCAATAAATATTAGTGAACTTTTTCTACCAAACTGACTTCAAATATGGTAAATCTCATTCTATCTAACTCAAGTGGATAAGATTGGGTTAAAAATAGAATAATGGTATTTAAGCCTATCATTTAGACATACCCACACACCTACTCATTAGATGAAGACACGTGTCAAAATCAAGGAAAAATATTAGAAGAGAGAATTAATGAAATACACATGTAATCTATCAAGTAGATAGAACTATGAGTATGTTTAAATGGTATAAATAAATATCATTTCTTTTAAAAATAAAATGAAATCAACCACAAGGGTGGGCGCGGTTGGTAAGACTTGGGCCTCCTATGTGGGAGGTCCCGGGTTCGAACCCCGTGAAACCCTCCTTGTGGCCACCAGCTTCCGTTGAAACGTGGGTCCCCCTCTGTGCTGAAAATGCTGGGTCTCGTATATCGAGCCCAAGCAGAGGTGTGGATATCATTGTTAGGTGATTTACAGGGGAATGCACCTGTTGCTGGGTCGGGTATCCGGTCACAATATGTGGTCAGTGTCAATGGTACACTCCTTTACTATTTTTAAAAATAAAATGAAATCTGAGTGACTATTATCCTGTCACCTCACAGAGGTGATTTCTTATTGGAGGATTGACCGTCGATTAAAATAACATTACATGATCCAATGCCAGATGTCTGCGTGACGTTGAACCTGATTTGGATTAGCGTTCCCACCACGTGGCGTGATTGGGTTGTACATCTCTATGAATGAGATAAAGCAGAATATTCCGGCAATAATTGCCCGTGGGATTTAGGATCAAGGTCGCTTTGTGGGCGGCTTGTCTTTTTCGACCACACTCATTAAGAATTAATTTTGAAAAAATGATATTTATATCTATTTTTAAACTTGATATGTATAAAAAAAATAATTTGTATCATTTTTTGATTTTGACACTTATTATTATCATATTAATAAACACATAAATATGCACAAATAGTAAAAACCAATATAATTTATCTTAATTTTCACACCACACTTTTAATGCATCTATTATACTGTACAAATATTTCTACAAACTGTACAAATATATATCAAAAGAATATTATCTGCTATTATGTCAAAAGTTTCAAGTATTCTTAGAACAAGAAAACACCATAAATATACTAGTTTGAAAGGTTAATTAATTCAATATTTCACTAAATTATAGATTTTGTTACCTTTGAATCTAAACGTAATACTCCGTATCTTTTACTGTTGAAAATTTATATTCTACAACAACAAGTAATTATTGATGGTTAATCATGTGAAGTAAAATTTATGAAAGGTGATTTTGATACTATAAAAAACCAATCTATACATTAAACGTTTAAGGAGATTCATGATTTTTATAAAGTCTTGAGGAACAAATCTCAGTTTTTGAATCAATCAACTCACAAATCACCATCACTATCAGAATCATATGTGATTCAACACATCAACACCACCACCACCCCATGTGTATTAAATCACATGTGATTGCACATTGACGACGACCACCACCACCACCCCAGATGTATTAAATCACATGTGATTTGATGATGGTGGTGGTCGTATATTGAATCACATGTGATTTGATGATGATGGTGGTTAAGGGGTCTTTTGATCAAATGGTTAAGATTTATCTTTTGAGACTTTATAAAAATCAAAGATTTCTCTGAATGCAACTCTCTATACATTATAATTATTATTTTACATTATTTATATAGTTTGCTTTTAATTTTATATGAATTAGTTAATGTGAAATCAAAATCAGCTCCTAAAATTTATACTTAATATGGCTTGAGTTAAATTTGACATTATTATAAATTTCAAAGTTGTTTTTATCCAATTAAATATACTAAAAAAAACTTAATAATGAATGGAAATTCATTTATATATCACAAATTTTAATACTTGCACCATAATGTATAAGTTTATCAGTCAACTGTACAATTAAATTAAATAATAGTTGTGATATATGCAATAAAAATTGTGATGTAAAAATCACTCTCTATAATTAATGTCATAAGCTGTACCTTTTGTAGTTTGTAGGTTCTAAGCGAATTAACGGACCTATAAGTAGGGACGGTTAATTGGTGTTTAATTTATAAGTTATTGCTTTGAAAATAACAATTAACTAATATTATTGCTGACTTTATGTATTACATCTGTATTATAATAAGATATATTTCTTTGCACTTTTAAATAAGTAATATAGTTTAAAATTTAACTTTTGTATTTTAATAAAAGTATTCGAACGAATTCTCCACTAACTATATATTTTAATATAATTAAATGATATTTTTACCATTAACTTTACTACTTCCTCCGATTCGAAATAAGTAATACACTTTCCTTTTTATGGTGATTCAAAATAAGTGATACACTTTGAAAAGTTACCTTATTTGGCAAAAAATTATGGGACCCACACCCACTAACTATCTACTTTAACAAAGTGAAATAATCAATTTACCCTTATTTTTTACTTTTAAACATCATTAATCATACTTTATTCAAAAAGTGTGAGACTCATTCCTCACTAACCATCCAATTAATCTAATTTAATCATCATTATAATCTTTTGCCTCAAAAATCGTGAAACCCCAAGTGTATCACTTATTTTGAATCGGAGGAAGTATTATTAAATATCATTAATATTATTTTATTTAAAAAAATGAGACTTATCATCAACTAAGTATCTATTTTCATATGTCTTAACCCTTATTATAATCTTTTATCTCAAAATACCTTTAACCCGGTCGATTCGACCCGACATATTTCCATTTTCCAGTCGGACCAGTCCAATCGACAGGTCGAACCCGGGTTTTAAAACATTGGTGGACATTTCTTTAACTCGTTGCATAGCTCTCACAAAGGTGAACGTAAAGATATCAACCATTACTTATATATAACAAACTAGCCTATAACCCGTGATGAATCACGGGCGGCTTATAAAAAATTTTATGATCTTTTACTTAATTAAGAATATTTAATTCATTGGAAATTATGTACCTTAATTTGAAATAATTTCGTATGTATCACAATATTTTTATAAAAAATTTCAGAGCATATGCCTACCCGGCCCCATGATTAGTTAGCTGAAATCAAAGATACATTTTCTGTTGATGCATAAGAATCACAAGAATGGAGGTAAACACATATAAATTCTCTCTCAAAATTGTTCAACCTTCGTGAGAATCAAATGCGCGCACTCAAAAAACCAAAACTTTATACTATGATTACAGATTTTGAGTGATTACACCTTAATAGGAAAGCAACATTCCACCATCTTTTAGTAATTTATTTTGTGCAAGAAACCCTTCACCCGTTCCTTCAACTACAATAGTAACCATGTGCCCGTTTTCTTTTAGTAGTTTTTCAACAAACTCAAACATCTCACTTTCCATGAAGAATGGTGATTTGGGTATTAAACATAAATCCACATAACTTGCAAGAGTTGCATACGTTGAGATGAAGTCTGAAACAAAAAATTTAAAAGAAAAGATTTTGATAAATTAATTTACTAACGTGTACACTTACTAACCAGTAAGGAAAGTATTATGTTGACAACATCATCTAGCTACTCGGGTTTTATTTTCTTACCAAAAATTTCTAGTGTGGCATGGTTGAAAATAGGATGCAAAAAGAGGGGTGCGATATAAAGTAATTATATCATAATAAGGGGGTTTTTTTAATTTTTGAATTTTGTAATTATAAAATTTATTTTTAAATAATTAAAAATATCTTTAGTCCTTCAACTGTACAATCTAGAAACTTGCCATCCATGATCTTGATCTGAAAATGCCCATGATTATAAGCTCTAACAACAAATCAAGTAAACATGTGTGAAATTTGTCTCGTTATCATCAAATATACAATTTATACTTGAAAATTAAAGCAAACACATAAACTCTAATTCATCTGAACATAAATAACTACAAAATTGCAGATGAAAATTGAAAATCTTTTTTTTTAACAGCGCCTAATCTACTCCACTTTGCCCCCACCAGGGCTTGAACCCATGACCTTTAGGTTATAGGCAACACCAAATTGGTCAAATAGATTAGTGTATTTAATTGAGTTACATGGCTCAAAAGGGATATAGTGTAAAATGCATAAAATTCACATAAACTGCATTCGGATAGTAGTTCCGTTACAAAAGATGAACCATCTTGCCAACTGAATATTATGGTGGGGATCATGGTGTAATAGTGTCATATTGCCAGCTGAACCAAACCAGGCATTAACCGATTTCATCTACGACAATCATTTACTCAAATGGGTCAACCCCGCCCGAGTAAAAATAACACGTAACCACACATACTTGATCAAACAGTGGATGTTGAGCTAAATAATGTGGACTTTTAGGTGGCAATAATGACTTGGCATTTAAGTGCCAAGTGGCATCATACATGGCATAAGGTATGATGTGCCATTATGACATGGCTTTAAAGATTTCAAAAAAACCTTCTTTTAATATAGATAAAGATATGCAATCTTTTTTGACACTGGTTATTATAAATTAAAACTTAATGTAACCGTCGGTTTTAACAATAACAATCATCAAAAAATATAACCAAGTGTTCTATCGTATAACATGAAATAGAAAAGATCTACACGTATTTACATTTAAAATTGTTTATGTGGACAGTTACAACATTAATATTCCATTGCATTGCATTTAGAAAAGATATAACCAAAAAATATAACTAAGTGTTATATCGTATAACATGAAATAGATTTAGTAAAATATAGAAGTTGGTTCCTATAAAGGTCAATAAAAGTGAGGTGGCTTAAAAGTGCATATGTGGACTTTTAGGTGGCAATAATGACTTGGCATTTAAGTGCCAAGTGGCATCATACATGGCATAAGGTATGATGTGCCATTATGACATGGCTTTAAAGATTTCAAAAAAACCTTCTTTTAATATAGATAAAGATATGCAATCTTTTTTGACACTGGTTATTATAAATTAAAACTTAATGTAACCGTCGGTTTTAACAATAACAATCATCAAAAAATATAACCAAGTGTTCTATCGTATAACATGAAATAGAAAAGATCTACACGTATTTACATTTAAAATTGTTTATGTGGACAGTTACAACATTAATATTCCATTGCATTGCATTTAGAAAAGATATAACCAAAAAATATAACTAAGTGTTATATCGTATAACATGAAATAGATTTAGTAAAATATAGAAGTTGGTTCCTATAAAGGTCAATAAAAGTGAGGTGGCTTAAAAGTGCATATGTGGACTTTTAGGTGGCAATAATGACTTGGCATTTAAGTGCCAAGTGGCATCATACATGGCATAAGGTATGATGTGCCATTATGACATGGCTTTAAAGATTTCAAAAAAACCTTCTTTTAATATAGATAAAGATATGCAATCTTTTTTGACACTGGTTATTATAAATTAAAACTTAATGTAACCGTCGGTTTTAACAATAACAATCATCAAAAAATATAACCAAGTGTTCTATCGTATAACATGAAATAGAAAAGATCTACACGTATTTACATTTAAAATTGTTTATGTGGACAGTTACAACATTAATATTCCATTGCATTGCATTTAGAAAAGATATAACCAAAAAATATAACTAAGTGTTATATCGTATAACATGAAATAGATTTAGTAAAATATAGAAGTTGGTTCCTATAAAGGTCAATAAAAGTTAGGTGGCTTAAAAGTGCATATGTGGACTTTTAGGTGGCAATAATGACTTGGCATTTAAGTGCCAAGTGGCATCATACATGGCATAAGGTATGATGTGCCATTATGACATGGCTTTAAAGATTTCAAAAAAACCTTCTTTTAATATAGATAAAGATATGCAATCTTTTTTGACACTGGTTATTATAAATTAAAACTTAATGTAACCGTCGGTTTTAACAATAACAATCATCAAAAAATATAACCAAGTGTTCTATCGTATAACATGAAATAGAAAAGATCTACACGTATTTACATTTAAAATTGTTTATGTGGACAGTTACAACATTAATATTCCATTGCATTGCATTTAGAAAAGATATAACCAAAAAATATAACTAAGTGTTATATCGTATAACATGAAATAGATTTAGTAAAATATAGAAGTTGGTTCCTATAAAGGTCAATAAAAGTGAGGTGGCTTAAAAGTGCATATGTGGACTTTTAGGTGGCAATAATGACTTGGCATTTAAGTGCCAAGTGGCATCATACATGGCATAACGTATGATGTGCCATTATGACATGGCTTTAAAGATTTCAAAAAAACCTTCTTTTAATATATATAAAGATATGCATATACATATAATAGAGAGTAATATGTAAAGTAAAGTCATATGTAATAGAGAGTTCCCATTGTCACAAGTCTAATTACATTGTAGCCAAAAACTTTGTCAGTTATTCTATTTATTTTTTCTCTAAGAGCAAACAGGTGTTTTGAATGTTAAAATAACAAATCTTAGTCTTTATGCTTATCTTTATCTTTATTTTCACTACATATAATGCATTTGAGACTTTCCCAAACAGGAAGTCTTAATTTTTTAGTATATTTACTTTTCCAAATAAGCAGGCTAAATTTTTAGCACACCCACCAACTGGTCAAGAACCAGTTGGCAATAAAGGACTGGCACGAGCCCGGGAGTTGAACATGCATGGGTTCGAGCTTTTACAAGCTTTTGGTCTAACAATTTGCACCCAAAGCAAAACTCATAGAATGAGCTTGACCTCCTTTTAATTTAACCGGTTATTAAACCTCACTTGAATTTGTTAATCTATCAATGTGGAATAATTTCCCACCCATTTAATTTGTTTGATTTTTTGTTCTAAACACCTCACTTTGAGAGTCGATATCTTATTCACCACAACTTCATTGTGAACATTCTTTAGCTCGTTGCGTAACTCTAACAAATGTGAACGCAAAACTATCAACCATTAATAATATATAATAAATATATGTATAATTATATGAGTCTTAAGTTGTTGAAAATTCATTTTCAACACAATTTTTTCAACAAAAACAATGATATTCAATTCAACTATAAAGTTGTTTTTATTAGATGACCTCCGTTGTCACAAGTCTAATTATATTGTAATGAAAAGAGTTAACTTTGTCAATTATTCTATTACTGTTTCGCTAAGAGCAAATAGGCGTTTTGAATGTCAAAAAAATTAACCATGTTGTTTTTCTATACTGTCAATTGAATGTCAAACATTGAACAACTAATAACATTTAAGCTGCATTAAGTCATACCTACTATCAACCTAGCTACCCTGCCACCATCATCTTCTTCGTCTCGCTAATAACCTATGATGTGAGTACCCTACTATTATTAAAAAAATATGCAAGCAAATAACTTTTGCTTGCCGTAAAATATAGTTGCATACGTATTCGCCGCCACATTTCGTGGATATCCTACGTTTATATATATACGTGTGTGCGTTTTTTTATGTATGTATATGTATAAGACAAACTCTTAGGTGGCTAAAGTAGGATCAAAGATAGTTTGTATTAAATTATAGTAAAGTAAACGATAATAGTGTTTGTAATTATCCACAAACTGTGTGGATATTGCATGGCAAGTTGATTAAGACCTTAATTTGATCACACATGATTTAGCTTAGCAATTAAAAAAATGGTTTTTACATTAAAATAATTCTCACCTAACTAAGGATATATAGATAATCACTTCATCATCTGTTTTAATTATAAAAGATTCAATTTTGTATGTGTTCTTATAGCATGTGTAGTAATTGCTTAAGTCAAAGTAATCTTTCTGGTTATCGATTACATTATCTTAACGTATTATGAAAAAACCTGAAAAGAGTATATCTTTATATAGTTGAAATCCTAAAAAATATATTCGTTTAGTACAATAACCTTAAAGAGAAATAATATTGTTTTCTATTTATTTTACTATTAATTTAATCAAAACAAGTATTCATATTAAATAATAAGATTAAGAATGATAATTAAAGAAAATAAATGGGTTGGATTTAATGTGAAAAAAAGTAAACAACATTACAAGTTTCGGCCATAAATTTTTGTTTTCTTTGTAAAAAAAAAACTAAAAATATCAAAGTTCTTAAAATTAAATTCTCTACAAAATGAGTATAGTCATGAAAATTTGAAAAAAAATTGGAAAAAAACTAGGAACATCTTATTAATTCTTGAACATTGTCTTAATTTTGGATCATTTTATTATTATTGGATCCTTGTTAATTTTAAACAAATAATTAGTCAGGTAATATATATCATACATAATTTTGGATCATTTTATTAATTCATGATCATTTTATTTAGAGTAAATTACACGAATGGTCCCTGTGGTTTGTCAAAACTTTTGGATTTAGTCTCTAACTTCCAGAAATTACATCCGTGGTCACCGTGGTTTGAACTTCATATTGCTTTTGGTCCAAAATTCTCAGGGGCGTTAAATTGGGTTGTTAAATATTTTAGACCAAAATACCCTTTACTTTATTTTTTTTTATTGAATTTTTTCATCCTTCTAAATCTAAATCACTAATATTGTGATTTAATTTTAAAACCCATTCTCTTTGAATGGAAAAAACATGCAGATAGTCTTCTTTTTCAGCAAACCTTTCACCATATTTGCAGTCTTCTTCCCTACATTATTTATTTTTTCTTTTTTCTTTCTCTGTTATTCCCCAACCTTATCTCCTTTCATCATAATTTACGGAAAATCTTCAAACCTTACCAGATTTCAATTAACATAGAAAGATAGAATCCAGAAACTACATTTAACATTTACGAATCAGTAGATAGAGAGTAAAATTGGGCACTTTTTGAAGAGGAAACCAAAACAACTTGTACCCCATATCATACAATTCCGGTGACCACATGTGTAATTACACCTTAGATCAACGATAGAGAGAGAAAGAACAAGGATTAAGAGGAAGAATCGGTGGTGGATTTGGGTCCAGTTGTGGTGGCGGATTTGGTTCCGGCTATTGTTAAGCGACGGCTGTTATGCGTGACCGAAGGTGGTGGCGCAGATCTCGCCGGAGGCGGTGGAGCTCAGAAGGTGAACTGTGGAATGTTCTTGATTTGTAGATCCAAGCTGAAATTTCAAAGATGGAGATTTAAAAGTGTCGAATGTTCTTGATTTGAGTTTTCATTTTCTTTTAATCCCCTTTTTCGAAAACCCAAATGAAGCTTTTGGTGTTTCATTTTTGAGAAGGTGTATTTACACCCGTGATCACCGGAGATTTGGTTTCACGGATTTAGAAGGAGGAAGAAGAAAGAGAAGATATGGATTTTAAAATTAAATGAAAAAAAATAAAAATAAAGGGTATTTTGGTCACTTCAAAATATTTAACAGTCCAATTTAACGTCTATTAGGATTTTGGACCAAAAGTAATACGAAGTCAAAACCACAGTGTCACCAGTGTAATTTCTGAAAGTTAGGGTTCAAATCCAAAACTTTTCACAAACCACAAGGATCTTTCATGTAATTTACTCTTTTATTTATTTTTGCATCATTGTTAATTTTTGATCATTTTGTTAATTAGGGATCATTATCATTTCATTTAAATTTTCATGACTATACTCATTTTATAGAAAATTTAATTTTAAAATTTTTATGATTTTTAGATTTTTTATTTTACAAATAAAAAAAGTTATGGTCGATAAACGAAGTGTGGTTGGGGGGGGGGGGGGGGCACATCTAATCATTGGATGACAAGTGGCATAAAGAGGAAAATGGGGTTTCAAAAAAGACTTTTATACCCTTCACGATATGATTCGAGGTTTGTTCGTTGCAAGAATCGACTAGAAGGTTTCTCGTTTTGCATCATCATCGGTGGATCAAGCTTGAGCAACAAAGGTAACAATTTGCATCCTAAAGGAAAACCCAAGGAAGGAGTTTAACTTTGCTTTCATTTCATTGGTTATAAACTCCACTTGGTTTACTCATCTATCAATATGAGATAATTTTCCACCCATTTAATTTGTTTGATTTTTTGTTCTAAACGCCCCACGTTGAAAGTCAATAGCTCATTAACCACAACTTCATTTTGGACATTCTTTATCTTGTTGTATAACTCTCACAAAGGTGACACAAAGTTATCAGCCATTAATATGTATAACAAATATATATATAATTAAATGAGTCCAAAATTGGTAAAATTTATTCTCAACACACTTATTCCAATAAAAATGATAATATACAATTCAACTATAAAGTCATTTTTACTATACGAGCTCTCATTATCACAAATCTAATTATATTGTAACCAAAAGAGTAAATTTTGTCTATTATTATATTTACTTTATTTGGAAAAAACAAGACTAAATTAACGGGATTTATAAACAAGTTCAAATTGTTAATTTAACTATTTATTTGGAAAAATCAAACCTCGGATTTACGGGGAATTAAATTAACGCACTTGATAATTAAAAAGTTTAAAACTGATTGACCAGACTAATACGAAGATACACATAATATTTTACGAGTATGGATTTATAGCACTAGCCCTAAAGTAACTTGGATTGCACAAAGCGTACCCTCATAGGGTGAAAATTTCTGACCCAACATAAAACTCAACTTGAAACCAACACGAATATAAACAGGTTTTAGTTGAGGTAAAAAGGTTTTAGATCAGTCTCGGGTCGACTCATCTGACCCGTTTATTTAACGGGTTAGGTTCAGATCAATGATAATTTAAATTGGTCGACCCGTCAACTCATTTAATTATTAAAATATATTTAAAAATATATATGTTTATAGTTAGTTATAGTTTATTGGTTAAAACGTAACTAATAGTTAGATAAAAACTAAAATAAGTACTTAGTAATTTGGTGTTTTGATATTTTGTTATAAATTTGTGAAATATTAACTATATTTTCACCTGTTTGATATGTTTAACTTGTTTGACCTCCTAACATGTTTAACCCGTTTAATTAAACGAGTTATATGAGTCAGGTTCGAGTTGAAGGTAACAAGTTAAAGTTGAGATATCTGACCCATTTATATAAACAAGTCAATTTCAGGTTGAACGTTTTTGACCCGCAAACCTGAACCCGTCAACCCGATCCTGACTTGAATTGCCACCCTACTCATAAGGGTGACACACTTAAACGAATAATGACGACAGATTCGGAGCCTAAGAGCTCAAACACCGCGTTAAATAAGTAACATAACATCAAAAATACCGAAATACTTAACAATGAGTTCAACACTTCAAAATTAAATTACAGTCAATGAAATTACAAGAAATTCAAACAGGATATTACCAAACGTGGTAAAAGCCTTTACAAAAACACACTATAGAACTTATCAACATCGAACACATGAAAGAGATAATAAGATTACATGATGAGTATTTTCATCAACATTACATTGTTTTTGTGACATTGTCCAAGTCGATCAGATGGTGGCTTTAAAAAGCTCCAAGGCACCAACCTTGTTTAGTTTTGTAGTGCCTCGAACATTTAGTATTCCTTGACATCAATGGGGTCATAAAGACGAGGGTGATTTGAGTCCACAAATTTTAATGGCGCTTCGAGCTTCTTATCTTTTGGTCCCAAGACAAGAAGAGCGATAGAGTAACGAGTTTTGGCATCAAAACACTATACTCTATGTTTTACGCGGTATCTACCATTGCTCCATGCCTATGTCATATGTGTAACAATTGTTTTAATAACGTTTATATCATGGCAAAATTTTGTAGGCACTAAGATCAACATCACTTATATTAACTAAAACATATTTATTATTAACTATTATGTTATAGATCTTACCTTTCCAATATGCCTACGTTGATAACAAATGAGCCGGGAATAGTAGGGGTGAGCATAAAAACCCAAAAACCGAACCGAAACCGAAACCGAAAACCCCGAAAAAATCGTCCCGAAAAAACCGAACCATTTGAAAAACCGATGTCAACGGTTTTGATTTTTTGCGAAAACCCGAATGTTTGGGGCGGTTTTCGGGGGCATATGAAAAACCCGACTGAAAACCCGGCCCACCCCGCCATTATATATCTTTTAAGTTTATAAAAATAATTATATATTAATAAAAGATTTGACATTTAATTTTCTTTTAAATAAAAGATATGATTGAATTTTTTAGGTGATTTATTCCTATATTTTCTAGGTTTTATATAAAAGATTTTTTAGTATATTTAATTACGAAAGATTATTGGATGTTATTCAATTATTAATCTTATTCAATTTTTCTTAGTTGAATTTTATTATTACATTATATTAACTTACTAGTTGTTTTTTATTTATAACGAAATATTTTAAAGTTTGGGAGTTTGAATCATAATATTAATTTCTAAGGTAACAAATTGTAAATTTAAAGGAAAATAAAAAACCGAAAAAACCCCGAAACCGAACCGAAAAACCCGAAAAAACCGAAACGGAACGGGGTGTAATTTTTTAAACCCAAACTTTTGGGGCGGAGTTTGGTTTTAGTTAAAAACCGCCCCATGCTCACCCCTAAGGAATAGTGTCAACCGTTATAAATTCGCCAGAGATTTCATCGACCACTTATAGACCATTGACCTTATCGTCGTCCAGGGGTGGACCTAGTATGGTGCACGGGGTTGCCCGGACAACCCCTCAAATTTTTCGAATTAGTGTTAATATTTTTCTTTTTAATGTAGGTGACAGCCCTAATAAAAAAAATACAATGAATATTTTTATGTAGCAGAAAAATAATATAATATATGTTCTATTTAAATATTTGTTAAAAAGATAGCTTAAGGAAAATATAATTAAAGTCAAATAAAAAGTAAGTAAAGCCTATTACTTCTTATTTATTAAGTTTCTATTAGAAAAAATATTATTAAGTAAAGCCCATTACTTCTATTCATTTACTAAAACAAGAAAACATCATTCTTTCCCTTTGCTAAATAGGATATTGATATTGACGTTTTTAGACACGTTCAAACCCGTCAATATCGTCTATTTTGAGTACGTTTTAGAAGCAAATACACGTGATATTACTCAATTATGTGTTTATTTTACATTTAAGGTGATATAGCGAAAGAGGTATAAAAAACGGGCCAAAAGATGAAGAAAAATACAAGATTTCAGGCCAAAAATAGTTCACGATCGTGAACTATTCACGATCAGTCACCAAAATCTCTGAAGTGTGTTACCGATCGCCAACAAGAGTTAACGATCGGGATTTCATCAAAACGGAAAGTTCACGACGCGAACTATAGTTCGCGCCGTGAACTATGCGTGTATGGTCGTGTTAAATGGCAGATCAAAGGAAAATGTTCAGTTATCTTTTGGACGTGTGTGTTTTTGGGCAGTTAGAGGAGACGAATTTTAGAGCATTTCATCAAGAAATTCTTCAAGATTATAGCAATTACTGATTTCTTATCATTTTGGAACAATTTCATGGTTGTAATTCTATACTTTAACTCTTGTTTGTTGATTTCTAGCATGTCTATGTGCTAGTAATCTTTATATTCGCTATGTTTGGATGATTCTAGGATTAAGTATGGTTTAATTTTAGGGGTTGTTTGTGTTCAAAACAATTGTTGATGTTTAATTACTCTTCTTGGTTTAATTTATGAGTTTTCGTTTCTTTATCGTTGGTAATTGATTAAATTAGATATTGACAACATTTGGTTCAATTGATTACTTCCCCAACTTTTCATTATGACCTAGTTGGTAATTCACTAGAAATAGGGATTAGAGACAAGATTCCAATAAGTTAGATTAAACAAGAAGTTCAACCCTAGTAATGAAAATTCTAGGTTAGAAGTCTTAGTTAATTCAAGACGGCAATTTCAACAAATAGAAGTGTGATTAGTTATAACTTTTGAGAGAAGAAATTTCTATTAGTTGTAATTAGTTTATTAAATGGAATTGAGAGAAATCTAATACCGTGACTTCTAGAACATTAAACTAGCCGGTGCTTAATAACCATACTTAAAACTAGATGAATCCATACATAGTGAATATCCCTTAAATATCATTTCAAACGTTCAAACTTGCGTTTCTTGTCATTTCAAACATTAATTACATTTCATATAAATCAAAACATGAACAAAACTCTTTTCTTGATTAATTCTTTAACTTTCTTTAACTGGATTACATAAACTGTTCCCTGTGGATTCGATAACCCGAAATACTTACCTAGCCTATATTACCCACGATTAGGTATACTTGCGTATGAATGTGATAATCTAGATTAGTGGTATTTAGGAGCTTAAATTTTATAACTAGATCCAACACATCAGATATTATAGTTGGTTGTGGTTTTGTTGGTTTTAACTACAACAGTTGAAAAATGCTTTTCCGCAATGAAACTTCTAAAGACCGATTTGCACACTAAAATAGGTGATGACTTTTGAATCAAGCGTTGATTTGTGCAGTAGAAAAAAAACGCTTTTAGATGTTACAATTAAACGTGTAATCAATCGTTTTCAGAAAATGAAAGAACGAAGAGGTCACCTTTAGAATGTAATTTATAGACATTTTTTGACATATATAATGAAATCGTACTTTCCAATTTGTATTTATATTTTTTTATTATAGTATGAGTACAAAAATTGTACAACCCCTCAAAAACATTTCTGGGTCCGCCACTGTCGTCGTCCTGTAATATAGTAAGAAATGTAAGGTCGGAGTGCATGCGTATGACTGTGGACCCTACGCTTTCAAGGGAGTAGTGGTACTTGTTCATTATCATTTCGTAACCCCAACCATCAAGCAAATCTCCGGCCAAACCATTTCCTTCCATCAACTTCTGACCAAGAACTCCAGCCACGTCAGTGACGCATAGCTTTTATATACTTGTGTATAATTTCCCTAAAATATTAAGAAAATAAACAAATATGATGTTATCTATCACTTTCTTTATACTTCCTCCATTTCAAAATAAGTTACACAAATTAGGTTACATGTTTTTTAAAGCAAAAGATTGTAATGAAGGTTAAATTAGATTAAATTGGAATAATGAGTTATGAGTCTCACATATTATGATTAAAGTGAGTTTAATGATATTTAAAAGTAAAAGTAAAGGTAAATAAGTCATTTTACTTTATTAAAGAAGATAATTAGTGGGTATGTATCTCACTACTTTACCAACTAAAGAAAGTTTCAAAGTATGTCACTTATTTTGAAACACAAAAAAATGGAAAGTATATCACTTAGTTTGAAATGGAAGAAGTATATAAATATATATACTCCATCCGTCTTAATTTTATTGTTAAAATTTTCTTTTTAATATGTCCCAAAATAATTGTCAACTTGAAAATTACACATACCAAAAAACAGTTAGGTAGTAAGATGATAATCTATTGGTTGCACCGTGTAATAAATACATTTTTCTAAAATTGTATGTTTCTTGTATGTGAACAATAATTTTGAGACACATGTAGTAATACCTTTGATGAGGGGAGGTGTCAACGTTGTTGCAAAAGTCATCTGGACAAGAAGCATCACCGGCACCAAAACTCTCATCAAACGGACCAACTTGGTTACGTTTGAGGTAGCCTTTTCCAGGTTCGTGATGAACTGTCTGCATTTTGATCTCCTCTGTGAAATCAAAGAGCGAGGCAACCACTGCCTTCATATCTGTCATGAGCTCCACCGGTAAACCATGGTTGACAATCCTAAAATAACCCCATTCCACACAAGCCTTCACAATCTTCTCCGCCAATCCATCAACATTTTGCATATCAATCACGGGCACTCCCACCGCGCCCATCTCAAACAAATTAATCAGCCGCTATGTACTTCACACAATTAATTAATTAAGAGATTGATATGTACGATGATCGATGCAAGAACTATAGCCTACAAGGTCAGATATATATATAGATATGGGTATGATTCACAATCTTTATCAACTGAAAAATTAATACGTATAGCAATCATTGAAAAGGATTAAAAATATACTCCAAGGCATGAAATGTGCAACCATTAAAAAAAGCAATCGAGTATATTCAAAGGCATGAAATGTGCAACATTTGATATAGAAAAAGATTATAGCTCGAGAATTTGCAACCAAGTTCAGTGTTATAAAAGTACATGATTTCGTACGGTCACTGTTTTAATGCCAAAAAGGCCAGCTCAATTGACATTTAATTATCAAATGTGATACAAAGGTACCTGCGCTGTTTGATTTGTCTTAATTAGCTTGATTATAAATGTTGAAAGATTCTTTAGATTCTTTTTAACGGCAAATGCAGTAACCAAGTGGGCTAGCTCACTTGGCCACCAAGCTTGTCTTGGGGGGATTTTCCCTAGGTGATTATGGGTTCAAACCCTGACAAAGGTGTATTCTAACTAGGTGATACTAATTTCTAACCACTAACATATGTAATATTTGACGGTTCAAAAAAAAAAAAAACGGCAAATGCAGTGAAATTTAATTACGATGATTATAATTTGTTAGTAAGTTAATGGTTCGACAAATGCAGTGACATCCAAGCGGGCAGTATGCATTCCTCGAACATATCTCATTTTTTAGGGAATAAACCCACCACTTTTTTTCTCCTAAAGAATGCTCCTAACAAGTTTTGAAACCAATACCTCTTGAAGGCAAACTCTCCAAGACAACTCTTACCAATTGATCTATATCAATTGGTTAAAGATTCTTTAGATTCTCATACAGATTAATCTAAAGATTGCAAATATGTCGTCGAAGCATCACATTAAGAAGTTATTAGCAATCGGTATCAAATAATTAAAAAATGTAAATATATGGTTTATGTTGAATTTAAACAACCAACTTTTTGTCCAATTTATGGATTACCAAGTTTTGTGTAATCCCTAAAGTTAATTTGTCCTTCAAATATAGATCTATAATATATCTTGAATTATACCCATGACATGAACTCGTTTATGTATATTTTTCATTTCATTAATAGCAATTGCTTAAAACATCATTTTGTATTAGCATTAGGCCAAATTAGTTAGAAAATGTTAGCCCTGTAACAATTGCTAATTAAGTGTAGAAAGCGGGGTTGAATACACTTATACGATTTTTCTGATAAAATAAAAACTTATGAACGTACAAGATAAATAAACTCTTCTTTATGAATCAATAATGATTTAACAAAATATAAGTAGTTACGGAATAGTTAAGAGCACGAATCCTAACTAAATTATTTGAATAAGATTGACAATTACAAATATTATCTAAAACAAGTATTGATTAACAAATAATCAAACACAAGATCAGACACTATAATTATTTATAATCAATTGATGAAACAACTAATAAAACGGTATCACAAGTTGATTTCATTTTGCTTGAAAAATTTGCAATATGCGGATGAGCATAGTGAAAATCGTTGTTGGATGCACATGTGAATTCGTCGATCAAGTCCTCTATTTATAGAGTTTGTATGAAGTGACGACTAAGAGATGTACGAATTGTCCACGTGTAAGAATCTCGTTGGTGTTAAGGATGTTTCACGCGACGAGCACTACTAACGGAATTCTAATAGTACTTTATGTCGTCTTGTGGTCGCCGAGATCTTTTAGAAGATATGCATAGGATTCCAATTTTCAGCGACCTTCGATCTTGCATTGTACTTGTGTCTTTCTGTGTCAACTGAAGCTTCAGAAAGTAAGAGATGTTTAGATACTTATGAGACTATCAGATACACAACTAGTTTCAGTGACCTTCACTAAGATTCAGACTTAGTATAATAATTTTCTTCAAGACTCAGTGTGTCATTGTCAAGTGCACATTAAACCTACTACGACCATCTGAACGGTTGATCACTCTCTGATTCCGCACAGGGAACTGATCGTCACTTCTTTGGATGTTCAAATAGTGTATGCAAGTGATGAGGATCTGAACGCATCAAATGCTCATACACTCACAATCTAAAGAACTCATCTTCATATTGTCTTCCAACTATTGTCTATTTGTCTTCATAAAATCCATCTTAAATAAGGGTTGTTTTTAGTTACCCAACAATCTCCCCTATTTGATGTAGACAAATAGTCAGGCAACTCTCCTTGAATATGTGAAAGTTTTATAAGTAACCTTGAATGTCTTTCACATTTCAGACGGGTTTTGACATACTTATAAAATATTATATAAATTTATGATCTGAACATTTTACAGATCATGTTTTAGTTCGGTGACTCGTGTATTTTCTTTTTGAGTTCTTTTAGGTATAGTAATTGAAATTAACAACTCATGTATGTTAAAATGTTATCATTGAAATTGATAAAATTTATTCACAAAGCATTCAGACAAATTAAAAGTTATATGAATTCAGTTAAATGATTTTAAAGAAATAAAACAACATAAAAACATTGGCAGAGTTCAAAATTTCAGTAATTAATGCTTCGGAGAGAGAATCTAAAACCCCCTAATTACAAACCGATGATAATGCGCCTACCGTCATTTAGCAGCGATTTCAGTGAAGCTGAAATCGAATTGACCGGATATAAACCCTAATTCCAAAACTAACAGCGAAAGTGAAATAGGGATGCAGCTTTGAGCTTAAAGAAGTCTAATTTGAAGAAGCAAATGAAGCCTAATTCAAAAATCCCCCTTCTCGCTAATCAGACTATATCAGAATCCAAATTACACGGTGAAATATATAAGAAAAATTGAAGTATTTACATAACTCGTCCTTATTAGTTGACCGAATAATATATTTCGTCCCTCGACTACAAATGGAAATAGTTGGTTACGGTAACATCTTGTAGGGAATTGATTTGTTCAAGGCAAATTTTAACATATCTAAGGCAAATTAAATCATTTGCCAATTATACCCTCATAATTATTTTACCTTCCTTTAATTAAATAAACCCATAATAAATTTATTAATTCGTCTTGTATCAGCCTCTTTATCACGTACGGCTCTATCTCACAATCTCACGGGTGAGAGTGCAATGAATTAACAGGTATATGACTTGTATGAAGGCGTATGTTTCTATTGAATTAATTGATAGACTTTAAAAATAATTATTGAAAAACTTGAGTTGTTAGAAAGAAAAATTACATCAACAATACAATAGACTTGCAAATGTCATTTTATAATATCAAATAATTGACGACGGAAGTGTCAGTTTACTAGCGGTGATAAGGGAAGTTAAGTGGTGCCAAATTACATGGTTAGAAAGCATGGATAAGATAGAATGAACAATTAATTGTGGGGGTTAGGGTTAGGGATGCAAATTTAATCCGCGGGTTTGGGTACCCGCGGGTACCCGAGTTTTACGGGGCGGGTATTACCCGTCTAAATGGGTAACGGGTAAGGGACGGGTATAAATTTCGTACCCGCGAGCGGGGACGGGTCGGGTACGAGTTTTATAATACCCGACTCGTTTATACCCGACCCGAATATATATATATATTAATATATAATTTTTTTAGTACCAGCTTAGCCCACTAGGGCATTAGCCTAAACTTAGCCCAAACACGTTAATGTGAACGAAATAAGCCACCACTGGTAGCCCACCAGTTGTTTCTTCCCTTATTGCGTCTCCAATTAATATTCCATCGACCATCGGTCGTCGAGTAATTGAGTAGTCGACTCTTCAACTCTCTGTTTCTACTTCTATAAAATGAAATCGAGCACCACCAGTCGATTTTTCAGAACCTCCTACATTCTTACTCGGCGATTTGCTCATGGATTTCGATGTGGACGAAAATTTTCAGGATAATCAAGGCAACGAAGCTCAACCTTCATCCCACAATCCAAAGCCTTGGTAACGAAACTTTTCTGATTTATGATTTATGTTTCCGATTTAGTATGGCTACTTCTAATCGATTTATAATTTTCTGTATAATTTCTGAAATCTACTAATCTGCTGGGATTTAGCCTGTTAATCTGCTTTTTTATAATTTTAATCGATTAATCTGCTGTTAATCTGTATAATTTATGTATATTTCTAATCTATTTTTAATCTGCTGTTAATCTATTTTAATCTATAATCTGTATATCTTTTGTTAATCTATAATCTTTATAGATGTTGTTATCTTCTGTTAATCTATTGTTTATCTGTATATCTAGTTATTAATCTGCTGTTATTAATTATGCTACTATTTCATGCTGTTTTTTAATAATTAGGATGCTATTAATCTGCCATTAGGCTGCTGTTAATCTGATGTTTTTTTGATTTTGTAGTCATGAGGCTGCTGGAGCAGAAGTTCATGAAGTTAACGAGGTTGCTGGAAAAAAAAATGATGAGGCTGATGAAACAAAAAATGACGAGGCTGTAAATGGAAAAGTTGACGGGGATGGTAAAACATCCAACAGAATCAAATCTGTAGTTTGGAATCACTTCAAAAAGGAAAAAAATTGATGGTCTTGATAAGGCGATATGTAATTATTGTGGGAAGAAATTAAGTGGAGGAAGTAGAAGTGGGACCAATCACTTGCATGAACATATTAAAAGATGCATACAAAGAAAGAATCACGACATAAGACAATCAATCTTGAATGTACGCCAAGTAAAAAAAGGTGGACCTGTTTCTGTTGATGCACATACGTTTGATCAAAACGTTTCAAGAAATGAACTTGCAAAGATGATTGTTCTTCACGAGTATCCACTTAACATGGTGCAACATGTCGGATTTAGAAGTTTTGTTAACTCGGTTAACCCGTTATTCAAGCCAGTGTCACGAACTACCATTACTAATGATATAAAGGGCATTTTTGTGAGTGAAAAAAGGAAACTAAAAAAGATTTTGAACTCTAACCAAGGTAGAGTTGCTGTGACAACTGATATGTGGACAGCTTCTAACCAAAAAAGAGGTTATATGGTTGTTACTGCACATTATATTAACGATTCATGGAATTTATGCAACAATATCTTGAGGTATTAACTAACTTCTTTTTTCTTTTATATTGGAATTATTTGTGTAATAATTATTTTTTATGATTTATAAATTGCAGTTTTATGTATGTTCCGGCTCCTCATAACGCTAAAACACTTACCAAAGAATTAATGGGGTGCTTGGCTGCTTGGTCCATTGATTGTAAGCTATCTACCCTAACTTTGGATAATTGTAGTGTTAATATTTCCATGATCGATAAAATGAAAGAAAAGTTGAGACCAGATAATCTTCTTTTGAAAGGTGAATTAATTCACATGAAATGTTGTGCACATATCTTGAATTTAATTGTTCAACAAGGATTAGGTGCAATTCAAAGTGGGGTAGACTCTATTCGCGAAAGTGTTGTTTATTGGACTGCAACTCCAAAAAGAGTGGAAAATTTTGAAGATGCTAAAGATGGTTTGCCTCTTACAAGTATGAGAAAGTTAGTTTTAGATTGTAAAACTAGGTGGAATTCTACTTATTTGATGCTTATAAGCGCGATTCCGTATAAGGAAGTCTTTAATCGCCTTGTACATAAAGAAAAAAACTACAAGCAAGCACCTAGTGATCAAGATTGGGATTTAGCAAAAAATATGTGTGATAAACTCAAGGTGTTTTATAGCTGACTGAAATGTTTTCTGGGGTCAATTACCCGATTGCTAATCTGTTTTTCCCGAAGATTTGTGAGATTCGCTTATCGCTTAATGAGTGCCTTATATCACCTTATGAGGAGATCAAGATGATGGCTGCCAAAATGGTTGACAAGTTTGACCAATATTGGTCTATTATACATGGAATATTAGCCATTGCCACTATTTTGGACCCAAGATTTAAAATGAAGTTGATTGAGTTTTATTTCCCTAAAATATACGGTAAAGAGTCTGACCCAGAAATAGATCGAATTAGGAAGTTAATTTATGATTTGGTAAAAGTATACAAGACATATGATGCCAAAGAAATCCATTCTTCGTTGAATATTTCTGATTGTGGAATGGATATTGATGATTGTGGAGATCCTTTGGCTGGTTTTGATCTATTTGTGAGTACCACTTCAACTGTTGATACCAAATCTGAGTTAGATTATTATTTAGAGGAAAATGTTTTGCCAAGGAATGGAGTTTTTGATATTTTAGCATGGTGGAAGGCTAATGGTCTTAAATATCCTACTTTGCAAAGAGTTGTTAAAGATGTTTTGGCTATACCGGTGTCCACCGTTGCTTCCGAATCAGCATTTAGTACCGGTGGTAGACATGTCACTCCTCACCGTAATAAGCTTCATCCGGATACATTGGAAGCTCTAATTTGTGTACAAGATTGGCTATGGGATGAGAAATTAGGTATATTTATTTTATTTAACATTAATTGTTTTGTAACAATATTTATATATGTTTTTTTGTTGGTAGGTGCACATTCAAATATCGAAAAACATATTGCGAAGTTTGAAATTGTAAAAGATGAAGAGGCGGGCCCGAGCTTTGTGGATTTTGATATTTAGTTTATGTAAAATTGTTGTTTTATTTTGGTATTTGTAATGAACATTGAAATGTCGCGCTTATTGTTTTTGCTATCTCACGTTTTGGTTTTTCGTGTATGAGAACGAACTAAAAGAAGAGTATTAAATGTTTTAGGTTTCTTGTTTAATTTTTTTTATTGAATGGGTACCCGTCGGGTTCCCCGTACCCGGCAGGGATTTATCTACCCGAACCCGGCGGGGATTTAAGCGGGCACGAGGCGGGTACGAGTACGGGAATATGGGTTCGGGTACGGGTACGGGTTCTGCTGTACCCGCTATTACCCGTACCCGTTTGCATCCCTAGTTAGGGTTAAGGTTTAAAAAAAGTCAGGAGGGTATAATTGTCAACTAATTTTTATTTGCCTTGGATATGTTAAAACTTGCCTTGAACAAATCAATTCTCCATCCTGTAGGTCACTAATAGGGGCGAGCATAAAAACCGAAAAACCGAAACCAAACCGTTAAAACCGACAAAACCAAACCGTTAAAACCGAAACCATTTCAAAACCGGCAGTTTGGTTTTAGATTTTGAAAAAACCGATGGATTCGGTTTGGTTTCGGTTTTAACCAAAAACCGCTCCATTAAGAAACCGCCCCGTTAATATTTAATATATTATATATTTTTTTAATTTTATATTTATTAAATAGAAGTCGACCTATTTAAATATTTGAAAGTCCATCTACCATGGTTCATTAATGTTTATATCGTTATTATATGTTATAAAATACGCTTATAATTTGAATTTTGGGCTGGAAAATGGTATTCATTGTTGAAATATATTATTAGGCATTGAAGTTAATGCTATAAATTAGATATTGTTACTGAAATTTGTATGTAATTTTGGAAAAATGAAGATTAGTGCATGAAATTATATATCAATGTTTTAAACGAGATGGATTCGGTTTCAAAACCGAAACCGAACCGTTAAAGGCTAAAAACCGCTAAAACCGAAACCGTTAGAAACCGAAACTATTGAGTTTGAATATCCTAAAACCGATATTAGCGGATCGTGTTCGGTTTGAGCCTAAAACCGCCCCAAACCGCCACATGCACACCCCTAGTCACTAATTACTAATTAGCATCAAATCCTCTTTGATTTCCATGGCTGAGCAAACACCGACAGGAGATCCTACCCCACCAACAAGATCTTACTGGCATCCTACTTGGGTCAGGCTCGGCCCGTGACAATTTGTGTTTTGGCTAACTTATGAAAAATTCATATTAATTGCGGGCCTTCCTTCTTTTTGAGCACGAATGCATTACGGCCCAATTATTTTTTATTTTGATTTTCGAAATCTGTAAGTAGTGACAATATTTAGGGGTGTTCAAAATCGGGTACCCGGATTTTCGGATACCCGAATTTTCGGGTAGTGATTTTTACTATCCATATCCAGTATCCGAAATCCGGGTATCTGGAAAAAACAATATTTTCAAATATTTTTAGGATATTTTGGGTATTTTTTCGGATAATTCGGGTATTTTTCAGATAATTCGGCTATTTTCAGATATTTTGGGTACTTTTCAAATATTCAAGTATTTTTTAATATTTCGGGTATTTTCTCAAATATTTTAGGTATTTTTCGTATATTTTTCGGATATTTTTTATTTTCGGATATCGGGTACCCTGAAATATTGAAAAACACTACCCGGATTTGTTACCCGAAATTCGGATACCCGGATTTTCAGATACCTTGATTTCGGATATCGGATAATTTTTCGGATACCTGGTTTTTCGGATATTTTAAAACACCCCTAAGTGGTGTGACATTTACAATTCTGTACTTTTAAGTTACTATTAATCTTAATAATGTTTGATTTCTTTTTAGTATAAGTGTATTGTTGCTAACCCGATCAAACAGGCCCATTTTGTTGTACAAGTTTGGGTTAGTGTATTTGGGCTCACTGATTACAGGGTAACCCAAACTGATTAGAGAAAGGCTGCTGAAATGACTGTTATAACTTATGAGACTATGAGCTTGCAAAAGGGTTTAGACGCCAGTGAAAACTTTTCTGGATTCTTAATCGTTGCTATCTAAACATGATGTGTTTTGGGACAAGATAAGTTGCTTAGTGGGTTTGGAGTTAAAGTCGTTTGCAAGAAAAATCAAACGTGATTCATATATTCGTCAATATGATTATACCGATAGCAATCTTACTATTTATAATCGATTTGGAGACCAAGAAAATGATAGAGTAATGTTGTAATACATTTTGTGGTAATATTCAAATATACAATAAATTAACTAAATTTAATAATATTATTATTTGTTATTGTTGAACATAAAATCTTGATTTAATCCATAGTTTACTTGATAAATTGATTAAACTTGGTGAGGAAAAAAGGGCTTTTAGAGAGAAAGTTAGAGAGAGGTGGGAGAGAATAGTGGAAGCTTCTAGAAAGGTATTTTCGTTCAATGGTGCAAAAGCTTACAATAAACATAAAACCATTAACTATTTATACATCATTCACTAATTACTTAGATTAAGCTAAATATTAAAATTAAGCACAAAATCTAATCCTAACAGTTATTTTATATTAAAAGATTATTTTGTATTCTGAATATTATTTATATTTGAAAATATTATTTAATTATAAACAATTATATATATGTTAGTTAATTAATAAGTAGTTTATGTTAAAAGATCTAACTGAAAGACGATGTGGTTATGGGGACCACTTTTGAAATTTTGTTGTAATTGCAGTGATGTGGTGAGCAGTTGTAAAGCTGACGTGACCCAATTCAGACACGAATGATATTTCATGGATGTCGATGTCCTAACTACATAACCTGATATTACATAGTATGTGTAGATTCTCTATCGGCCTAGCCCAACTAGCATCTTTCAGCCCATGATAATATGATATATACATTGAATAATTGGATTGTTTCATATTAAATTTTCATACTTCATCATCTTATCATTAAAATGATTGACATATGAAATTCACTAATTTTCTTTTCTAATCTCATTTGATTTGGATACTTGTATTTATCAAATAACAACTATGACCATGAGTAATCAATGAAAAACATAAGTCATCGTGTTTAATTAAATAGCGCTTTTTTTATTGTTCGTGTTAATTTCATTGGCCTATCCTCATTATCAATCCAACCAAACCCAACTTTTTATTAAAAAAGTAATTTCTCTTTTTTCCACATACACAGCCCAATACAACCTAATTTTTCACACACATTAGCAACCTAACACAACCCTACCCAACCTACAATAAGAATAATACACATCATACTAAAAAAAACAAAACAAAAGGTGTGACACCTTGGTTCCTCACAAGGCCTAAGTCACTCCTTTTCCATGACCTCTTTAACCTTTTATTACTTCCTCCGTATCAAAATAAGTGACACGAATTAGCTTACACGTTTTTTGAGGTAAAAGATTAAAGTAGGGGCTAAAATAGATTAAAGTACATAGTTAGTGGATAATGGGTCCCACTTTTCTTGAATAAAGTGATATTAATTAGTTTTAAAAGTAAAAGTAAGGGTATAAGAGTAATTTTACTTTATTAATGTGGATAGTTAGTGGGTATGGGTCCCACAATTTTTACCAAATAAGGAAAGTTTTCAAAGTGTGTCACTTATTTTGATACACCCCAAAATGGAAAGTGTGTCACTTATTTTGATACGGAGGAAGTATTATTTTTGTACCATGACCAAACCCAACCCTTCCCAATGGAGATAGTCTTAGTAAGTCTCGTAACACTCGATAAAAACAAGTTGTAATGTGTGAATGATCCAACGAGTTGTGATTTGGTTTGACTCTTGAGGTAATTGGATTCATAAATCGGATATAACCGAACCATCAATCTGAACACCCCTAATTCTAGTAGCACTTTCTGCAATCTTGTAAAGGCATACCGATATGTGTAGGGTTTCATAACACTGATCGACCTATTGAGTCAACTACCTAGTATACTTGGTTCGAACCATTAACTGATAAAAACATGAACTTGTTCTTTACCGGTTGAACCAACTAGCTAGTTTTATCCCTAAAGCAGAACTGAGATTAAACTTAATCCTTAAACCCTAAAGGATTGGGGATGTTTGAAATCTAGACTAGATTAACAAGAAAGAAGCTTGTACGAAGAACCCGAACACACACACACAACTTGTGTATGGTTCTTGGGTTCTTGGTTTGACTTCGAACAAGGGAGGGAAGGGGAAAAAAAAAGGTTTTCTAAATCATACATTAACTGCTTAAGATAGTCCACTGGTGATGATGCACGACGAGAAACCTTCTAGTCGGTCCTTGCAATGATCCTTGTACTTCAAGACTTGAAGAACACGAAGAACGAACGAAGAACACGAAGAACACAAGGCTTGTGCTCTTGGTGATGTGTTCGGCCGAAATAGGGAGGATGAGTAATATTTCGTGGCTAGGGTTTCTCATTAGAGAGTTTAGGTTAAGCCTAAGATCTACTATTTATAACAGAAGATCTTTCACTTAGAACCCTTCTAGTTTAATTAATATTCAATACTTTAATTAAACTTTCTCTTTTTCGTTTCTAGACCTTATAGTTTAACTAGTTTATTATTATTGTTACTTAACTATTACATATCTAGTATTATACACTTATATATATTTCGGTACTATATATACACGAAATTTATGCTTGTATTATACTTTTAATAATTAATTATATAATAACCTTTATATAATTTAGACAATAATATTATTCAAACACTATATGATTTAATGCTTTAAATTATATTATGGATAATCTATAATTAACACATTGTATATTTACTCAACTAGTAATGTACAAATACTTGTATTAATTAGTTAGTTAAACTAATCTAGTAATAAGTTAAACTTAACTTAATACTTAACTGATTTATAATGACTATTATAAATCATTCCTCTCCAAGTATCATTACATATCTTTTCTCGAATAATATGCACTCACCGGTGTGACCCTTAAGTGTTTCGTAGGCATGGACGTTTCATCATAGGTTGACTAAGTGTGCACATAATTCCAACAATATGATGTTTAGGGTATGCATATGAATACCCAAAAACTATTACGTTATACTAGACCGCCTTAGAGTTTGACATGAAATTGCGATGCTAGCCCAACCGTGGAGAAGTAGCTTTTTTTTTTTTGTTTCGCGATGCCCAACATCACATGAATAAAGGGGTATACGCTAAAATCGGCATAATTTGGGTTACGGAGCTCAATTTCAGGCTCGAGACCAATTAAATCAAATAAATCAAAGCTTACAACTAGGAAAACATTGTATTATATGAATTATTGGCATTTTAAAGGTTTTTTTCTAGTTTATTGGACTTCATTTGTGGGTCAGTTTCTAGTCCGTTTGTCTTTTAGTTCATTCCAAATTCTAGGTATAGAGGTTGAATAAGATGTTACAACATATAATTGATTTTTTATTAAATTTCATTTTTTTTTATCTCAATTCATATAATTTATGTTTGGTTGGAAAATATTTCTATGAATATTGATATTCGTTGAATCGATGATAATTAGAAGTAATTGTGTAATTACACACTTCTTTTCATTTGAACACCCCTGTCAGATTTTAACCTCAAAAAGTGTGAACATCCTCAATAAATTTTACATAGTTATTAACAATTTTTTTGGAACTAAGTGATTTAGTTAACAAAGTAATTGTGTAATTACACACTATTAATACTAAAACAAAAACCCATTTTGAGTCCACCACAACCCATCGGCAACAATCACTCACCGACAAACATAACCCACCGGCAACTACCACCGAGCTGTTTTCGAGTCCAAGTCCACCACAACCCACCGGCAACCACCACCGAGATGTTGTCAACACCCCCCCCTTCGGCAAACACACAGAAGACAGAGTTTCAGGGATCAGATCCGGTGGTGCTCGTGGTGGTGAGCGGCGGAAACTCCACCAAACGGAGTGGTGGTGAGCGTGACCGGTGGTCTCTGTGAGCGGCGGAGTCGGGCTGGTTGTGAGAGTCAACTGCGGAGTCGGGGTGGTGGTGAGCGTCAGCGGCGGAGTCGAGATGGCGGTGAGCTGCAGAGCTCGGTGGTGAAGAGATGCGGAGATGGTTTCTTCAGGGCTGAAAGAGAAAGAGAGAGTATGAAAGTTGGAAAATGTTAAACTAATTTAAATGTGTTAGGTAAGCTTAAAGTTTTTGTTACATTACCGTCACTGTTATAACACCGTTATAACTAATTATTGTTATTTAGAAAGTTAGTTAGACTTCCGTTAGCTTAGTGACTGTTTAATGTATATAACTACTTTCTCTTTGTACTCTGATAGTTCAGTTGAATGAATAACAAACATTCATCACTTTCATTCTCTCTCAACATTCATATCATAACATGGTATCAGATTGATTTCGATCCTCTTTTCTTCAATTCTTTCATATTTCTCTGTTGATTCATCATGCCTGACGCTCCCGTAACACCTCCTGTTCTTCAAATCTCAAGTCCTTACTATATTGGATCATCTGATAATCCTAATTTTGTTCTGGTTACATCTCAATTTTCTGGAATTGGCTTCAATTCATGGAAACGTTCAATGATCCTTTCTCTTTCCGCGAAGAACAAATTAGGTTTTGTCGATGGCTCTATTTCTGCACCTGCAATCAATTCACCCTCGTATTCCGATTGGCATCGTGCCAATTCTATGGTCATCAGCTGGATCTTAAATTCGTTGAGCAAAGACCTAGCAGACAGTGTTCTGTTTCTTCCTACTGCAACTGAAATTTGGAATGAATTATCTCAACGCTTTGAACAATCCGACGGTGCTCTGCTCTACAACATACAACAACAGTTGTTTTCACTGTCTCAAGGCACTGATGACTTTTCATCCTATTTCACCAAATTGACTAAAATTTGGGATGAACTTCGAATAGTTCAAGGAATTCCACCGTGTTCGTGTGGTACTGCAGGTGTTATTCATAAATTTCTGGAGGATCAACGATTAATTCAATTGTTAATGGGATTAAATGAATCCTACAAAATCATTCGAGGTCAAATTCTTATGATGAAGCCTTTACCAAATGTTTCTACTGCATATTCTATGATAATACAAGAAGAAAGGCAGCGTGCTATTTCTATTCCTTCTTCTGTTAACACTGATGCAATTGCTATGCATGTTAACTATGATCCATCAAAGAAACATTTAGTTTGTGTTCATTGCAAGAAAACACGTCATACTAAATCTCAATGCTACAGAATTATTGGATTTCCATCTTCTTTCAAGTTTACCAAAACTAAGAAAGAAGAACCAAAGTCTGGTGCTAATAGTGCTGCTGCAACTACTTGTGTTCCTCCTATTACTGCTGATCAATATGAAAACCTTATGCAGTTACTCAATAAACACAGTCCTTCTGTTCAATCACATGCAAATGTTTCTATCATCGATGGAGCTATGCATGCAGAAGGTAAACCATTCTCTTTTAAACATTTTGCTGCAAATGTTTATCGTTCATCTGCTTTATTAAATGTCAACTATTCCTGGATTGTTGATTCTGGAGCCACAGATCACATGTGCTCCAACAAAGATTTGTTTCAGTCTCTCATTCCACTTGATCAACCTCATTATGTTGGACTTCCTGATGGAACTCATGCCAGAGTAGCCTTAAAGGGAGATATTAAATTGCATGATTCCATCATACTCCATGATGTTCTATATGTTCCTGCTTTCAGATATAATCTAGTCTCTATTCCGAAATTTACAAAACATGAACAAACATTTGTCATATTTACTGTTGACAATTGTTTCGTGCAGGACCCTTCTTCCAAGACTGAACTTGCTCTTGGTGCATTTGGCAAAAGAATAAATGATCTCTATGTTTTTGATCATAGAGAAATCAAAACTTCATTTTCATTTTCGTGTTCTGTTTTCAATTCTAATTTTGTCTGTAATAATGCCAATAAACAATCTGATGTAGTTATTTGGCATCAACGTTTGGGACACATTCCTATTCAGAAGTTAAAACTTCTTTCTGTAATTCCTGTTTCTCATAGTAATACTTCTGCTTTTGATTCATGTATTACTTGTTCTCAAGCTAAACAAACAAAATTGCCATTTCCAAAAAGTGTAACTACATCTAAGGAATGTTTTGATTTAGTTCATATTGATGTTTGGGGACCATATAAACATATTACTCATGATGGTTACAAGTATTTTATTACTATTGTGGTTGATTTTTCAAGAAATACTTGGATACATTTACTATCTCATAAAAGTTCTGCGTTTTCATTGATTAAGGCGTTTGTGACTTTAATCAAAACTCAATTTCATAAGTCTATAAAAGTTATCAGAACTGACAATGCCTTTGAACTTGGTACTAGTAATGAAGGTATTCAATATTTTCAAACTATGGGCATATTACATCAAAAATCCGCACCTTATAATCCACAACAGAATGGGCTTGTGGAAAGAAAGCATCGTCACATTCTGAATGTTGCTAGAGCCCTATATTTTCAATCTGGTTTAGGTTCTAGCTATTGGGGTGAATGCGTTAAAACAGCAGTTCATCTCATAAATAGAATGCCTTCTAAAATTTTGCAGAACAAGACTCCTTTTGAACTGTTACATCATGAAGTGCCTTCATTAACTCATTTAAAGACATTTGGTTGTTTATGTTATGTTAGCACTCTTCCAGTTGGCAGAGATAAGTTCATGCCTCGATCTCATCCATGCATATTCATTGGATATCCTTATGGGCAAAAAGCATATAAGGTTATGAATTTGGTAACTAAAGCAATTACTATAAGCAGAGATGTCAAATTTTTTGAACAAACTTTTCCATTACATTCTTTGCATTATTCAGTTGGGACTACTTCCACCAGTTGCATTCCTTCTTCAGTTCATGAGTCATCCAATGAACCCATATTAGCTCCTACTCCTCAATTACAACCTGAACCTATACCAGTTAACAATATTCCATTACGAAGGACAACTCGAGCTGTTCAGAGACCTGCTCATTTACAAGATTATGTTTGTAATCATGTTGCTTTACATGAAGCATATACTCATTGTGATCATACTGTTACCAATCTTTGTATTGGTTCAGTCCCAAATTTAGTAGACAACAGTTATTGTGCATCTGTTTCTTCTAAAGTTTCTCATAATTCAATCCCAATTGTTGAACCTGCTTTCTACAATGATGCTAAAGGACAACCTCAATGGGAAGATGCAATGGCTAAAGAATTACAAGCTTTAGAAATTAATAATACATGGGATATTGTCAAGCTCCCAAAAGGAAAGAAGCCTATTTCCTGCAGATGGGTTTTTAAAATTAAGTATAAGGCTGATGGTTCAGTTGAAAGACATAAGGCCAGACTTGTAGCCAAAGGCTTTACCCAGAAAGCTGGAATAGATTATCATGAGACCTTTTCTCCTGTGGTTAAGTTTAACACAGTTAGATGTTTAGTTGCTCTTGCTGTTAAACGGAACTGGCAGATTCAACAACTTGATGTAAATAATGCTTTTCTTCTTGGAGATCTCCATGAAGAAGTTTACATGAAGGTACCACCTGGTGTTGTTGTTCCTTCTTCTCATGTTTGCAAGCTTAAGAAGTCTCTTTATGGCTTAAAGCAGGCATCTAGACAATGGTACTCAAAATTATCTACTTCTTTACGTACTAGAGGTTATCATCATTCTCCCAATGATTATTCCTTGTTTTTAAAGGAAAATGGATCTCTTATAACTATTGTTGCAGTTTATGTTGATGACATTTTAGTTACAGGAGATGATTTAGAAGAAATTTCCTCTTTAAAAACTGCTTTGGATGATCAATTTAAGATCAAAGACTTGGGCTCAATTCATTTATTTCTTGGTTTAGAATTCAATTCTATAAGCAGTGGTATGGTTATACATCAACAAAAGTATATCAACGAATTACTTCAAACTTATTGAAAAGCACAATAACACTGATTCAATCCATTTAGTGAGGTTTGATGATGATTTTGGTGATAAAAGTGAAGAGAGAGATTAGGGTTTTAGAGAGAGAAACAAGAGAGAGAGAGAGTGAACAATTGCTGTGAAATTGAAATGAGATTAATGGCAAAAGTTAGAGAATTGAGCCTTACATCTTGGTATTTATACCATGGCTCAATTCTTGGTTAGTTAGGACCATTTTGGTAATAAAAACTAACCTATATACAATGTTACACTTTAGCCCCTAGACTAACTATTACAACATATTTAATACCTAACAATCTCCCCCTTTGTAATAGTAGACTAGGTTGCATATCTTTGAAGACTTCTGTGATTGTAAGGCTGGAGCTGAGAATTGAACCGTTGAGCAGTTATATTGATAAAACAGCATCAGCCTTTGATCATCAGTGACAGATATACTTTTAATCGGCTTTTCAACCAATATAAAGTATTCCAGAAGACTTCATGCAAATCGACTGAATGAAGACCCATAGATAGAGCAGTTAGCAGCGGAAGTCCTTTCTTGAAGTTGTGGCGTTTGTCGATTTGCTGCAGATCCTTGGTTCCTGATGTTTGTTGAAGTTGAAGCAGTGCGGAATGTTGATATGTTGTGGATTTTCTGACCGTTGTTGATAATGTTGGAGTACTGTCATAGAATCCCTTATCTGATTTATTGACTGTTGTTGATAAGATTGAAGTACAGTCATCAGATTTTCTATCAGACATAGTGACCGTTGTTGATAAGAATGGAGTACGGTCGTCTGATCTTCGCACAAGAATGTATCAGGGTAACCCAGGATCACATAGATTGCCTGTTAGCACAACAGTTACAGAAACTGTGTGACCTACGTTCAGTGTTGGCATTGATGTTAGCACTGGTAGGATTTCCATTCAATCATCGTGGAATACCAATAATTTTGGTATCACTATGAATGTTCCGGCAATATCTCAAAGATATGCTTGGTAGAGTGCCTGTGTCCTAGAGAAATTTAATTCGGTTCTAGACTCTATATGTGGACAAACGAAGGCGAGGACTGGAGGTGGGTCCTCTTTTTCAATATCAACAATCTCCAAATGAGATGTCGATAGTGGATGTGGTTATCTCCGTGATTTTGAAACAAGTACTTTTTGTACTTGAGTGGTCAGTGGGGGTTGTGCATTGCATCACTGGGTCCATGATGTCTTAATCAGAAAGCAACATATGCAATCCGATATAGATGAGGTTACCCGGTCATTTGTTCGGTTTAGGGAGGGTTTTTCGTTTTCTTTTAACCCTTTCACACACGCTCCTCACTCAACTCACTTTTTCATTTTTCAACCACACCCTCGTTTTTGTTTTTACCATGTGATAAGCTGATTTGCACCCCATACTTCATACCCCCTCTCAATTTTTACCTCAGCGCACCCCAATCAAGATCCCATGATACTTGATTCTGCTCACCTAGACCTAGGGACCCTCACTTTTTAGTTCCTATATTGTCGGTGGCTCCGGGGAAGATCATGCTGGGTTTAGCAGATCATAGGAGTAATTTGAGAGTGGACTATTACGCTCATGTGCATTTTAATCAGCTTTTTGAAGATGTTTCGTTTTAGGATTTTCACATGGATTTTAGGTAACACCGGACTCACTTAGAGTATCCGTTAGCACACGATATGAATCGGTAGTCGTTTGCACAACCGTTGGTTCAAATGTGTGACCTGCGTTTAGAGTTGGCGTGATTTTAGCTCTAGCAGGATTTCCACTCGATCCTCGTGAAACATCAGATTGTGATGCCACTACGAGTGTTCCGATGGATTCACGGAGATCCATGTTTGTAGTGCAGGTGTCCTATATTGGAAATATTCTTGGGGGTGAGAACTAGACACACTGTGCATACAAAGAGACTTAACCCGGGGCAAGAGGTTATTATAATTCAATACCGACATACTTCGAATGAGTAGTCAGTAGCTTTTGTGCTACGTCCCCTGATGAAATGAAACAAATCCCTGTTGAGAGGAATTTGAGTAGTTGGTGGTGGCGTGCATTTGCTTTACTGGGCCAGTAAAGTCTAGTGAGACATTCAACGAATGAATGATCACCTA
Organism: Calendula officinalis; assembly: GCA_963853835.1. Lineage (NCBI taxonomy): Eukaryota > Viridiplantae > Streptophyta > Magnoliopsida > Asterales > Asteraceae > Calendula > Calendula officinalis. Next base: position 37,304,579 of record OY970827.1, on the reverse strand, counting down.
TTTAATTGGTTGCCCGGTTTGTTTTCGGTTTGGATGCACTCATAAGGTGTGTTTTCTTTGATTTATCATGTTTTTCACATCACCTTGCACTCACCTAGTTCTATACCCTAGACGTATACCCTCACATTTACCACTTGGCTGAAATATTTCCCTGGGATAGGTAAGGCCGGATCTGGCAAACCATGGGAAGGTATGTCTTTTGAAGTAGTAAGTAACGAGAATTAAAAGAATTTGTAATAAACAGATGCTATCTTTACTAGGGAACTAGTAAAGAGATCGTTTACGGATATTACAACGACTTATAACTAACGTTACAAACATAAAACCTTTTTGATTTGGGTAATTTGTTTTTATTTTCTTAATTTTCTCCCCCTAGAAATAATAATTCTCCCCCTAGAATTAGTATTTCTCCCCCTCGACAAAACAAAAGTATTAAAAAGTTTTGAGTTTTGAGGACGTACCTTATACATCGTCGGAGGGTTGAAGGAGAGTATTTGCGGTGAATCTTGATTGAGCTTGTTGCTTTCTTTTGAGAGCGGGTTCTGAATCCATTTTGATCAGAAGCCATTGTGGAACAGGTGAAGTGCATCCCAGCATTTGAATGTTAATGCCGCCCACGTCTTTCATACGGTTTTTGGCGATTAACTGATTCGTCCTGCCATCTTAGCCCATGATATTGACCGAATGGTAGTGGCATGTTAGGAACTTCAGTTGTGTAGGTAGGCGTGTTTCTTCTTTCTCGTACACCCAGGTGAACCTCAAAATGTCTAATCACTATTCGCCAGCTTAGTCTTTCCTTAATGGCAGTGATTAGTGTGTCAATATTGCTTCGAAGAGAGGTGTTTTCTGGGATGCTGGGATCTCTGTTCATGTGCCTCCCCTTTTTCTCCAATTTCTTCTTAAGGATGTTCAATGTGCCGTCACAGTACTTGGCAATGTCAGACACACGGAAGAATACTCGTTCTTTGAAGTAGTTTGTGTAAGTCATTCCCAAGTTGGGTTCACCTAGCACAACTGTTCTCCGAGTTTTAATCTCGGAGGGAAGTGATCTGTAAGGAGCAGCTAAGTGAACCTTTGCTGTACCACTCTCAACAGCCATCTGCACATCTTCCATTCGAGCAGCTAATGTTTTAACAAGCATGAAGCGCTTCAGAGCAGCCTGAGCGAAATTTCTCGCATGATTTTTAACTGGATGAGGCGTGTCTGGTAGTAAGCGTACTGTGTTGTAAAGAAATTCTATATCCCGAGGTTCAAGAATATAGAAGTCTCCTTCAGTAATTGTGTACAGTTGATCATCTGCTCTGCGAATATGGAAGATTGTGTACCAGTAGTAGCCTGAGAAGTGGTCGGTTGTTATCTCCAGGAGTTGTGTTATCGGGAATTTGCTGTAGCGATCGGTTTTGCCCCTAAGGTAATGCATTGTAAGGTAATACATTTTCTTTTCTCTGAAAGGCAGTACCACTTCTTTGTACAAATCCTGATAAATTACAGGCAGCTCTGTCTCCTGGAAAATAGCAGAGAAGCGATCTTCAACAAATGGCATTTTGACTTGTTGAAAGAGGCACGCTTTGGAGATCTTTAGGCGGCGTTTGTTAGCTTTTTCCGCCGCCCTCTTCTCGCTATATGATAATACCGGCACATCATGTGTAGGAGAGGCAGTTGGTGGTTCCGGTGCTGGAGTTCTGGCGGCAACCAGTTGATCGTAGTTCCGGAAGTAACGGTGATAATTTTCTCGGGTGAAAGGATATCTTTTGACGTCAAATGGTTCATCCTCCCCTGCTTTGTCGCTGTCGGAGTCATCGTTTGAAGGGGAGGTGGCAGGTTGAGTTGATTCGTTAAAAGCATCCCTCACAATATTGTCTTCTTCCGGGTCACTAGGTAAATCAATCACTGTGTCCGCCTCTTTTCTCAGAACCTGTTGAACATTGTCGTTTTTATTGTTCTCAACCTCAAAATTTATAGATTGGAGATGACACATAGATTCAAGTTTTTCGGCTTCAGTCATCTCACTGGATTTACGGTTATTTTGGGGCAAGATGTCTTCACTCTCATCTACTCGCCACTGGTTGAGTGGTTCAACGTTCAGCACCTGATTGTAATCAAACTCAACAATCGCCCAGTCATGTACATACTCATATTCTTGTTGGCCTCCTCCCCGTGTTTGATGAGAGGAGCTGGGTTGTTGTTGTGAATGACTTGCACCTCCGGAGTGTTGAGAACTGGATCCACCACGTTCCAGAATTCTCCTCTGTCCTCCTCCTCCCTGAGGATCATCCTCAGGGTCTCCCGGTCTTCTGTATATAAGGGATCCTTGCCTGCATGGCTCGACCAGTTCTTCTAAGCGATAGTTGAACATCGCTTTAATTTGTTCAATTGTAAATGCACGGGATGCTTCCAGGAGCATTTCTCTGTTAAGTGGATCAGAAGTCGGTGGAAGAGGAGCAACAGTTGTCAGCCTACTCTCAATGTTCTCCAACCTCGTACTTAGTGATTGGATTGTTGAGGTGAGATGAGGGATAAGCTGCATTTCAGGATTTGACATTGCAGTTGTGGTGGTGGTGGTAGCCTCAGATGGTGTAGTCTGTTGAGGGAGGGTCATAACAACCGTTGTAGGTGAAGTTGTAACGACCCTCGAGGCAGTACCAGTAATGATGGTAATCGGGGGAAGTGAGGTGTCAATTGGAGGTGTTGTGGTTGTGACTGGCGGTGTTGTGGTTGTTACTGGTGGGGTTGTGGTTGTTACTGGTGGGGTTGTGGTGGCGACTGGTGGAGTTGTGGTTACTGGTGGAGAAGTGATTGTGGAGGCTGGAATTGTGGATGATAGTGGGGGGACTGTTGTTGTGGTAGTTGTGATGGTTGACGTGATTGGTAGTTCGGAGGTTGCAGTTGTTGGGATGGTGGAAGAGATAGGAGGTGGTGGATCGACTCGAGGAAGATGAAATTTAGAGAAATCAATCACCAGTGGAGCGATAATATCTGAGGGAGGTGGGGGATCGACTGGTGAAGATTGAGTTCCTTGTGTCGATGTTGAAGGACCTGCACTTGATGTGGGTATTGGTGAGTTTGGAGCAGGTGAGGTAGGTGATGGGGTCTCATTTGGGGATGGAGTGTTGATTTCCGGAGCTGTGATTGATTGAGCATCAGCCGGAGGTGGGGGTGGAGGTGGGGGTGTAGGTGGGGGTGGGGGTGGGGGTGGGGGTGGGGGTGGGGGTGGGGGTGGGGGTGGAGGTGGGGTTGGGTGTCTGACGTTGTGATATTCATCATGGAAGTGTTGGAATAGGATTTCAAGATCATTCAGAGAGTATGAATGGTTAGTGGAGGTTGTGGGTAGAGGTCTTTCAATGCCAGTTGAGCTTGAATCAAGCAAGAATGTTTCATCAAATGAGACATTGACACTTTCTCTGACCATTCTTGTAGAGCGGTTGTATACTCTGAATGAGGCTGAATCCTTTGAATAGCCTATAAAGACTCCTTCCTTGGCTTTCTCTTCAAACTTGTTGAGTTTCTCGTTATCAGATAGGATGAAGCATCGACTACCAAAGATGTGGAAGAAGTTAACATTTGGTATTCGATTGTTGATGAGCTCATAAGGAGTTTTGTTGTATGTTTTGTTTATGATGGAGCGGTTCTGTGTAAAACATGCGGTGCTGATGGCTTCTGCCCATAACGACAGAGGAAGTTTTGAAAATGAAAGCATCGTACGAGCAGCTTCCACTAAAGTGCGGTTTCGTCTTTCAACAACACCGTTCTGTTGAGGAGTTCGTGCAGCGGAAAATTGATGGGTGATGCCAGCAGATTCAAGATAAGAGTCAAGGACCCGATTCTTGAATTCAGTACCATTGTCGGTACGGATTGTTTGAACATTTAATTCCAGGTTTACTTGAGTTTTCTTGATAAATGAGATTATGATCTCTGCGGCTTCATCCTTTGAACGAAGGAAATAAACCCATGTGTATCTGGAATAGTCATCAACAATAACCAAAACATAACGTTTTCCTGCAAGACTGTGAACGCTCATTGGACCGCATAAGTCCATATGAAGAAGTTCAAGAGGTTTGGAAGTACTAGGAGCAGGTTTAGGTTTGTGAGACTTTTTGGTCATTTTCCCCTTTTCACACGAAGAACATTTGTGATCTTTGTCAAATGCAACATCAGGCAATCCCGACACATGACCTCCTTTTACGAGTTTGTTCATGGTTTTAAAGTTGAGATGAGACAAACGTCGATGCCATAACCATGACTCATTGGCAGTAGCTTTAGACACGAGACAGACTTCTTCGGTTGTACTCAGGTCATTAAGATCAATAGTGAAGAGGTTTGTGTCACGAGTTCCAGTTAGAAGTTCATCCCCGTCATATGTCCGAATTGCACACTTCTTTGTGCGAAAGTTTACTTCTAGAGTCTTGTCACAAAATTTTCCGATGCTGAAGAGATTATGTGAGAGGTCTTCGACAAAGGCAACATTTCTGATTATCAGGTTATGGCAGATAAGATCACCAAGCCCTAAGATGGCTGCTAAGTGATCATTTCCAAATTTGACCGTTCCTAAGTATTTTTCCCGAAAGTTGGTCAGGAGATTTTTGTTTCCTGTCATGTGCCTCGAACAGCCCGAGTCGAGGTACCACACATTCTACATAAAACAAATAAAACATTTTAGGTACCCAATCTTGTATGGGTCCAGAACGATTAGAAACATATGTTTTATGCAGATTTTATGAGATGATCAGTTTAGAGCTTTTGGGAACTGCTAGGAGGCAGTTCAGATTTGATGATCCATTTGAGAGATTTTTCAGAGGATTGGATAATCCATTGAGATTTTTCATTCTTAACCCAAGTATATTTCACATGAGTTGACGTTTTAATGGATGGTTTGTCGAATTTTGGGAGAACTGACGGTTTTGGCTTTTGTGCAGCTTTACACTGAGGAGATGGGTGACGAGAAGAGAAGTGAGAAACAGAAATTTGTGGTTGTTTAGAAGATTTCTTCTGTTGTTTGAAAACCGGAGATGATAAGATCTTTTGAGTTGATTTTGCTGGTTTAGTGACGTGTGATTTGCATAGATATGGATAGCACGTTCTGCATGTGTTTATAAGTTTACCAGATTTATGAGAGACGATGTTCTTATGAATACTGCAAGGTGCATCAAGTTTTACAAAAAAACGTTTATCAGTTTGAGTTATCTGTTTCTTTGTAATTTTGTCAAAAAATCTTTTTGTTCCATATTTGTCAGTTTTAACATACACAGCGCCAAAATCAGGAGAGTAACGGACAGGACGATAAACAGTAGAATCATAGTCTGTTCTAAAAGCAGTTAAAATAGTTTTCACAAAATTAGAGTTTTTACACATGCCATGAGCTTCTTTTGGAGAAATAAACTGTCTAGAGTCATTACATTTATTTTGAACAGAAAAAGATGAAACTACAGACTTAGGTGGACTAGACTTCTTAAGTAGACTAGGCTTCTTAAGCATACTGGATCCAGTCTGAATAGACTTCTTTGACTGTGTGGCTCTGTTGACTTCTTGTTGCTTCATGGACTTCTTCCCTCCGGACTCTAATCTTCCATCTGCAAGATTCAAAATAGGTGGATTAGAGCTTCTCTTCAAGATCGTTGGAACTGGGTTTGTCGGTGCTGGCCCTAATAGAGAGGCTTTAGAATTTTTGGAAACAGCATTGCTCGTTTTAGTTTTTAATTCTAAAATGGTGTCCTCTAAATTATGTATTTTGATTTGAAGTTTTTCCTTTTCTTTATCAAATGCCTTGTGAGTGTCGTCAATTTCAGATTCAAGTTGAACAATTTTCTTTTCTAAAATCAACGGTGGAACATAAAGCTTTGGTTCAATTGTTTGTTTTAAAACTTCATTATCAGAAATGGAAAATTCTTCTGGAGTGACAATCGGGAAGTACTCATTGTTTTGAAATTTTGCGTTATTCTTTTCATATGTATAGTTCAATTCAGAATAGTTAAAGCTGATTTGAGCGTATTCCTTCTTTTCTCTGTTGAATTTCTCGATTTCTGCTTCCTCGTCCGGCATATGAAGAAAGCTTTGCCATATTCCCAAGTTCATGTAATCGTAATTGTATAGTGTGGGAACAACATCAGCAGCTTTTTCCAGAGGACGGGAGTTCTCAGCGCCGAGACCCACTTTTGATTTGAAAGATCTGAACTCTTTTGGTTGATTTAATTTTATTGTTTGTTCAGTGTGACCAGCTTTCACAATCGTCTGCTCCAGTTTGGAGATGTGTTCTTCAGCATTTTCTTTCTTGACTGTAAGACTGTGTATGGTTGCTGATTTGTCATCGATTTCCTTGTTAAAATTGTTTGTGATGCTTGTGATTTGTTCATTTAGTTTTTGAATTTCGTTATCAGCTGCCTTCAACTTATCTTGGTAATCCTTCATCTTGATGTCAGCAGACTTCATCCATGTTTGCTCTCGACTGAGTTGGATAGCTAAGTCACTTATCAGCTGCTTGGAGTCGTCTTTGTCATTTGATACCGTCTTCATCATTTTTAGGTTTGATATTTCAAGATTTTTTGTATTAATTATGTGATTTAGACGATTTACTTCACTGGTGTGAGCAGCATGAAATGTTGACAACTGTTGTTGTAACTCTTGTGTTTTTTGATTTGAATTATTAATTTGATTTACTTGAGGAACAAGAGTTTCAAGTTGGCGACGGAAGGTTAAATTTTCATCTTTTAATTTTTGGATTTGTGTATTTGATGTATTTGTTGTATTTATTTGTGTTTGTAGATCATTTTGTAACTCAGTAATTTGAAATTGAAAAGCTGATTTTGATGTAGACAACTGATTTTGTAAGTCCTTGTTTACTTGAGTTATTTGAAGAGAAACTTGACTTAATTCACTCAAATCATTTAAGAGTTGATCTTTTTCAGATTCCAAATCAGTTATTTGTTTTGTCAAGTGTGATTTCTCATCAATTTTAGTAAAGAGTTTTTCATTAAACAAGGAATTTTCTGATTCATCAGTGTCTGAGTCAGTTAATAAAGGGTCAGAGGAAGAAGGGTGTACCTCATTTTCATCATTCTCAGGAATGCCCAGTGCAGCTCTGAGTTCGTTAGATCTCGCCATGAGTGCCAGGCTTGCTGTGCATTCCTCTTCCTCTTGATCATCAGAGTCCTCCAACCACTGTAGATCCTCAGCCAGTAGAACTTTCCCATTTTCAACTTGTTTGGCCATGAGCATTTTCCGTTTAAAGTATTCTGAGTCCTTCACCTTTGGCTTCTGGCATTCTTTGGCAAAATGGCCAGTCAGACCACAGTTGTAACATTTCTTAGGTGGCTCGGTGGAGGAGGATGAGGATTTGTTGTTCGGGGTTTGAGAAGAGGAATTGAATTTGAAATTTGAGGATGATCTAAGATTGTTGTTGCTTGGTTTCTTATAGTACTTTTTGTTATAGGTGGAAATGAGAGCCAAGGCTTGACGAACAGAGTCGATTTCATCTTGTGTCCCCGCTGGGATCAGAGTTTCTGGTTCTTCATGTACCACCTCTTTTGTTTGTGCTGCAACCATTGCTTCGTTGATACCTTTGTTAAGAGCCAGATTTTGTTTGGTCAACATTGCCAAGGTGTCTGTCATATCTTGCCTGTTTTTGACGATTCCTTTCACCATTGGCTCGTTTTGATGTAGGTACTCATATAGTTCATGAATATCTATGGAGCTCAAATCTTTGTGCTGCATTGCACTGTTTCCAAACATCTCCCACTCCGGTAGTAGGGATTGGATGAATTTGATGTTGATCTCAAGTTTCTCTTTGATGAGGTTGTTCTTTCGGAGATCGTTGAGCATGTTGCAGAATCTAAGATACGTTTCCCCTAGTTCTTCCATTGGGGTAGCTTTGAATTGACCATAGGCGTTTAAGGTCGAAACCATCTTTGCTTTATTACCCAGGTCGGTACCCTCCATTTGCTTTTGAATTTCATCCCAAAGCTCTTTCCCCGTGCTGAAGCTATCAAGGCTGCTGTAGATTTCATTTGTTATGCCTTGTAGCATGTAGGAGTGTGCAAGCACATCCGCCCTAGCCCTATCCTTTTGCTCTTGATTGTATTCCGCCGGGGGAATTTCGATTACACCTCCAGGTATTGCTGGTTCGGTGTTTAGGGCTGGAGCCACTGCACGATAGAACTTAGCGGGTCCGGTTGTAAGGGATTCAAGGATAGATGGACCAGCTTGTTGGCTCAGGATGAAATGGAGAAACCGTTTCTTCCATTGACCGTATTCTCCTCGGTAGAGAACAGGTGGTTTCGTGTCTGATCCAATAGACAAGGCGTCCTTGGAAGTCATATCTTGTTGGAAGAAAGAACGACCGAAAAAAAATATTTAAATTTGGAAAAGAAGTTCGGGCCGAAGTACAAAGAAGTTCGGGCCGAGGTGCAGAAGAAGTTCGGGCCGAAGTACTGGTGAAGTTCGGGTCGAAGTGTAAAGGAAGTTCGGGCCGAAGTTCAAAAGAAGTTCGGGCCGAGGTTGTGAAAGAAGTTCGAGCCGAAGTGGGGTTTGAAGTTCGGGCCGAAGTTGGGTAGTAGTTCGGGCCGAAGTTGTGGTGTGAAGTTCGGGCCGAAGTAGTGATGAAGTTCGGGCCGAAGTTGTTGATGAAGTTCGGGCCGAACTTGTTACTGTTCTCGGGCCGAACAATTTCTTGAACAGAACAGTTACGAGCAGACCAGAAAAACCCACTAATTTGATCCTAAAATGCTCGTTTCTTACCCAAATTCACTGATTCTTATAGAAAACTAACCCAAATACTATTTTCTTCAATCCATTGCAACAATATTACTCAAAAACAACCTAGATCTATTCGAAAATTTGAATTTAAAGGGTTTTTCAAGCTTTAATGGTTTTTCCTAAAACCCTTAATTCTTCATCAGTATGGATTAGATTCGATCCTAGCTTGATTCTAAGCTTAATATATCAATAAAAGGAAGCTATTCAATCCATAATAACAAGAAATAGTACCTTAAATCTGATTTTTGATCTTAAACCCCTTTTTCTTCAAAAACCTTCAAAAACCCACTGATTCTTCTGATTTTAACACCAATTGATGGATTTGGATCGTTTTCAAGATGAAATTATGCTCTGATACCAATTGAAAAGCACAATAACACTGATTCAATCCATTTAGTGAGGTTTGATGATGATTTTGGTGATAAAAGTGAAGAGAGAGATTAGGGTTTTAGAGAGAGAAACAAGAGAGAGAGAGAGTGAACAATTGCTGTGAAATTGAAATGAGATTAATGGCAAAAGTTAGAGAATTGAGCCTTACATCTTGGTATTTATACCATGGCTCAATTCTTGGTTAGTTAGGACCATTTTGGTAATAAAAACTAACCTATATACAATGTTACACTTTAGCCCCTAGACTAACTATTACAACATATTTAATACCTAACACTTATTCTATGACTGATTGTTCAGCAGTCAGTTCACCATTACCATACAAAGTTCAGTTACTCCCTTTAATGGATGATCCTCTTTCTGATCCAACTTCATACAGACAATTAATAGGCAAAATTAATTTTTTGATCCATACCAGACCTGATTTAGCCTATTCAATTCAATATTTGAGCCAGTTTAACCAATCTCCTTGTAAAGCACATTATGAAGCAGCCTTACATGTTCTTCAATACTTAAGAGGGACGATTTCTCAAGGTCTTTATTTTAACAAAGAATCCACTTTTAATATTGAGGCTTATTGTGATTCTGATTGGGCTGCATGTCCTATTACACGGAGATCTGTTAGTGGATATTTCATCTTGTTTGGAAATAGTCCAATTGCTTGGAAGTCAAAGAAACAGCTTACTGACTCACTATCCTCTGCTGAAGCCGAATATCGTTCTATGCGAAGATTGTGTGCTGAACTTGCATGGTTAACTCGTCTTTTGCATGAGTTTAAAGTTTCTGATGTCACTCCTATTCCACTCAAATGTGACAATCAAGCTGCTATACATATTGCTTCAAATCCAGTTTTTCATGAACGCACGAAACATATTGAGCTAGACTGTCATTTTGTTCGTGAGAAGTTACAAGGTGGCCTTATATCCTTGTCTCATGTTCCCACTACTTTTCAACTTGCTGATATTCTCACAAAATCGCTATTTGGATCCAAGCATAAAGATGCAGTTTCCAAGCTGGGTTTTCAACCATATCCTCCAGCTTGAGAGGGGGGGGGGGGGGGGGGGGTGTTACATTACCGTCACTGTTATAACACCGTTATAACTAATTATTGTTATTTAGAAAGTTAGTTAGACTTCCGTTAGCTTAGTGACTGTTTAATGTATATAACTACTTTCTCTTTGTACTCTGATAGTTCAGTTGAATGAATAACAAACATTCATCACTTTCATTCTCTCTCAACATTCATATCATAACAGTTTTCAAGATGGGCTGTCCCACTAGTATATTGGGCTGTCCCAATAGTCTTTCCCTTAGAAGAATTATTCCTAGTTTTTGTGTGAATTAACATATTTAATTTGTATTTATCTTGGTTTTAGTTGACATCAAATAGCTCGTTTGCCTTGGTTTTTAACAACTTGTTAGAGTCTTTTTAATGAATTATGCCGTTTAAAGAAACAAAGTTATCGCCATGGTTATTCCTTGTTATTGTGAACGCCAATGCTACGTAAGTTTTAAAAGTTTGATGTGTATTATCATATGAAATAAAAATTCTTGTTGCCCATTAACAACTACTTCCAACTATATTTGGAGATACATTAACTTGGAACATTGACATAATTAAACCTGTTACATGACTTTGAGAAAGAAGAAAAATTAATCATGAATGAATTCATTAACTACATCATGGATAAATTAACTATAGGCTTGCACGCTTATGTTATCTTTTGATTACTACTTTGGTTAATACATGTTATTTGCATACTTGCACGTCACACACCTCACGTGCCGCCGTGCGCACACATACACAAACATATTTACATGTTTTTTTTTGCATACTCTCGCACACAGGCCACGTGCACACATTTACAAATTTTCATATTCACATGCATTTACTTGTGTATTCTTTTATAGCTATGTATACGCATCTTATATTCACGCATATACCCCCACTCACATTTTTGGCGGATATCTCCATAGAAGCGGTATATCTACAGACGGGTAGAGGTATAAACTGTCTATATATTACCTCTCTGATATCTCTCATTTGATCAAGGGATTGTGTCATTGTCGTAAATTTATTAACTATCTAGGAAATATTTTCCAAATTTTGGCTTACTTGATTACATTGATTGCACAACTACTATCCCAAAATGGTACTTTATGCATGAAAAACAGTCGACTGGCAACACTAACCGGATTAAGTAGAAACTGTTTCACTAGCGGGAGCTGGTTATCACTTGCACGTTCTTTAAATATACACCTGTTTTTAGGTGATAAAATCATCAAACGTAATACTCTATACAACTTCTAATGCATAGGTTACAAGCGTTTAGTTAAAATATGAACTTTAACTGCTTAATTAACTATCGATCAGAAGAAGCCTGTCCTACTTGAACATGTAAAGTTCACAATGAATGTATAGCGATGTAGTTGATCATATGGTACATTGTCAGCTCTTCACGGTAGATTGTTTTGTTTAATTGTTATTTTCCATGTTATTGTCTTATTGAAACAGAGCAAATTACACAAAGTATGTAGAAACCAAGTTTTCGTATATTTTACCCATTTTAAATTTTAACAGGTAACTTCGAAACAAACTTATATTTTCTGCTGAGTAATGGCCCACATTGGACAAATATCGAACCTTATAAGGGTCATGGGCCCGTTACAAAGTTCCACATCATCGTACATCAGATTTTCATTCAACCTCACTCGGCATCACAAATACTCCATCGTAGATCACACCCACCACTACCTAGGACTTTTAAAACCTGGCACGACACGATAAAAATACACGAAAAAAAATTGGGACGAAATCGAAATTTGAATTTGTGTTCGAGTCCTGTAAAACAAACATTAAGTCGTGTCGTATCGTGTCCGGGTTCAGAGATTAACATGAAATTGACATGATAATTATTATTTTGGAACATATAGAAATTTATGTTATATTTTTGTTGTGTTTATTGGTTTTTAGCATGTACTAAGTAACAAATTTGATATTATTATTATTTATTTCGTGTTGTCGTGTTTATCATTTTTTAATTGGATCGTGTTCATGTTAACAATATAAAACACGATTTCGTATCATGTTGCTTTCGTGTTAAGAAAAATGAATTCGTGTCGTGTCGTATTAACCAAAAACACGAAACTATAACACGATTTAACTACCACTACCCTATTATTTAGTTCAAAAAATTACTTCACAAATTGTCATAGACCACGATCACCCACCACTAGTTGTCACTAGGCAATACACGGTGCGGCACCACTCCCACCACGGGGTGCCACCAGGGCCCTCAATGAGTTTTTCATGACTCTAGCCTTATCCTAATTGTAAAAATAAATATCAATATAAAAAAAATACCCACTACACATCATTACCCACTTTTATATCAAGTCCAATATTAATACTTCCTAGTTCCCCCGATTCAAAATAAGTGATATATTTTGGGTTTTACGGTTTTTGAGGCAAAAGATTATAATGAGTGTTAAATTATATTAATTGGATGTTAGTCAATGAGTCCCATAATTTTTGAATAAAGTATGATTAATGATGTTTAAAACTAAAAAAGTAAGGGTATAAGAGTAATTTCAATTTATAAAGTAGGTAGTTAGTGGGTCTGGAGCACACTACTTTTTACCAAATAAGGTAAAATTTAAAGTGTATCACTTATTTTGAATTACCCAAATATGGAAAGTGTATCACTTATTTTGAATCGGAAGAAGTACTAATTTTTTTAATATAAATTGTGTATATCATATATAATAATTATATTTTATATTGTGGAATCTCCACCTTGAATCATCACAAGCCATCAACCCACCATACCGTGTGCTTTTATAGAGTACCAATTTGTTTTAACATCAAGTTTCAGCCTAACAGTAAACAAGTGTACGCAATATTTTTCCGTAATAAAAAGTATAAATGGAAGAATGAAAAAACATGGAAACATATATTAATGGAACTTGTTTAATTAGCTACTTGGAACTTGTTTATTTGAGAAGATAGTAGAAGTCGCTAACGACGTGACGACGTCATACGAGAGAACGGTTCATTGTTCGTCGGTGGACAACTAGGCTGGGCCCATTGAAAATTTATTTGGAATGTCAAAAGTGCCTATATCGAAAAAGTTGGGTTCCTTAATGGGTTTAGGGGTTTTAAGGTACAAATGATGCAGAAATGGATTATTTTGTTTACGTTGCCACAATATCGTATAATAAACGGATTGTATAAAAATCAGCGTAACTTAGGTTATAGGACTCCACTTCATGTCCATGACCAGTTAAATCAAAGCTTGTAACGAGGAGAGTCATGGTAAACAACAGGGCCGGTTCAATCAATCTATGGGCCCTGAGCAAAATCTTAAAAATGGGCTCCAAAAGTAACTTTTTTCCATATAAGTAAAAAATTTCTGTCAAATTAAAACTGACACCCCAATCACAAGTAAAATGTGTAATTCACCTATTTTCAATATTTTTTTGCAGTTACATTTATTCAAATGAGTTTACACACATTTATACATGGGATAATTTTTTTTGAAAGTGGTCCCCTAAATTTTGTGGGCCCTTGTCACCCATGCCGAGGGACAGCCCTGGTAAACAACCTATAGCAATTTACGGAACTTTCAGGCCCAAAATATTGTATTTGTGGAATTATTTGCATTTTAATATTTTTTTTCCATTTTGTTGGACTTCGTAAATGAAAAGTTTATTATCACAACTCTCTGGATCAGCTTATAAACGGCTTAATAACCTCTGGTACTTCAAAGAAAAAGATAATTTTTTTAATGGCGGTTGTAGTTGGTTTGGTTTATACAGAAAGCAAGGAACAACATGACTTTCAATGGGGGAAATATTTCAGTCTCATGTGTCGTTGAAGATCTTCAGGCGTCTGTGTTTTCTCTGTTGAAATATAGAGCTTGAAGTTTAAATTTATCTTGGTTAATTGATGTGGTGTTTTTGTCTAAGTATTTTCTTTTAAACTTTATTGTATTCTTTAGTTTTTAATGAATATTTCTTATTTGCTTGGGGTTTGGAGGGGGTGATAACTTTACCGAAACTCCTCTTCTTTTTTCTTTTTGCCATTCAATTTTTTTTTAATACTTGTTAAGATGTCCTTTGGATGCAAAACCTGTAATAATTAACAATTTTAATAATTTGTTAGAGATATTATTAGTTACATATACATTCAAGAGTCTTTAATGATGAGACAAAGTAACACTAACATAATGAATAGAACGTGGGACCAAGTTCTAAAATTCAGAAAGCGTATATATAAAGAAACACTAATCATCATCTTCAACCTCCGTTGCAACCACCAAGAGAAAACATAAGTTCAATAATAAAGAATGATTTATTTACACAGCCATATTCAATTAACTTTATCCAAGAAAAGATTATTTAATTATATTACCCTACATTAATCGCCAAAAAATGCATTACGAATGAGATAATTATCAACATGTCTATAATCTGTTTGTCGACTTTAACTGTAAGACTAATTAAGTAATCATTTATTTCTGGAGGTTAAAGATCGTATGAGTAAAAGAGTTTAATTAAATTGAGCATAACTTGGGTTACAGAACCGTGTTTCTGGTTTAAGAGCAGTCAAATCTAAATTTGTAATTATTAGAGGGCTGAGCCCAGTTATATAGGCTCTGGGCTGAGCCCTCTAATAGTAACAAGGAAAACATAGTAGTAAACCACCAATAACTTTCAGGCTTCAAAACACTGAACTTTTAAGTTATTTACATTTTTATATTTTTTTTCCACTTTGTTGGACTTTGTTTCTGTGTTAGTTTTGTTTCTGGACTAATTTTCGATCCGTTTGTGTTTTTAGCTACAATCAAAATTCTTGGTCTAGCTATTTTAGTTTTTATTGTGATGCTGTGATAGACAGTTTTTTATTATGGTAAATTCTATTTGAGTGCAAATCACTATGATTGAGTCATCGATCATTAGAAGACTTGTTAATAATATACGTGTGAATCAATTCCAAGATCAGTTTGTATTTATTTAATTTTTAGCCTACATAGTTTTACATTTGTAAGAAACGAGTGTGTTACGTCCGCGCGTTGCAGCGATTTTTATCTTTCTTTTATATTAGCAACTATTTTGAAAAAATATTAAGAGCTATGTACAATCTATTAAAATTTAGGGGTTAAAAGGAAAAAGTATGAAAGTTTAAGTTAAAAAATATAAATCTTGTAAAACCAAAAAAAAAATTGGATAAAGAAGGATGAGTTGGGCATCGAACAGGGTACTGCCCCTCCACATATATAATGCCTTAATATAGTTAGGTAGACCACCAATCCATATTGCATATCATCATATTTTTAAGTTTAAATATCTAGGAATATTATTAAAAGGAAAAAGAAAAAAGAAATGAAAATATTTGAATGCAAAACTAAATTTAAAAAAAGGTCCAGTAAGGTACAAAATTAGAATGTGAAACTAAATAAAGAAAATGCTCCATTGAAATCAAGCACGGGGCTCCAGTGAAAGCAAATTAGAAATATTGCCAGCCCACTACGCCAACATTTCATAGTTTTTTTCATAGCAATGAGTAATGGTATTTAAGTCTACTATTTACATTTACTCATATGCCTACTCGTTAGATGAAGATACGTGTTAAAATCAAATGATAATATTAGGGAGAGAATTAGTGTAATACGCATGTGATCCAATCAAGTGAGTAGACATATGATTATGTCTAAATGGTAGGACTAAATATCATTTCTCATATTATATTCCACTGCGTATAACAACTCTTTCAATTCCAGTTGATTGCGTGGGATAAAATTTTTAATTTTTAAATTTTTATGAACAGTACTATAATATTATTTTATTATGATAAATGTATTATATAGTAATGTACTTACTCCGTCCCATAAAAACTTCTCATTTCACCATAAATTTTTGTCCCATAGAAAACTTCTCATTTCTACATTGGATGAACTCCACATAATAAAGTAGTATTATCATTATGGACCCACCACTAACTATCCACTAATTATTTTTCTCTCACCAAACCAATCTTATATTATAATCAAAATTAATACCAATGACCCCACCACTAATTATCACTTTAAAACTTGTGTCAACATCAAATAAAAAGTTTTTTGTGAGACGGAAGAAGTATTATATAGTAATTAATCATAAATAAAATTGAATTCCAAAGGAGAATGATCTGTTGGTATTATATCCTACAAGATTGTATACGTAAGTGGTCTTAAGATTTGGTACTCCATGTTGTTAGTTGATACACCACGTGCTTTGTGACAGTATGAGTCTAGACAACCGAAAATCAAAATTTCCTTTTTATGGCTTGGTCCTAGATAGATATTGAGAGAAGTACGTACTTAGTTGGAAATACATTAGACTCTCAACCATAACTCCTAAATAAGGTTTCAATTTTTCCAACTCAAACGTCATATTAGCTGATACTCCAACTGACAACAATATAAATTCACTTCATATTTTTTAGTCTCACGGATTATGAATTATACACATACAAAAGACCTACTTTTATTCAAATGGGCCCCACACATCTCTTCTCCTCTTTAACCACCAAACAAAATGCAAGATCCATCCGACGATAGCAACCGATGCTCCACGCCAACGGTTGTCTCAAATTGACGGACCTTCGCCGCAAATCGAAAAGTTACCATTGGCAGTTTGGCACTAGTCTTATTGTTTAATTTTTACTCATAAAAGGTAATTAAAAAAAAGGAAAAAAGAAAGTCCTTTTTTAACAGGTATTGCCTATTGGTGAGTTGTATATATGGTACTGTGAAGTAAATTTAGAATGTACATTCCAGTTTTGTCGAATTAAAACAGACCAACCACGCTTGAAATGTCAAATGCACTCTGACACGTATGATCAATACTTTTAAATAATATTGGGTGACGACATTGATGATTTACTAATTTAACAGTTGGTTGTTTTTCATATTATCATTACTATTATTGCCATTAACTAAATTTGTCGAGTCATTTGCTTAGCTCATCGTGACCAGTACGTAAAGCATCATGATGCATTCATGCAAACACGTGTATGTTAAATGAGACGTCCACTAGTACAAAAATGACCTACGGCCACACTTTTACGAAAACAGGCCGGCCACACTTCCAATTAAAAGTGTGGCTAAAGGTCATTGATAGAATTTTGTCTTTCTTTTAGCTACATTTTAACTTGGTTTGCGTGGCTAATATATAGAAATGAATACCTTTAGCCATGCTTAAACATAACAAATGTGACATTTACGAGCCACACTGGAATTGTGTGGCCAAATGTCACCATGTGTCACAGACTTTGTTTGACACATGGAAACACATTGTGATGGTTTTTATAAGAGACGATTGGTAAATATATTGTTACACAAATCAATTGTTTATGTGTCTGTATCATGGAGCGAACCTAGCCACATGTATCCGTGATGTAGCTAAAAGATAATATATATGGCCACATTAATTATTTATGTGTCCATATTGTTGCGTTTATTAGCCACTTAGTAATAACCAGAAAAACGAGTCACTATAAGTATTTTATGGTAATGTTTCATTTTATTACGTGTGACTAAAAATTAATACTTGTCATAAAGAAGAAAAAAATTGTGTCTATAACTATTTTATGGTTACGCCTAAATTCTAATATGTGTCTAAAGGTTAATCGTTTTCCAATTAAATGAGAAAAATGTGTGACTATAATTATATTACGGTCACTTTAACATTCTGGTGTATGTCTAAAGATAAATAATAGTGATCGTAAAAAGAAAGATATGTGACTGAAAGTGTTTAGTAGTGACTTCTTATTTTAGTATGTTTAGGTAAACGCAAAAATAAAAATAAAAATTATGACTGAATTAAATCAAATGTGACTATATTGATTTTACTGCAAACTAATAAAGACGTTAAAAGCAATGTTCCAAACTATAATAAACTGTTAGTTTAGATAGAATTTATGAGCATAAAATTTATGGCTCAAAAGTTTCCCCCGATTATAGAGAACACACAGTAAGTGTGTGATTGAGAAACCGATTAGCAAGTTTTAGTGATTGTACAGGGTTATATTTTTTTAATTACTATATTTTATATAACTTTATAATAATGTTTGATGTATGAATCAACTTTATATAATATGTTTATATGTTTTCATTTGACCCTAGTCACCCACCTGTTGAACCGATTGACCTGTGACCCGTCCACCGTACCAGGTCAATTAAAAACCCAGGTTTTAAAACATTACTTAAAAGTTTATTATAACTTAAGTGATATATGATGTGTTTTTTACTACTTCCAATAAATATCTCTTACCCGGTTCAAATTTCGTAAACTGAAAGTGTTAAAAAATATATAAACGTAAGAACTAAAAGAACAAAATCCTATCAAACCTACACGTAATATAGTTTCAAAGAAGACCAACTTTGCATTCAAACTCCTAGGACCCAACATTCTCTTAGCCCTAACCACAATAGCGGCCTCCTCCTCTAACCACAATATGATTTAATGGAATAAGCTTAAAACTATAATATGCACGAAAAGATATCAGCAATTGGTGAAAAAAAGCTAGATAATATCATTTAATGGGATAAGCATGAAACTAAATATCCACATAACGAAATGATGTTCAAATAGATCTATATAAAAATGTTAATAACACCAGTAAAACGATTCAAATTTTGACTAAATTTGGAAATAATCAACTAAGGAACTTTATATAAATATTGAAGCTAAGAAAAAATATCCATAAGTGCTAATATTAAAAAATTACATCATTACCATCTACCTTAACAATATTAAGCTTGTATAAAAGCCTCAATCTAAACAAGACAGTTGTAAAAAAAATGGAAATGTGTTTTTCAGCATAAGCAAAACTCAATTTAAGAGATCGAATGCAGGAACTTTGAGATGATGAAGGTCATGGAAGGAGGTTGGTAACGTTGTGATGACCTGCATATGCATAAGGGAATATGGTTAATTTAACTAAATATATGATAAATTGACTATATAATACAACCTGAATGCATTTAGACTCAACTGCAATCGCTTCTTAAATTAAGACACGGGTCGACCCGAACACGAGACCCACTTCAAAGTGTTTGATTAAATTTATCAAATGTAATATCCTTTTTGCCGCTGGGGAAGGCATACAACCATTGGCACAATCGGACCGGCCCGTTTTGGTCATTTATAAAGAAAAAAGAAAAATGTTTACGCAAATGGTTAAAATAAAATAATCAGGACAGTAAAATCTTTATACTTTTTAAACAACAAAACTAAAAAAATATAGCAACCGAAATCTAATTTAATATATCAATTTCTGCGTTATAATTACCTGAAATTTTGAGAATGACTATCTTGGAAGAATGCTACGATCATGTGTTCTCTTGTGCCTAATACAAACAAATGTAATTATTAGAGAATGAAAAATGTATAGGAAAAACAAAACTTGTATACATGTAAAACAGAATCGCATTAGACTATGAATTAGAAATGCATACCTTACGTATAACCATACCCCGACAGTCGGTCCGAAAATAATCATTTCGGGATTCTCTACCCAAGTCAAGTGGGTCTACACGTGGTAACTTATTATCATCATGAGGAAGAATTACAGTACTAAATTCTTCATCGACATCGTCATACACGTCTCTGTAATTTTTAGGAGGTGTCATGAAGACAATAGAGAATCTTTTATCAAGTTGGTCTGTCACATAGAATACTTGGCGTGCTTGTGAGGCCAATACGAAGGGATCATCCTTGTGGGCTAATCTATTAAGTTCAACCAATGTGTAACCAAGACTATCCTTCTTGACCCCATGTTTATTGTCTACCCAGTCACACATGAAAAGAGGAATTTTTCTAAAATGATAATCTAGTATCCATATCTCTTTTAGAACTCCATAATAAGCTTTTTGATCATATGTTACAACTTCCTTAGAAATGTGCATGTCAGTTGCAACTACACTAACCCCACTATTCTGGTAAACTTTACCTTCACGACATTTTGTGCGAAACGTATATCCATTGATGTTATACACATCGTATTTGAGTACGTTGTTGTCTGGTCCATGTGAAATCCACCTAACCGTTTCTGATATACTTTCTGTGGAGACCGCTAACTCTCTTTCAACCTGAAATTCATAACAGGGTTGAGCTTCAGCTCAAGAAAATACAAACAAGAGTAATTAAAGACAATATGAATATAGTGTACCTCTTCACGTAACCACGGACCAAACATTTTACTGTGTTCCTTCTCAAGCCATGATTTTCGTTTAAAAGGATGTTGGTATTCCAAAAACGCCATGTGTCGACTGCAAAAACACTGATTAATTATACACCATATTGTAAAATATAAATTAACAACATACATGTAAATACTACTTACTCGATATATGGTTCAACTTCAGATGTATTTTGCATGACATAGAAATGTGCTTTGATAAAGAGCTCTGGAGAAACGTGAACTGCATTACATGCTGACAGTGGAATTCCATCACTAACATAATTATTATCTTCAACGTTATCTCTTTCAAATGTGTTTTGCTGCTCTGCAGGAATACCAACAGCTTTCATGCTTTTTAAGAATTCGCTAAAGAACTCAATCGTCTCTTCTGCAACATTCTCTTCAGCAATACATCCTTCTGGTTTATTTTTGTTTCGCACGTGCCCCTTAATAACCTTCATACACCTTTCAAATGGATACATCCACCGAAAGCATACTGGACCACAAAGTTTTACTTCCCTAGTAAGGTGCACAGTTAAATGCACCATAACATCAAAAAAAGATGGAGGAAAGTATTTCTCGAGCAGGCACAATGTTACACATAGATCTTCTTGTAACTTATCGAGTTCCTCCACTTTTATTTCTTTCCTACAAACTGATTTGAAAAAGAAACAAAGCCTAATAATAGCATGTCTCGTCTGAGTGGGCATAATAGATCGTATGGCAATGGGCAAAAACTGTTGCATGAGTATGTGATAGTCATGTGATTTAAGGCCAATAAGCTTCTTATACTCTCAGCCACATTCTTTTCAATATGCATAAAATCTATACAATGCTGGACACAATTATATCGCCAATACCTAAGACGTCGATACCATACATTATATTTTTTCCAATATGTGGTTTCTTTGTTGCCAGTCTCTGAACTACCCACATCTTTTGAAGTTCTCCTCTTTTTTTTCATCTTCCCACCTCTTCCTGTCGAACTTAGTTGGATGTCTACTTCCATATTCTTACTCTTTCCCCATTTATTAATAATATATTTGACCTCGTTATATATTTCTTCTCCAGTCATTGGTTCTGGAGAACGTCCAAGCTCTTGTTCTCCATTGAAAGCCTTCTTTTGACTTCTGAATGGATGGTTATATGGTAGATATCGTCTGTGGCCAGCATAACTTTGTTTCTTCGATTTAGGAAGTCTAATACAGTGCGTTTGTTTCCCACACACTACACAACCTTTGTATCCACTGTAAGGACATCCACATAGTGTACCAAGGGCCGGATAATCATTTATCGTCCATAAAACAACTGCACGTAAAGTGAATGTTTGTCGTGCAAATGTGTCATATGTTTCGACTCCAACTTCGAATAAGATCTGCAAGTCATCAATCAATGGTGATAAGAAAACATCAATATCATTTCCTGGATTTCCCGAAATCAATAATGAAAGCATGATAAACTTTCTTTTCATACACAACCATGGTGGCAGGTTGTAAATGACCATTAAAATTGGCCATACACTGTGATTCCTATTTCCTCTATTCACGTCGACCCCATCAGCGGAAATGCCAAGCCGTAGGTTCCTTGGATCGTTTGCAATTTCTGGAAATCTATCATCAATTGCAGCCCAAGCTGGTGTATCTGCTGGGTGACGTAAAACACCATCGTTTATTCTACCAGTCGCATGCCATGTCAAATTTTGTGCTATACTCTTTGATTGAAACAGTCGTTTCATGCGCGGTATAATGGGAAAGTACCACAGTACTTTTGCGGGAATATTATCATACACTTTCTTTTTTACCTCATCTACCTTCCATCTTGATTTTCCGCAAGTAGGACATACATTCACGTCTTTGTACTCGTTCCTATAAAGAATGCAGTCGTTGATACATGCATGGATCTTTGTATACCCTGAACCCATTGCCTTCATTGCTTTCTTGGCCTCGTATGTACTATTGAACATTTCATTACCTTCAGGAAGCATTTTCTTCAACAAAACTAGTGTTTCAGTGAAGCACTTATCTGAAACTCCATACTTACTCTTCAAGTTGAGGAGTTGTACAATTGCAGACAACTTTGTGAAATCTTGGCACCCTTCATAAAGTGGCTTCTCAGCTTCTTCAATTAGTTTTTGAAATTTTTCGTAATCCTCACTGAAATTTTCTTCTGTAGCTTCAACCATCTCTACTGTTTCAGCGGCATCTGTTGGAATTACTGTTGTGAAACTCGTAGATTCATCAAATTCTGTTGTGTGCATTTCATAGTTTTCTTCAAACAACTTTTTTTTTGGTGGGCACTCTTTTTCTCCATGCTTAATCCAATTGGTATAGTTTTGATCTATTCCATATCTGAATAAGTGATGATCTACCTCTCCAACATGAAGAGAAATGTGGTTTAAACATTTGGTGCACGGACATGGAATTTTTATTTTTTCTCTTGTTTTTAGAGGGTCTATATTCCATAATGTTTTCAAACTATTTACCGCATAATCTAAAAAATACGCAACTCCGTCAACATAAGGCTTTTTATGTCTATCAGTTACCATCCATGACTTGTCCATTTGGTTAATCACTGCAACCTGTTGAATATACAAATTTCAATACCAAAATCATCATTTTTTGTTAATCAATTGTTAAGAATTTTATGTTTTGGTTAATTGATGACAAGTGTTGGAGAACTTGCCTGCTCGTGGAAAGTCTTTGGTAATGTGTATATGAATCCAAATCCAAGCAAATACGGGTTTCTGGAGACTGAAAACGATAAAAAAAATTAACTTATTTAGCCTGTTATTAATATTGTAAATATAGAATTTAATCATATGGAAAGAGACATTTTGGGCATCCGTTAATTTGCTTTATTCCATAGATCCTCCAATTGTTGTTGATACCAGTGCATAAACTTATTTGATTTATACATAAATCAAAAACCGAAATCTGTAATAGAAGTTCAAAAAATTACGTCAAAATTATAGATGCATAATTGTTAAGGCAGTTAAGACAGTTAAAACACTAAAATTAAACATATTTACAAAAAAAGCAATTTAATTGGGTGAACTAGTGTTACCAAAAAATTCCTATCATCATGTTGACAAATATGTCACCAGGCATAGGGGTGTTCGGATCCCCCAACTGAGTTGAAAATTTAATTAGACCAAGGCTCACGCTAGTACCACTATCTACAAAAGCATCCCTGCATCAAAATCAACATCCTTGAATCTATGTTTCTAAGTACCAATATTCTGAATTTAATTGTTCAATAAAACATCAAATGAGTTTATTCTACGAATGTGAAGTTTAAAGCCCTAATATGGAAGCTTCGTGAAAAATTCCAGTGATTGGTTACTGCTCGAGATTAATCGAATAATTTAATCCAAGAAATCACAGATTGAAAGTTCAATAAATGTAATAGGCCACTCATAGACGTTGACATACAGACTTATCTCATGAATAAAGAATAACTTCAACGAAGATTGGTAAGAAGATGCGTATCACATTTAACCTGAAACTGGAAGAAACGATTTCATTGGAGGTCGGCTTTTCCGTATCACATTAAACCTGAAATTGGTGAAGTAATTTTGATTTTTCTACAAACGTAAAAAGGATAGAGATTGGTGCCTGTGCGTGATTTCGTTGGTGGTTGACTCTCCTTATCACATTAAAGATGTTGATTATTTTAATTAAGATATTACTTTCACAAAAATGTTGCGTCAAACTAGAAACAACTTTTCCATAAAATTTACAAGGATTTTAATTATGTTACTTTATGTGCATTAATTCATTTAAAGTTACCATTAAAACTAAAAAAACATTTAATATATCTACTGAAAATGTAACATATGAAATTTATTAATAAATAATAAGATTTTCTTAGAAACTTTCAGTTAATTAATTCATCTAAACATGTGTCTAGGGGCACACGTTAGAAGAACCCTTTTTAATTAAGTAATATTTTTACTCACAAAAATTAAAATTTTAACTGGTGTTGGGTGTGAAGTCGGATATAGATAGGGTTGTCAATACCTGACACGACACGATAAAAATACACGAAACGAAATTGGGACGAAATCAAAATTTGAATTCCTGTTTGTGTCGTGTAAAACAAATACGAAGTTGTGTCGCGTTCGTGTTTAGAGATTAACACGAAATTGACACGATAGTTATGATTTTGGGAACATTTAGGAATTAATGTTATATTTTTTTCGTGTTTGTCGTGTTTTTAACATGTAATAAGTAAGAAATTTGATATATTTGTTATTTATCTCGTGTTAGCAAAATAAAACACGACTGTGTGTCGTGTCGTTTTCGTGTTGAACGAATTCGTGTCGTGTCGTGTCGTGTTATCCAAAAACACGAAACGACAGCACAATTTGACAGCCCTACACGATAGTTAATTACATGTATAAATTAAAAATATGATTAAAAACACTTGAAACCAACTCCAGTTACCATTCCAATTCAAATCATGTCTATACCATGTTTACTCGAACCGGAACCGTATTCTTAATTCACGAGTCTTATGCCTTTAATCAACTCTTAAACAATAAGTCATGATTATTAAGCATTAGGTCATCATTATTAAGAATTA
Source organism: Calendula officinalis (assembly GCA_963853835.1). Classification (NCBI taxonomy): domain Eukaryota; kingdom Viridiplantae; phylum Streptophyta; class Magnoliopsida; order Asterales; family Asteraceae; genus Calendula; species Calendula officinalis. Next base: position 37,279,633 of record OY970827.1, on the reverse strand, counting down.
ATTGATGTATCTTTTTTTACATGTTATAATTCATACTGACCTACACACTGATTCGACGAGGGTCCGCACACTGATTCGACGAGGGTCCGGAGGCAGCGCCCCTGGTAATGGCGTCCAAAGGGGTGCTATGGTTGGGTCGAGCTTGGAATTTCTTTTTGAGTTAATATCTCTGTGATGACATGTCATGTAACTATCATTTGATTTGGTAGTTAATGATGATGTGTAATGCCCTCTCATAAGGAAACTTGGTCATTGTCGCATCTTTTGATAGATTCTAAATATACTTTAATCAATAATATGTTTAAAGTATTTTTTTATAGAGTACCTAACTAAAATTCATAACTACAATAAAACGTCGTATACAAAGAAGTTTTATTTCGTCTGTAAAAAAATTGTACCATATCATATGTATCAAATCACGTTTATTATTATATCAATAACTGATTTAATTATTTTATTTTTTAACTTTTTTTTATTCCGTTTAATATCTCAAAGCATGTCTGCCCATTCCGGCGGACTACGAAGCTAGTTTTTAATAAAAGAAAGTTTGTCACGTCATCTAATCCTCATTATCTTTGCTACCTCATAATTCCATGCCACATCACTTTCCACGTTTGCAAAGAACTTTAAGTTTATCCCATTTTCACACTTATCACATATTTTAAAATATTTAAATTAAAAAATTTAAAGAACATACATTTAATTTAATCTTTATATATATCTAGAAGTTAAGGATCATGCCACATTTTGCAAAGAACTTTGAAGTTATGCCATTTATGACCATGCCACGTTTTATGTTGCTTGTGAGGTAAATGCTTAGTTGTGCATCATTTAAAAATTTGTTAAATCATATAGTTATCTCATTTTTTATTATTTGGTCATCTTTTTCAGATAGTCTTAAACGGGTCTATTAAAAGTTTGAACTATTAAAATTTTAAATTTAAAAAGATAATTTTAATTTTAATTAACTTATAGAGCAAAGAGTTTTAATAATTTAACGGGTCTATTAAAAGTTTGAACTACTAAAATTTTAAATTCAAAAGAAAGTTTTAATAAAAAATAAGAACCCAAATCCTTAACCGATATGATAAGTTCTAATCTTCTAATTCTATATTTCTTTCTCGTACATACTACAAGTGAAGAAAATGAAAACAAATGTTTCCATCAATTTGTGGATTTCGTCTCCAAAACGAGCGGGAATACAAAGCCATTCTTTCCGCCAATTTTTTCACCAAATAGAATCCAGAACGTGATACTTGATACTAGCTAACTGCCATGAATTTCGTAACTGCTTATAGTCATCCGTATATGTTAACAAGATCACTTTTTTTCACACCAAATCTGCTGCTCTCGCTATGGGTGATCGACAACAAAATTCTGGCATTAATTTGTAAGTATATCATTGAATTTTTACATTATTACGATCTTTCTTTATGAATTATAATGTTAATTGTTGTACAATGACGTTATATGTGCCTTCAAAATCTGAATTTTTGTTAACACTTATGGTATGCTTGTTGCACACCAAGTGTTCGATGAAAAGCTTACACATTGTTTTTTTAAATAATCTGTTACCCTAAGGCTCGTAATTCATTAATTGATGACTACACGTAAAGTGTTAATAATTTTTTTAGCTAAACTGTTAAATGATGGAATGCATAAAAATTTTAAAGAATGTACACGTAATTGCAAATTGATGGAATGCATAAAAATTTTTAAGAATGTTCACCTAATTGCAACATAAATTTTTTAGGTAAACTGTCACAATTATTACGTGATGAAAAGCATAAATTGATGATACATATATTCTGTTTTAATTAAAAACTGGTTTAAAATAGTTTTCATATACGTGATTCTATAACTTAAATTTTGATTTATGTGATTAAAAAAGAAATTTTTTTTTTGACGTGATGTTACATGTAAAATAAAGCATGACAGATGGAGATACAACACTAATGGATGATATGCCCGAATATGAAATGGAAGATGATGTTGAAATCAATGATGAAGATTTAGTCCAAGACGATGTGTCTGATAACAGTTCCAATGAGTCCGATAACACGACAGATTCAGAAAAAGAAGTGGAATCTAAGAGGGGCTTGACTCGATTGCCAAAGTTGAAGACGGGATATACAAATTCTGGAGGAAGAAAACATAAAGTAAGCTTTGATGAATTGGATAGGTTTACGGGTAAGTATAGATCAGAGTTTCCTAGTTATTTGGGAGACCTGGTACGGGAAAAAGTAGGAGTTAGTGTATTGTCGTGGAAGAAAGTGACAAAAGAAGATAAGGCCAAACTTTGGGAAAAGATAACGGTAAACATCTTATTTCTATAGTTACTTGGATATATTCTACATTATAATTTCATTTTATGCATAATATACTAACGAGTACTATTGCAGCGTTATTATGAAATCGATGAATGTAAAAGAAAAATTGTAATGAATAGGCTTGGTCAACTTTTAAGGAACTTTAGAAGAAAACTATATGCGAAGCACATATTGCCCAATTTAGACAAACCCGCCAAGCTAGCAAAAATTCCCAAACAATTTCGTACAATAATCCAAAATCAAAAAGACTGGGACAACTTTGTAGAATATACAAAATCGGAAAAATTCAAGGTTTAATTCATTTATGTTTTATTTTGTCGTCATTCTTTTTTGTATTTTTTATCCACATAATACTTATTTTAAACTATTATTTTTTGAAGGATTTCTCAACAAAAACAAAAGTGGCGCGTTCAAAGTCTAATTATCAGCATCGTTTGGGAAGAGGCGGATACACAATGCTAAGAGAGAAACTGGTAAATTGCATACTCTTTGATAAAAAAAAATATTGTTAAAATTGTTGTTAATTGCTCTTTAATTACATTTTAAACGTTTTGTTAAAAGTTCTATTAAAAGTGTTGTTAAAAGTTCTATTAAAAGTGTTGTTAAAAGTGTTGTTATAAGTGTTGTAAATTGCCGTTAAAATTGCTGTGAAAAATACTATCAAATGCTGTTAAGTGCTATAAAGTGCTGTTAAATACTGGTAAGTGCTGTTAAATGCTGTTAAGTGCTGTTAACTGCTGTTAAGTGCTGTAAAAATGCTCTTAAGTGCTGTTAAATGCTGTTAAGTGCTGTTAAATGTTGTTAAGTGCTGTTATGGGCTGTTAAGTGCTGTTAAATGCTGTTAAATGATGTTATGGGCTGTTAATTGCTGTTATGGGCTGTTAAGTGCTGTTATGGGCTGTTAAGTGCTGTTATGGGCTGTTAAATACTGGTATGGGCTGTTAAATGCTGTTAAGTGCTGTTAAATACTGGTATGGGCTGTTAAATGCTGTTAAGTGCTGTTAACCGCTGTTAAATGCTGTTATGGGCTGTTAAGTGCTGTTAAATGCTGTTAAATGCTGTTATGGGAATGTTAAGTGCTGTTATGGGTTGTTAAGTACTGTTATGGGCTGTTAAATGCTGTTATGGGCATGTTAAGTGCTGTTATGGGCTGTTAAGTGCTGTTATGGGCTGTTAAGTGCTGTTAAATGCTGTTAAGTACTGTAAAAATGCTGTTAAGTGCTGTTAAATGCTGTTAAGGGCTGTTAAGTGCTATTATGGGCTGTTAAGTGCTGTAAAAATGTTGTTAAGTGTTCTTAATAGATGTAAAAAAGCTGTTAAAGTTGTTGTTAATTGCTGTAAAACAGTTGTTAAAATTGCTGCTAATTGGTGTTAAATACCAGTTTAAAAGGTGATTAAACATTCAGTTTTATCAGATTAAAAGTGCTGTTAATTTCTAGTTTAAATGCGTTGTTAAATTACAGTTTTATCATAGATTAAACATTTCCTTTGTTGATTTTCATTCGGTTTTTACTATAAACTTATATGCGTTTTTCAATTGAATACAAGATTAAAGATAATGTGATTGATAAAGATACGCTTCCTGATCGGTCATTAATGTGGAGGAAAGGACGTGAGAACAAAAATGGAGAATTGGTTGATGCTGATGTCAAGGAAATTGCAGATAAACTAGTAATTTAATCATACTTTACTGTTATTTATTTAATTCGTATAAAGATTGTGAAACTTGATAAATAACAACTGAGTAATTTATATTAATTTCTTATATGTACAGATTGATCGTGAAAAACAAATCAATGAAGGTAGCTTGAAGCTTGAACCTGGAACAGATGCCCTTACACTAGTCCTTGGAAAGGAAGGAGGATTCTTAAAGGGGGTTGGCACGGGAGTCACTAGAACAAGATATTGGGATCTTCCTCGAACTAAAGGAGCATCCAAAGAAGTAATTGCAGACCTTAAACTTCAACTACAAAATCAAAAACTCGAGAATGTGAAGAAAGATGAACAACTAAAGGAGTTGTCCACACAGGTGACAGAACAAAGTAAGACTCTAAATTCTTTATTAGCTCACCTCGCTTCTAACGGAATGGCTTTACCTGATGTTACATCCCCTACAAATCAAATATCTACAAAACAAGTAAGTTGATCTTTTTAGTGTTTTAATTTAATCTTGTACATCAATTGACCAATTTTTCCTTACATTATGTAGGTGATTTCATTTGACAAAAATATTGGATCTAAGGAGACTCCTAATGTTAACACATCGAAAGTATTGCAAAAGAAAGGCATAACACAAGTTACTAAGGTACGTTACAATATCTTTACTTTTAATATCTTATGGGGTTGGATGGGCATATTGCTCATAAAACATGTTGCTTATCAATTTTCTTTTATTTTTAAGGAAATTAAAAAAACTAGCAAAAAAACGGTTGGAATTAAGAATCCAACCTCAAATTCTGTGACACCATTGGATAATGATTTACAACCAAAGGTACAAAATACAAATTCTCTCTTATTATCCGACAATATATATAATTATTTTTAGCTTTATGATGTTGATATGCCATAAGCCATTGCAGGAAATGAAGTGTACCTTGTCGAATCCGGATAAAAGAAACATCGTAGCTCGTGGAACTATTTACTTGTCATCAGAAAAACAGAGCATTCATGGAGTTCCATTGCAAGATGATTGCTACAAAGTCTCTATTGATGAAGTGATAAAGGCAGCGGCATTTTTACCAGTAGAAACTAGTGAATTTAAAACCGTCGGGGAAGCACATAAAAGTTTTGTAGGTTGGCCAAAATGCCTTGTTGACTTAAAGGTTAGTTTGTTCTTTGAATTTATTTCTTAATGCATTACGGTTTTTTCTTGATAAATAATTATATTAAACTACTTAGTTTTTCATATTTTTTTCAATCTTTCTTACATGCAAATTTATTTGTTACCATAGGTTCCACAAACAAAATCAAAGACAAATAACGAAGTTGAAAACCCCAAGAAGCGGAAACAATTTACAACTATAAATCATCTTGTCAAGACAAGGGGCAATATGAGCAAGATCAACAAAAACATCTAGTTTTCCTTTATGTTTTTTATGCAATTTCATTTGGATATTTCATAGTTTTGTTTGAATTGGAAGTTTTATCTTTGTCATTTATCTTTTGAACTTATGTATGGATTGTCTTTTGGTGTTATGTATGGATTAATGTTTTTTGATAATGTTTCTTTTAATTAAAAAAGTGTTATTTTAGTAATATTTTTATGTGGCTAAATCAAATTGTGTTATACGTATGGTCACACTTTAGTTCGTTCTCAATGTGTCAAAATAGTTGTAAATGTCACTTAATTACAATTTCTTGTGACTAAAGTGTAATATATTGCCACACTTAAAATAAAATTGTGTATCAAAAATTGATGGTCAAAAAACAAAGTGAATGTCCTTATTATACTTTTCGCCATTGTTTGAATAATTTTATGTGTCTAAATGGTACATAATAATCATAATAAACATACATTTTTGTGACTAGATAACACAAAAGGCCATTATCACAATAAATTCGTGTAACTATTTGATGCACAATGGTCACACAAAAAAAACCAAAATCGTATGTCCTTATTATACTTTTCGTCATTGTTTCAGTAATTATCTGTGTCTAAAGGTACATAATAGTCATAATAAACATATATTTTTGTAACTAGATCATAGAAAATGCCACTATCAATAAATTAGTGTAACTATTGGTTACACAATAGTCACACAAAAAACAAAAATCGTATGTCTTTAATATATTTTTCGCCATTATTTCAGTAATTGTATATGTCTAAAAGGTACATAATAGTCACAATCAACATATATATTTGTGACTAGATAATAGAGGACGCCACTATGACAATAAATTTATGTAACTATTGGGTGCACAATAGTCACACAAAGATACAAAAATGTGTGTCCTTATAATATTTTTCGTCATAGTTTCAGTAATTCTATGTGTCTAAAAGGTACATAATAGTCACAATAACCTATATTTTCGTGACTATATAATAGAAGGCGCCACTATGACGATAAATTTATGTAACAATTGGGTGCACAATAGTCACACAAAAATACAAAAATGTGTGTCCTTATAATATTTTTCGTCATACTTTCAGGAATTCTATGTGTCTAAAAGGTACATAATAGTCATAATAACCTATATTTTCGTGACTATATAATAGAAAACGCTACTATCACAATAAATTCGTGTAACTATTGGTTGCACAATAGTCACACAAAAGTACAAAAATGTGTGTCTAGAAACAATTGATGGCCACATAATAAGATAGAATGCATGATTACAGCAATAAATGTTCTTCACAAATAGCCACACTTTTATGCTACGGCTACTGTTTTTCGGTTATACAACCACTTAATTTAAATGTAGCCATATGTTGCCTAAAATGACACGACCTTTGGTCACACTTATAGTGGAAAAAATATGTGTGACTAAAGGCATACGGTCACAGTTTTTGTGTGTGACTGTTGCTCATTTTTGTACTAGTGGTCTGTGCACATACAAATTGTTGGTAGCTTCGAACCACAATTGTTGGTTCATAAACTGTTATGGCTATCATAATTATTGACATTACCCCATTCCTTTCTATTATATAACCCTCCCCTTCCTTTTCAACGGATTATCAAATTATCCTTTCCATATTTGTCTTGCCATATTTGTCTTTCAATTTCACATCTCTCTCTCTCTCTCTCTCTCTCATCTTTGTTTTGTGTCCCTATCATAAGACCAATATACTAAAAATTAGCTAGGTAGGGTCTTTTCTGAAGTTTGGGGAGTTTAAGATTAATCTAGATGGGACGATCAGGTCGAATTGAGAAGAAGAAACAAAACAACAACGGTAATATGGTTGGTTTAGGAGTCGGGGTGAAGAAAGGGCCATGGACACCCGAAGAAGACCGAAAGCTATTGTCCTACATTCAACAATTCGGCCATGGAAGTTGGCGCTCTTTGCCTGCTAAAGCTGGTAATTAATTAACCATATGATCGATCACCTGGCTAGCTCCCCATGCATGCAAAAGACCATTTTAACCTTTTCTTATTGTTCATTCGTTGTCTAAATATATCCTGTTTTGACGCTATGTAGGGCTTAAGAGATGTGGAAAGAGTTGTCGGTTGAGATGGACGAATTATCTGAGACCAGATATCAAAAGAGGAAAGTTTAGTTTGGAAGATGAAAGGACGATTATTCAACTACATGCTCTTCTTGGTAACAGGTACAATTTAAATGATTAGACCCCATAAAGGTACCAATAGGCTTCCACCCTAGGGGTATCATGTAAGTTTCCTACAAGACTACAATTGTGGGTTCAAATCTTATTAAAAATACGCTTTGATATTTAGTCGTGTGAATATCTAAAGATCCCCTAGGGTTAATTACCACTATAGTGTAACCATCTAGGTGCAAAATCTATAAACGTATGGTTAATTTGTTCTAACGTTACGTGTTTTACGTTTAGGTGGTCAACTATTGCTGCTCACTTACCAAAAAGGACAGATAACGAAATCAAGAACCACTGGAACTCACATATCAAGAAGAGGATGACTAAAATGGGTATTGATCCAATGACCCACAAGCCAAAAAGTGGCACCAGCCAACTCCTAGGGTCTAACCTAAACCACATGGCTCAATGGGAGGCGGCTCGGCTCGAAGCAGAAGCTAGGCTTGTTCAAAAGCCCAATAACCATCCAAACCAACTACCAAATCTTGTTGCACCTTCTTCTATCCATGACTTCCACAAAACACACAAAACAATATTTCCAACTAGGGGTGTTCGTTTGGATAATTTGGATTTATCCGAACCAAATAGGTGAATCCAAATGGATTTTGGATTTTAAATGTTCAAACCGAACCGTCCAAACTAATTTAAATCCAAACCGATCCGAACCAAATTACAATTTGGATGGTTTGGATTTGTCCGAACCAAACCGTTTTTTCTTAACACAACTATTTTATACAATTTCAAAACAATAAACTACTTTATACATAAAAACAAGTCAAATTTATAGCTTGTCGAATCGTCGTAGTTTGATACGAGTGGGCTGTGGGCGATTCACGTATCAAATGGGAAGGGACGAATTGGAATTAAAGTAAGAATTGATAGGGTTAAGATTGTGTTTGGAAACTGGACAGTTGATGAGATCACAGGTCATGTATTAAGTTTTTCGGAATTAGATTTAGAAAAAGCCAATTAAGAAGTTAATTGTTTAAGAGTTATTTTGGGTCATAGGATATTTCGTTAATTTCAATAGTCCTTATATTAGTTTTTTAGAAATAGGATAGAATTGTTTTATTTATATTCTTTATATATATATATATATATATATATATATATATATTACTATTTGGATTTTTTGGATAATCCGGATTTTACAATCAAAACCAAATCCAATCCGAAAACCAAACTATTAATTTGGATCAAGTCCAAACCGATCCGAAAAACCAAAAAACCAATCCAAACGATCCAATCCAAATTGTCCATTTGGACAATCCGGATTTATCCGAATAGTGAACACCCCTATTTCCAACACCATATCAACCATGCCTTGATGTGCTCAAAGTATGGCAAGGAAACTTATGGTCAAATTACTCCATCAGTAATGAGAGTCTCCAATCACTCATTTCCACCTCAAATGTTTCAGTTGGAGCACCTGTTATGCCAGCATTGAATGATAATGAAAGTAATGGTACATTTGATGAAGGTCCTACAATGAAATACAATGATGATCTAGCTGAAACACAAATGGGTCCGTTTGAAGAATTCGGGTATTCTAATGATGCCATGTTCATCAATGAAGATCCTTTGAGATCTCCTGATTTCTGGGAAGAATTTGTTGATCTATTGGATGGTGGTTGGAATAGTCTAAACAGTAACTTTGCCATGATCACTTCACCACCACCTTCTCCTGTGTTCTAATAATTGTCTAGGTAGCCAAGAATGGTATGAATAATAGAAAATGACTTGATATTGTGACTTCATTTATATCTTAGGAAATAATGCAAAACTTGCATGACTATGACCTCTAGTCTAGTGATCTAGACTAAAATAATGTTCATGAATCTGGTTTATTAATTAAATTAAACACTATTTAATAAACCTGACAAGTACTTTAATTAGAGTTTAGAGTTCTTCTTGGGGGATGTTCGAGCTTCTTACAAACACAGATTAAATTTCATGTTTACAAGTATGCTTATACGGGTCATTGGGTCAATACTTAATTAATCCGGTTTGTAGGGTTGATCTTAACTTTTAATTGAAAATTCATTTCAATACAAATATTATTATTTCTTACTAAAACTTATTACTTTATCATCTTACCCATAAAATAATTAGGAATCCACTAATTTTCGTATACTTATCCTTTGATTTAAGTAATTATATTAATCAAATGAATATACAGACAAATTGTAAGATTTAGAAAAAAGTAACATTATCTTTATTGCATAATCTAAGGCCGGCTGGCTAATTAAATTAATCATTCAACAATTTAAAATGAATCTGCTGCATTTCTAAATACCCACCTGACCGTTATTGGAGAGAGTAAGAAATAATGTCTAACCTAACGTAACATTTACAAGATATTTCATGAATATAGAATGTGGTGTCTTTTTCTAGACACGAAAGCAATGTTTAAAATAGAGTAAATTACACAAATTGTCCATCTGGTATATTTGCTTCTGTATTTTTGTCTTTATACTTTTTTTCAGTTGTTATATCCCTATAAAATTTTAAATTCTATTTTTATGTCATTCGGTCCAAATTAAGCTGTTCAGTAACATAAAATGCTAAAAAATTAAAAGTACTTTAGTGTCTTTGGGATAATTATTTTTATATCCTTGTAAAATTCGTAAATTATTTATATATCCTTCTCAAATTTATAAATTATCTCTATATCCTTCTAAACTTTATAATTGCCTCCATATCCTTCTAAATCTTTAAAATTCTCTTTTATGTCCAAAAACCTATTTTAATATTTATTAAATTATTATAATACCAATAATTATCAAATAAGTATGCAATATATATGTTGATTATGTATTAAAAATCATGTTTATTTGTCTGTATTATTGATATTATCATGATTTAATAAATAATAAAATAGAATTTTGGACATAAAAAAGAGTTTTAAAGGTTTGGAATGATATGAAAGTAATTATAAAGTTTATAAGGATATAGAGATAATTTATGAATTTGAGAAGGATATAGAAATAATTTATGTATTTTACAAGGATATAAAAACAATTATCTTAATTTGGATCTTTTTTTTTTTAATTTTTAATTTTTCTTTACGTTCATCTTCTTCCTTCTTCTTTTTCGTTTTATTTTTGAAAATCACAGCTTCTCAATTCCTAAACACCAAATCTAACAAGTAACAATCCATATCCAAAATCAGAACACCACCGCCACTTGTGAAGAACTTTTGTTTGATTTTGGATAATCATCCAAAATTCAAAAATCATATTCATCCAAACTTGTGAATAACTTCTCGTTAATGAGGAATGCCCAATTGCCCACTGTAATATTTCCAAATATTTAAATTTAAAATTCCAATTCCTCTAATTAATAAAAACCTAAGCAAAACAAATGGAGCAAAAAACTATCCACAACATCTACAAAACAAAAGGATCTGTTGTTGAAGCTATTTGAGACATACCTGTACTCATCCCAGGGTGTTCTATTTAAGTTGGGTAATTTTATAATAAACCAAATATCTACAGATTTGTTGTTGAAGAAGTTAACCGGAAGAAGTCGTGACGGTGACAATCTCCGTCTAATTGTGACGATGAGCGGCTGGAGGACGCGAATTCGCCGGAGGTCTGGTCCGATTTTTCAGGTGGCGGTAAGCTGCTGTAGGTTTCTTCGTGAATTTGGGTTTGATTTTAGGTTTGTAATTTACAGAAATGAATTTGGGGTCAACATTGAGATCCGCATATTACCAGACTTCATCTTTTCTTATTCGATTCATTTTCAGAAACACACAAACACCAAACGATTGAGGATTGAACAAGTTCAGGATGACGACCGGTGTGAGGTGGTGGCGGAGGGGCTCTGTGTAGGGATGAATATGAAGATGGTGTAGATGAAAAAGTACAAAAAATAAAGCATAAGGTCCAAGTATTTTAGATAAAATGACAAAATTACCCTCACATGCTTGGCATGTGGGGTTAGTTAACGGCGGAAATTGGATGGAAGAACAGTAATCCGGATTCTAAAATCCTACAGGGATAAAAAAAACCGAAGAAAAAAAATATAGGGATAAAAACACAGAATCAAATTTACCACATGGACAATTTCTGTAATTTACTCTTTAAAATATGAAAAATTATACGTAGTATTTCTTTCTTACAATTTTTTCCTATTTATATGTTTACTTACATGTAAATTTTATATATCTAATCCATTAATTCTCTTTTTTTATTCCATCTCTTAATTTTAACACTTATCAAATAAACACAAATGAAATACACCAATATCATTTATCTTAAAATATACTCCTACTAATTTTTTCTTCATGTGCTTCCCCTCACAATAGAAATATCTTAAATTATGTTGCTAATAAATAATATTAATGCCGTTATGTGAAGCTATTTTAATGGATTATGATGGGTTTGGTAAATAGAAACTTAAAAGAAATAAAATGAAGCAAAGAATGTAATGTAAAAAAATGAAATTAGCTAAGAAATAACGTGGATTTTAATTGTTTGATCATGCCAGACCTAGATATGTGACAAAAAACTGATTCCTCTATGATATAGCAAAAACAAGATAAATGAAATGGTTTTCAATTACAATGATATCATCAGGTTTTTTTTGTATATAATCAAAGCTAACCAAAAATAAAAATAAAAAATAAAAAAAATGAAAAACATGCAAGTATATTCATCCAAAAAATGACTTCAAATATACAAATGTGTTCTCTCTTTTAGAATTGAGTAAAACTAATTTTCCACTTAAAAATGAGGAGTTTGTTCATTCGATAAAACTCATTTTACACAAAATAGATGAAATTGGAAATACAAAGGAAATGATTATACTACCTTTGTATCAAAATAAGTGATACATTTGAGTTTTCACAGTTTTTAGGGAAAAGATTAAAATGTAAGTTAAGATAGATTAAAGTACATAATAAGTGAAGAATGTGTCATACTCCTTTTGAAAAAAGTGATATTAATAATGTTTAAAAGTAAAAGTAAGGGTATAAAGGTAATTTACTTTATTAAAGTAGATAGTTAATACTTTGTGAGGATTGGGTCCCACTTTTTTTTTTACCAAATACGGAAACTTTTAGAAGTGTATCACTTATTTTAATACGGAGGTAGTATAAGAAATTTATTTCTCCATATTTTCATTTCTCCGCTCTACTAAATGATGAAAATGATTTTATTTTTATTCTACTCCCTCATTTCTCTCTACTGAACATACTTTGGTAGATGCTAATTAACATTATGATATAAGTTTTACTCCCGTATTAGGCATGAGGTCTGTAGTTCGAATCTTGTAAACACCTCTTGTGATGCCAAACATGTGAGATTTTTCCCTAGAAATCCCTATGGGGGCTATGTTTACCCTGTATAGGAGCTCTGTTAGAAAATGAGACATTTTAGGCTTACTTCGATGAAGATGTTTTAAGGGAAATTTGTTAATAGGAAGTTTGGAAGAGAGGAAGACTTAGATTTTACAAAGGTGTTTGATTCTTATTGCTTTGGTTTACAACTTACGGCTTAGTTACAAATGAGCGCTACATCACCTATTTATACTACTCCGTGAAACATTTTAGATATCAGATATTTCCATGGATGTTATCTAGACTTTTCTACTTATTATCTAGATATTTCATATCTAGATATTTCAATACATCTTTCTACAAACTTCTCAAGATTTCACTAGATATTATCACTTATTGGATTGGGCCTAGCTAATTTTAATAAGTCAATTTCCGACTTATTATCCACATATATGTTTGTCGCATCTCTTTGCTTCATGTGTAGATCCTCCAACACATTACTAAGCCATATCGTGTGACAAACACACGATGTTGCAGTTACATACTCTGCTTCACAAGTGGACAAAGTAACAATAGGTTGCTTCTTTAATGACCAAGTGAAAGCAGTGTCACCAAGAAAGAATAAGAACCCACTTGTACTTCTACCATCATCGTAATCTCCAGCCCAATCAGTGTCGCTATAGGCTACAAGCTTGAAGTCTTCACACGATGAGTAAAACAAGCCGAAATCCAATGTACCTTTTGTAAGGTTTCATAACACTGATTGACCACTTGGGTAAACCTCCTAGTATGCTTGGTTCGAACCATACTGACAAGAACATGAACTTGTTCTTGCCGGTTAAACCAATTAGTTAGTTTAATCTCTAAAGCGGAACTGAGATTAAACTTAATCCTTAAACCCTAAAGGATTATGGGATGTTGGAAATCTAAACTAGATTAACAAGAAAGAAACCTTGTACAAAAAACTCGAACACACACACATATTTGTGTGTATTCGACACACCACCAAGAACCCTAGGGTTCTTGGTGCGTCGATCGAACAAGAGGGAAAGAGGAAAAAGAGTTTTCCAAATCATACCTTAATCTTGCTTAAGTAAGTCTACTGATGATGAACACAACGAGAGATCTTCTAGTTGATCCTTGTAATGATCTTGTACTTCAAGACTTGAAGAACACGAAGAACACGAAGAACGAATAACACCAAGGTTGGTGTTGTTGGGGTGTTCGGCCGAAACCAAGGGAGAGGGGAGAGGGAATTCATAGGGTAGCAAAAAGTTTCTAGGGTTGCACTTGATGACCCTCTAGTTTAATTAAGATTAATTCTTAATTAAACTTTCCTTTTTACGTTTCCATCCCTTATAGTTTAACTAGTTATTATTGTTGCACTTAATTATTAGATGTCGAGTGTTATACACTTATATATTTCGTGTATATTAAATATACGAAATATATACTTTGTATTTTATACTTTTAATAATTAATTATATAATAAATTTTATATAATCTAAACAATAATATTATCCAAACACCATATGATTTAATTGCTTTAAATCATATTATGGATAATCTATAATTAACACATTGTAAATTTACTCAACTAGTAAATGTACAAGTACTTATATTAATTATTTAGTCAACCTAATCTAGTAATAAGTTAAATTTAACTTAATACTTAACTGATTCATAATGACTATTATGAATCATTCCTCTTCCGTGTATCATTATATATCTTACTCGTATTACATGCACTCACCAGTGTGACCCTTTAGTGTTTCGTATGCATGGATGTATCATCATAGGTTGACTAACTGTGCACATAATTCCAACAGACTCCCACTTGTGCACGTTCGTAACCTTAGCTTGATGACAATGGCTGCAGTGGCCCTCTAGATAAGCATGCAGGTAACCAACCCCATAGAAACATCTTTGTAACCCAGGTATAGTTTTTGAGAAACTCTTTTAATAGTGTTGCCTAGTAAAAAACACTCTGTCTTCACTTCTTGGGTTTTTAGGGTTTTTTTTGGAGTTTACTTCACCGGTGAGGACTCAAAAACCGGTGAGGACTGCGAGGACTCCAAAAAAAACCCTAAAAAAATGATCCAAAACAAACTTTTTTCAAAAATTTTTCTTTTTTAAACTTAAAAATCGCAGCCTATAAGATCCAAAAAACATTAAAAAATTTCAAAAATGATCCAAAAAAAAAAAATGAATCATAATAATGATCCACAAAAAAAATATGGATCATTATTATGATCCACAAAAAAAAGTGGGTCATAATTTTTTTTTCAAATTTTTTTTTGTCAAATGTAGTAATAATCATGGGGAGTTATATAACGGTGAGGACTCCAAAAACGGCGAGGACTCGCGAGAACACCTCAAAAAAATTTACATAAATTCCGAAAAAATATATATAACTCCCCATAATTATTATTACATTTGATAAAAAAAAAATTTGGAAAAACAATTATGATCCACATTTTTTTGTAGATCATAATAATGATCCATATTTTTTTGTGGATCATTATTATGATCCATTTTTTTTTTTTGGATCTTTTTTGAGATTTTTTATTTTTTTTTTGGATCTTATAGGCTGCGATTTTTAAGTTTAAAAAAGAAATTTTTTTGAAAAAAGTTTGTTTTGGATCATTTTTAGGGTTTTTTTTGGAGTCCTCGCAGTACTCACCGGTTTTTGAGTCCTTACCGGATCCGGACCCTATATATATATATATATATTTCGAAATTTTATGTCCAAAATTAGGGATTTGTTAAATCTTGATATTTTTGAAAATATCCCTCTCCTTTTTAAATAAAAGTCGATATATATATATATATATATATATATATATATATATATATATATATATATATAGGGTTTAATTAGTTTCAGAACCAATTAAGACTACAGAACCAGCAGAACTCAATCTAAACCATTTATTTTTGAAATGAAATGATCATGGAAGACACATTAATGTATTTGATGAGGGATCCCAAATATTTGTTTGCATGGATGTCATTCATGCATGTATACATATATGTTATTGCGCATGTATGATTTCATGTATATAAGTGTTATCTATACATATATGTATACATGCATGAATGAAATCCATGCAAATCAATATTTGGGGGTCCCTCATCAAATACATTAATGTGTCTTCCATGATCATTTTATTTCAAAAATCAATGGTTTAGACTTTGTTCTGCTGGTTCTGTAGCCATAATTGGTTCCGATTCTAATTCTACACTATATATATATATATATATATATATATATATATATATATATATATATATATATATATATATATATATATATATATATATATATATCCTACCCTATATATGAGGCCTAAATTTGAAGAGGGTTTGACACCATGGCAATTCCAAGCATTCCTATTCGTCCATAATGCCACTTGGAATTCCCTGATTGGTCCACGTCATTTGCACTAATACAAACGAATCTGGTACGGCTTACGGTCTACATTCATATTCATATGCTCCATATACGGCAAACGAATCTGGTACGGCTTACGGTCTACATTCATATGCTCCATATACGACTTCCTACATACAAGGAAACAAATAACTATTTAAAACATCGTACATACAAATAACTATTCAAAAGATCCTACATAAAAGGAAACAAATAAATATTTAAAAGATCAATCAGCGAAGGAAACAAATAACTATATGTAACATTTATATGTAACATTTCTTCATTTACCGTTTTTTGTACAAAATCATCATCACATCTATCGATTATTATGTCATTTAGAAGTATATAAAGTTTTTGGACATTTTTCTACATACTAAAATTTACAGCATACCCGCCCATCGGGCGGGTTTTGTAGCTAGTATATATATATATATATATATATATATATATATATATATATATATATATATATATATATATATATATATATATATATATATATATATATGTAACGACCGGAATTTTCGGTTAATGAATTAAATGGAAATATTGAGGAATAAAGGAGGTAAATGTAACGACCCGAAATTTGTGGATAAACAAATTGTACAAAAATACGTTAAATAAGGATAAATCGTTTAAAACGCGTAGAAATTGGTTTCGTGTCGTTTGGACACCGTATGAGAAAGTTATGGGCGAAATCGGGTTGAAACCTAGACCGAAAAGTGCAGCCCTGCTGCAAAGGTAGGCTCGCGGCGCGAGCCTGGCGCGAGTGAAACGCGAAGTCAAACAGAAGAGTTAGGCCCAAACGCGAGGGACTCGCGTTGAGCTCGAGTTGAGCTTCGCGTCGAGAGTCGCGTTGATCCAGGCGCGAGCGGGGCGCGAGGTCGGGCTTCCTGCGGCGACCAAGAGGACATCCCGCGTCACCTCGCGGCACGAGCCAAACGCGAGGGTGGCGCGAGGGCTGTCTGGAGTATATAAAATGGTGTAGAAGCTAGGGCTTCATAAACCCACGAACCATAGATCTTGTGCAGCCGTTTTTGGAGAGTTTTTGGTCGTTTTTGGAGCTAAGGAGCTCAAATCATCACCATCTTGAAGGATTGAAGCATCAAGGGTAAGGATTCTTGCTTGTTCTACTTAGTTATCTTAATTTTTAGCTTGGTAAGGGTAGAAATGGTGGTTTGGGGAACCAACCATGTCATCTTTGGGGAAGATGACTAAACTTGGGTGTAGAACACTCGATGTAAGCTTGTAATCGATGTGTACAAGTTGGAATTGGGTTTATTGATGGAAATCTTGAACTAGGGTTTGAGATTCCACCAAGTTGGATGAACTTGGTGGTTAGGAATGTGAATATGGATTGATTAGTGATTAGTTATGGATAATAACTAGTTATTGTGATGGTATTGATGGTAGGTCAAGAAGACCTAAAGTTTGGTGACATCTCACAAGTTGGAAAGCAAGGATTCGTGTTGTTAGACACGATTTGGATTTAGCTTGGCTAAGGTGAGTACATGAGACTTTTAAAACTGGGTACATAGCAAATGTTTCTTTTAAAATATATATGAGGTTTTGTGAGTCTTTATTAATAAATGATTTTTAATAAAGATATGCTTGAAAAGATGAGAAAGTGATAAATAGTAGACTATCTAAGTATGTCTAAAGTGATTGATGATTTTGAAAGAGATCATGATAATGAAAAGTAATTAATAATTAATTATTGATATGACTTAAAAGAGTGTACTTTTATATTATGTGATTACTAATAACGAGATTAGTTGATCCGATTATGTGAATGCTAGTTAAGATTAGCATGTGGATAGATTGTATGATGGCCTTATGGCATTGATGATAGATGTGACATATAGTCACGTGTAATAGTTATGACGGGTAGATTGAAATAAGGCAGGTACATGATAGATTTGGAGGCATTCTGGGTTATCATGGTATCTTTAAAATGATGGAGCTATAAGCTCATGATGATAAATGATCAATGGTGATGATGATTATGATGTCCCTAGGGCCATGGTAGATTGGAGGCATTCCGGTTATCATGGTTCCTTAAGGTTAGTGGTAGATTGGAGGCATTCCGATTACCCAATACCTATGAGTCCCGGTAGATTGGAGGCATTCCGGTTACCGTGTATATGACGGTCTTGATAGATTGGAGGCATTCCGATTATCTTGACATTGACCAATGATGAAAGAAATGAAGTGACCCGAAGGAAGTTAATAACATTATTATGATATAAATGACATTATGTGACTAGTTGTTTATCGGGTCTAAAACACATGTATCTCACGAGACTATTTTGTCTCACGTACTACTTTGTTTTTGGCTATGTACTCAGGTTCGAGATCAATGGACTAGAGGGTCGCGATAGAAGTGGCCTAGTGTTGATTAGCTCGGGAGCTCGTAGGTAGATCCCGTTTATCCTATGGTTATGATATTGTATTGTAACACCGGTTTTATAACTCTGATAATGTTTAAATGGTTTTTGTTAAACCGTAATTTGAGAGATATTGTACATTGTAATATTTTTATTTAAAAATATGTTTTAAAAGATGTTTTGAAAAATGAGGTGTTACAATATATACATACATCTTGTTAATTTTAAGACTTTTAAAATTAACTCCTCTTTTAATCCTTATTAATTCCCCTTTTATTAATTAAACACTAATCTTGTTCTTGATCAATAAAAAGTAGGGTTTTGACTTTTCTTGATCAAAAACATTATTAAAAGATTAATCTTAGTCAATCACATTCAAACAATTATCTTTGTTTAAATTTTAGGATATATTATAACTTTAATAAATTTATTTAAACTTTTTAATTTAAACCTTATAGGTAAAAAATTTGTCTAGATTTCTAGGTTTAAATAACTAGTTTTAATAAACCTATTAAAAACAATAATTAAACCTTTTAAACATAAACTTTTTTGATTTACTAGGTTCTAGATTATGTTTTTAATTAATCACCTAAACCAATTAAACTAAACTAGTTTAATGTTCTTAGTCCTAGGGTTCTTTAGGGTGTCGAATTTCTTAAGGCTAAGAATTCCTTTTGACCAATTAAACTAAACTAGTTTAATATTCTTGGTCCTAGGGTTCTTCTAGATTTCAAAATTTTGGGGAAAAAGAAAATAATCCTTTTGACCAACTAAACTAAACTAGTTTAATATTATTGGTCCTAGCTAGCTTCTTCCAATTTTTGAAAAATTTGTAGAGGAAGAATCCTTTTGACCAATTAAACTAGACTAGTTTAATGTTCTTGGTCCTAGGGTTCTTCTACAATTTTCAAAATCTAAAAGGAAGGAAAGAATCCTTTTGACCAATTAAACTAAACTAGTTTAATATTCTTGGTCTTAGGGTTCTTTCTCTTTTCGAAAAACATAAGGAAGAAAAAAAAGAAATTGGAACAAAAATAAATACTTTGAAATTAAACAAACCAAAAAAAACTTCGTTAATCTTGTTTAGATTTCTAAACCAACACTCTGATACCACTATAGGGTTTCATCACACTGATTGACCACTTGGGTCAACCTTCTAGTATGCTTGGTTCGAACCATACTGACAAGAACATGAACTTGTTCTTGTCGGTTAAACTAACTAGCTAGTTTAATCCCTAAAGCGGAACTGAGATTAAACTTAATCCTTAAACCCTAAAGGATTATGGGATGTTGGAAATCTAGACTAGATTAACAAGAAAGAATCCTTGTACGAAAAACTCGAACACACACACATATTTGTGTGTATTCAACGCCCAACTAAGAACCCTAGGGTTCTTGGTGCGTCGATCGAACAAGAGGGAAGAGGAAAAAGGGTTTTCCAAATCATTCTTTAATCTTGCTTAAGTAAGTCCACTGATGATGAACACAACGAGAGATCTTCTAGTTGATCCTTGTAACGATCTTGTACTTCAAGACTTGAAGAACACGAAGAACGAAGAACACCAAGGTTGGTGTTCCTGGGATGTTCGGCCGAAACCAAGGGAGAGGGGGAAAGGGAATTCGTAGGGTAGCAAGGGGTTTCTAGGGTTACCCTAAGCCTCTTATTTATAGATAAATAAGTTGCACTTTATGACCCTCTAGTTTAATTAAGATTAATTCTTAATTAAACTTTCCCTTATACGTTTCCATCCATTATAGTCTAACTAGTTATTATTGTTGCACTTAATTATTAGATGTCTAGTATTATACACTTATATATTTCGTGTATATTAAATATACGAAATATATACTTTGTATTTTATACTTTATATAATTAATTATATAATAAACTTTATATAATCTAAACAATAATATTATCCAAACACCATATGATTTAATTGCTTTAAATCATATTATGGATAATTTTTAATTAACACATTGTAAATTTACTCAACTAGTAAATGTATAAATACTTGTATTAGTTAGTCAAACTAATCTAGTAATAAGTTAAACTTAACTTAATACTTAACTGATTCATAATGACTATTATGAATCATTCCTCTTCCATGTATCATTACATATCTTACTCGTATTACGCACTCACCGGTGTGACCCTTAAGTGTTTCGTAGGCATGGATGTATCATCATAGGTTGACTAACTGTGCACATAATTCCAACACCTTTTATATTGCGAAGGATCCTCTTGGCGGTCTTTAAGTTAGGTGTAGTGGGTGCTTCCATGAACCAACTGATTAATCCCACGGAAAATAGTATGTCAAGTCTTGTGCATGTCAAGTAGCGTAAGCTTCCAACAAGACTCTTGAATAGAGTGGGATCGACCGCTTCTCCTTCATCGTACTTGGAATGCTTTGCTCCATATGCAATGGGGGTGGCAATCCGTTTGCATTTCTCCATGCCAAACCACTTCAATATCTATTTTGCATATCCTTCTTGGCATATGAAAATTCCTTCTTCTGTTTGCATCACCTCTATGCCAAGGTAATAAGACATGAGCCCGATATCCATCATTTTGAACTCTTGTGCCATAAATCTCTTGAATTCATCGAGCATGCTTTGGGAGTTTCCTGTGAATATGAGATCATCTACCATGAGGTTCTTCTATTTTCTCGTTCATCTTTGTTTGCTACCAACAAAGTGAGTTGAACATCATCTTGCAAGTCCACAAAGGTTAGCCTTCTCTTCCACTTGTCTTAAACTTCTACACTCGGTAGCGTAGTGACCATACTTTTGACAATTATAGCATTGTATTTGTGTTTTACCTCTTATTTGAGCGTGAAAACCTCTCCCACGACCTCTTCTAGAAGGATACTAGTGTGTATCTTCTTCTTTGTTTACTTCTTCCCTATTTCCTCTTCCCCGTCCTTGTCCTCGTCCTTGGAATCGACCACGACCTCGAAAAGTACCGCTTCCTCTTCCTTGGTCCTTTCCTTGTATAAAGCTCTTTTCTCTTTCTTTGAAAGAGAGTTTTGAATATAGAGATTCTTCCAAATGTCCGTTCCCCCTTCTTTTCTTCATTTTCTCTTCATGAGCTTGTAGAGAACCCATGAGTTGATCAATGGTCATAGAGTCAATGTCTTTTGACTCCTCTATGGCCACAACGATATAATCAAAGCTCGGTGTCAAAGAGCGAATAATATTTTCTATCACCCTTCTATCACTCAAGCTTTCTCCATTTCTCTTCATCTCATTTGAGATGGTCAAGACACGTAGCGGTGCACACAAACCGGTTTTTGACCAAACCGGTTTTGGTCAACACCGGTCAAAACCATTTACGCTTAAAACCGATTACCCTTAAAACCGATTCGGGATCTAAACGGTTTCGGGGGAAGAAAACCCTAACCGGTCTAACTGTTTTTGGTTCGGTTTGTAACCGGTACCAAAAACCGGTTTCACCGGTTTGCGTATAATACTATAGTTTAGGTTTGGATCTTGAGGTTTTGTCGTTCCTTCTTGTTGTCCAAGCTCCAATAGATTTGATTCTTACTTGCTACTACTTCTACTTTTCCTAGTTGCTTTAAAAGTGGAGAGAAAAAGATGGTGTTCCCTGGAAGTTTTTGAATTGAAAAGAGAGAATGGAAAGATGAATGGTTAAGTTGAAAGTTTTTAAGTCCTTAACTATTTAGTTTGAAATGGTGTGGATACTTATGGACTATTGTGGGTATCTATGTAGACTTAGAACTTCTTCATAGCCTTTCTTGACTATCTCCCATGCATCTTGTGATCCGAGCAACGCCTTCATCCGAATACATCAACTACCATAGTTATCTTTGGTAAGACGAGGATATTGGAATGAATTCATCATATTTGACATCTTGATCTTCTAGCTCTGATACCACTTGTTAGGAAATGGGGCCTTTTAGGCTTACTTTGATGAAGAGGTTTAAGGGAAATTTATTAATGGGGAGTTTGGAAGAGAGGAAGACTTGGATTGTACAAAGATGTTTGATTCTTATTGCTTTGGTTTACAACTTACGGCTTGATTACAAATGAGCCCTACATCACCTATTTATACTACTCCATGGAACATTCTAGACATTAGATACTTCCATGGATGTTATCTAGACTTTTCTACTTATTATCTAGATATTTCATATCTAGATATTTCAATACATCTTTCTACAAACTTCTGAAGATTTCATTAGATATTTTCACTTATTGGATTGGGCCTAGCTAATTTTAATGATAGTCCAAATACTATGAGTAGCCCAATATTATTGGATCAAATCAAGTTTATGATCCAACAAGCTTGAACCTGGGCTACTCGTTGGAATATTGCGAGCAGCCTTTCGTTGTTATCATTTGGCGTTTCCAATAAAAATGTGTTTTTGGAAAAAGGGACACCAAGGTGCTGTTTGTTTTCTTACAAAAGATCTGCGAGAGGTCTTTTGTCTTCCCCACACAGATCACACGCAGAAAAGTGACTTCGAAGATGTTTGTTTTTTAGAAGATGGCAGACATAAAATTGTCTGCCCAGGGTCTTTTTGGCACAGACTTGCACAATAGCTTTTTACATTTTCCAACTTTTAAAGAGAAAAAAGAACGTTCATCTGCTCCAACCAAAACCCTACCCCCAAAACTCCATCTTCCCCTTCACTGTCAATCGTCCCCTCCAACTTCACTGTCGTCGAGTTCCTCCGTCACCGACGAGTTCTTCCCGTCGCCGTCGAGCTCCTCCAGTCACCGTAGCCGTCGAGTTCGTCCCGCCGTCGCCGTCGAGTTCGTCCCGCCGTCGCCGTCGATCGTCCCCTCCAACTTCACTGCCGTCGAGTTCCTCCGTCACCGACGAGTTCTTCCCGTCGCCGTCGAGCTCCTCCAGTCACCGTAGCCGTCGAGTTCGTCCCGCCGTCGCCGTCGAGTTCCGCCGAAGCCCTCACCGGTCACCGCTTTCCTCCACCGCCGTCGAAGTTCCAAGGTCAGTCAAAGTTGTTCCGTCGAAGCCCTCACCGGTCACCACCGACTACTCCTATTTTATGAAATTGGATGTAAATTGCAGATTTTTCTCTCCTCTTCTCTTATTTTATGAAATTGATTGCTATGTTTCATCTATTATGCAGAATTTGTTATTGGAATTTGGAAGTTTGTGTTTTATGAATCTGAATTTTAAGTTCCTTTCATTAATACCACCATTTTTTCTTAAAATTTCAAGTTTTTTTTCACCCTATGTTATGAAATTTTTATGTATCAAATGTTAATATGTTAAGGCCTCATGTTAAGTCTTTCAATATGTTAAGAATTTAAATCCTCTGTCATCATTTTGTTTTTATGAAATCAGAATTTCAGATTGTTTTAGCAATTTTCTTTGATGGAATTACCTACTAGTTGATGCAAAATGAGTAGATGGAAAATATGAAATGAGTTATTTTGAAGTATATTGTTATGCAAGACTTTTTTGTATGGATTATTTCATAGTATTTTAAATTTTGGTTTATTTAAGCAGTCTGCAGATGTTAAAAAAACAAACAACAGTTTTCTTGCAGACTGCAGACCTTTGGTCCACCTCAGAAGCTGCAGCAGTTGGCAGATGTGGTCCGCAGACAGCAGATCTTTTTGTTCTGAAAAAACAAACAACACCCAAATGTATTCTTTTTTACAAAACAGAGACGCTTTTTATAATTAAATATTTCTTATACAGAATTTTAGCCATTTAATTCAAGGGGAATTTTGGAAATAAAAAAACTGTCTTCCCAATTTAAATATTTCAGTATCAAGTTTAACTAAATTTCGTTTAATGTTACAATGATTTGCATACTTTTTTTTTGTATGTGCGCGCCATGGTTCGAATGAGAACCAGAAACAAGTTGATAACCATAAGAACCACAATATAATGGGTTACTTCCTATCTTTTAACATGTTAATAGGCGAAAATAAATCTACCATTGATCACCTCTTTAACTGGTTTTAACTACAATGTCTGTTAAACAGGGGCAGATTTAGTTTGTTGCACACCGTGACACATGTCACTACTCAAAAAATTTGATCATAACTTAAGTTTTTTAGAATTTTTTTGTATCACGTTTTTTTGGTATTATAGTGCTACTATCGAATTAAAAAATATGCCCAGTAGCTCAAAATAATATTAAAGAAACCAAGTTTTAGCAATAGTTCAAACCTAAAACCCAACCCAAAATGTTAATCAAATATAAAAAAATCCAAAGAATGTGTCTTGTATGGTTTTTTTTCTTCGTTTTTTAGATTTATGAAATTTGTAGTTGTCTTGTAGGATAAAATTAACTCTTGAAGACTTATTAGTGTATAATAAAACATGATGTTTCTATAATAGTCATGTACTAATGATAAAAAAATCTTATTATATATTTGGGACGTTGCATCGAGCCTCGCGAGGGCGTCCCCCATTGGCATCGTTAGATCCGTGGGAAGTGGGATGCTCGCAAGGGGTGCATCCCCCTCGACCTTCGCCTTTCCAACACCCGCGAGAGTGCTACTGCCGGTGGGAATTTCTAATTCCGCCCCTGCTGTTATATATGATTTTGTCTCATTTGTAATACACGAAATATACTGATTTTCTCCAAGTTATAATTTGGATTCATGCCTAGAATCTTAGTTAAATACGTTTTCTTATCCTTCGTGATATCCAGAGGCACTTGATAACGTCGAAATACTCTATTGTGAAAGTGGCCAGACACGATTCAAAGATTAGATATCCGAACATAGGTATTTTTAAACACTTTTGCCTCAATCAATGGCTTCCTAGAAACAAACATTTGGTGTAATTCCTCTAAGAATATAAGAATTTTTCACATCATTTACTATGAAGCAAATGAAAATTAGGTTAAGGCATTACATACTGATACAGACCCACAATGACTAGCTTCAATGATACATTACACCCCATTCAGAAAAAAAATTTGTTGAAAAGGACATGAAATCTTAATTAGTAAATTATTTTATACAATGAAAAAGACACAAGGAAAAAATATGTTTCTCAATTTAGGGAAACATCTTTCATGGGGCCATGTGCTTTCAAAAACTTATCTAACGAAATAGGCAATAAGCACGTGTATAAACCACTTATAAAAAATATGAAAGTGAAGATACATTTATGCATAAAAATTAGTAAAACATTGTGTACTTGTTTTTTGAAGATGGTAACTAGCTAGTTGCGGCTCATTTATGTGTTTAACTTGTAACTTCAGCTAATTCTACTTAGGGATGGTAAAAAGAAAACCGTATCCAACGTAGAATTCGATACCTGACCCGGTTTGACCGGGAAATCTCCGAATTGACCTGGATGGGGACTCGGAAGCCAAAAATATATACATAAATAACTCTTTACCAAAACACATTAAGCTTATGTATGCTCATTAATTTTGTCATATTTTAGTTTTTCCCTTTTTTACCTCGTTTAAAGGAAAAGACAAACACATAACTGTAGTGCTTCAGCTTTTCATTGTTCTTGCTAAAACTGGTGGACATGGACCGTGTCAATCATTGCGGTTCCAGTTTTGAGCTAAAAGAGTAGACTTTCATATGTTATAAGCAATTAAGCATGTATTTTAACTTCCTAACTCATAACTGCCCTCATTTTTCGTTTATAAAAGGGGGAAATATTCTCTGTTGAATGATACAGAAAATCAATCGCTTTGACATACACTTCAGAATACAGTTTATCAAAATTATCACAAATGTGAACTTGAAATAGTGCCTAATTTCAAGTGTGATTCTTCAGGAATTATCCATATAATTTGAATTTCATGATACACAGATAATATGATCAAAATATCTAATTAAAAAGTGATAAACATGATTCTTGATTTTAATCCGTGATTTCAGAAACCACAATGTATGTTCATATACACCAACAAACTTCACTATCTATCTTACAAACTATAGATTGTGAATTCAAGACTCATTGAAGATGGTATAGTATTTAGCTGTGTAAAAATTTTATATTTAAAGATAGCTTATAACAAGCCAATTAAGCAATGCTAGGAAAACATTATATTTTTGTAAAATATCCAGAAACATACTGGATTCCTTTTGCATATATTATTTCTTAACTTGGTTTAGTGAATTGATAAAAGAAAATTTCTATTATTTTCTACAAAATCTTCTTATTTCATTCTTATACTTATAAAATGATTGAAGTGTGGATTTCACTAATTCATTTTCCTAACATAATAACGTTTATATTGATCTAATTAGTATGCAGATAAATTAGAATATTTAATACTCCGTATGAAATAATACATTTCTCTCGATAAAATGTTCATAAGAAAATTTAATATAAAGCATATAATACGGATGTGAGTAAATTGAATTCACAGACGTACTGATGGTCACTGGGAATGGTAAAGATCCAATAAATATTCTGGTTTATCTGCATACCCTTATAAGCATTCAAGTCCATCAAAGCAGAAAAAGGTACATATTAATTTAATTAGAGGACGTAATAATATATTGCATTGTTATCATAAGACAACGTTAATTATTGCTTCTAGCTAAGCTCCAAATACGTCACTCCAAATCATAAATGTCTCTCTACAAATGTAACTTTATCAGAGCCAAATTTTAATAAATTAATAGAAAAATCATTTTGTCGTCATGCTGGTTTTAGTATTTCAACCAATATTTAAAAGAGCGAATTATATCTAAGGTCCATGTGGTTTACCCGTAGTCCTTGAAGCAGACTGCCGTTTATTAGGGTTGTTAAATCTCACACGTGCAAAGCACATGATGGGTAGTATGGTAATTGTACACCCCTTCCTCATATTTAAACCTGAGGAAATTACATGGAAGGTCCCTGTGATATACTACTTATTACAGCCTTAGTCCCTGAAATTCATTTATTACACCGGAAGTCCCTGGTGTATACACTTTGTTACACACATGTAGGCCTGTAAACGAACTGAACGTTCAACGAACCGTTCGGCGAGAGTTCGTTTATGTTCGCTTGTTTAGCTAAACAAATGGACACAAACAAGATTTTGTGTTCGTTTAGTTAAACAAACGAACACGAACAAAGGCCCGTTCGTTCGTTTACGTTCGTGTTCGTTTGTTAGTGTTCGTTTGACTTTGTTTATGTTCGTTTGTGTTTGTTTCGTGTGTCGTTTGTGTGTTGTTTATGTTTGTTTGTGTCTGTTTATGTGTTTCTTTATGTTTGTTTGTGTTCGTTTATGTTTGTTAAGAAAATTTAGTGTTCACGAACAGTTCGTGAACGAGGGTAACAAACACAAACGAACATAAAGAAACACAAACGTATACGAAACAAACATAAACGAACACGAAACAAACACAAACGAACACAAACAAACATAAACAAACATAAACAAACTCAAACGAACACTAACAAACGAACACGAACAGATGTTCACTAACGTAAACGAACGAACGGGCCTTTGTTCGTGTTCGTTTGTTTAACTAAACGAACACAAAATATTGTTTGTGTTCGTTTGTTTAGCTAAACGAACGAACATAAACGGACTCCTGCCGAACGATTCGTTGAATGTTCGGTTCGTTTACATGCCTACATGTGTGTAACAAAGTGTATACACCAGAGACTTCCGGTGTAATAAATGAAGTTCAGGGACTAAGGCCGTAATAAGTAATATACCACAGGGACCTTCCATGTAATTTACTCGGGTTTAAATATGAGGAAGGGGTGTACAATTACCATACTACCCATCATGTGCTTTGCACATGTGAGATTTAACAACCCTAATAAACGCCCGTCTGCTTCAGGGACTACGGGTGCAACAAAGTGGCAACACCAGGGACTCCCATTGTACTTAATGAAGTTTAAGGACTGTGGTTGCAATAAGTGGTAAATCACAGGGACCTTAGATGTAATTCGCTCTATTTAAAATCAAAGGACTTAGGTCATCATTAATGTTGTTCATGACCTAAAGATTAAGGGTTCAAATCCCGATGGAGTAAAGTGGAGTAGATTAGGTGTCATTAAAAAAAAGGGTTAGCAGTATTTAATGTTTAGGTGTCCAACAAAGTTGTAGTTCAAGTTATTTTAAGGACAAAAATAGTGTAGATCTAGGGGTGTGTTTTAAAAAGAAGCAATATTTTAAAATCCGGGTTTTAGATTAACTGATTGATGTCCTAAAGACGATTGAATCGGCCAAACTATATAAATCGGTCGGTTGTAAGGACCGGCCGGTCCAAAAACCCGCTTATGAAAAACTAACATAATTAGTTTAACTATCAACTTTAAAATTTACATTTTTATACACAATTAAACAAAATTATGAGTTATGGTCTACATAATAAGCTAACAACCAAACAGGATACAAAACCAACTAAAGTTATCCAAAATACAACATTAATCTACCCAAATCCAACTACAATTAGTGGTGTCCATCGGGTTATCAGGTCGGGTTTTGGCTCTTATCGAGTCGGGTTTGATGTAAAAAATACTAACCCGACCCGATAAGGGATCGGGTTGGTCGGGTTTCGGGTTTATCGGGTTGACCCGATCAGGTTCGTAACACGAAATTTATATTTCAGGGTCTAACTGTTCTTTTTAATTTTTATTTTTATTTTTATTTTTTATTTATTTTTAACTTCAATTTAGTGTATTAGAACACTAACACGAAACTAGATTTTGTCCGAACAACAATTCAATACAAAAATGAGAGCCTTAGCAAGAAGGTGATGCAAAAGAGTACAGAAGTTTTACCAGGACAAGCTGTGATTTGTAAATAAAAAGTTGTCAACTTAGATTGACTCGTATAGGCCAGGCCTATTAGAAATCTAATTATAAAAGAAATTAAAACGATGCGACCAATAAGAAACATTTTGGTGGGCTTAATTGCATCGAAACACTACAATCCTGAAAGATCCAGAGAGTCCATATAGCACACTTGATCACGACGTCCAACTTTTTATTTGCATCTCCAAAACCTTTGAAATAAAAGGGTAACAAATCGATGTCTGGAATCGAAGTCTGAAAAGGAACATGTAAACCATAAACGCCACCATTTGATAGGGCTAATCCGGAGTTTTTGGAGGCCCGATACATATTCTAGAAATATAGGCCTTAAAACTTAAATAATTGAAAATTATAAACAAATAAAATTCTAAATTTTCATTTTTTTTATTACAATATGTTAGCACAAATTTGATTCATAATAATACAACATTTTCATATATTTGAAAAAAAGCAATCATCTGCATATTTGTTGATATAAACTATATTGTATATGTGAAAAATCCAATAATGAACATAGTCTAATACATATATTAAATAAATATTGTGCTCTTTATTTTTGTAGGCCTTGTTCATATGCACATTTTAAACACCCTTAGTCAGCCTGCATTTGATTAACTCACCCCATATTTACTTCGCAATTTTACAGTGGACATGAGATTCGGTTTCGATATCATCATTGCATAGGGGCACTTGAGGAATCAATATTGATCCCATGACTTACCAAGTTAGATCGAGTGAAAATGCTTTTAATTAAGAGACGCCGATAACACATGTTGGTTTTGATTGGAATCCAATTCTTCCAACCATAAAGATTACCCTCGTTATCATTCCCAGCAAGATTTTTTTTTCAACGCAACATCTAAGGGTTTTTTTTTTTTTTTTTTTTAATAGCTAGTTAGTAAGTTAGTGGTTCGAGTCTAGACAGTGACAACCACAAAGGGCAGTATGAAAACTCACTCATCCTTAGTCTCCAAGAAAGAAATGTCACCTAAAAGATTGGTTAAATCGATTAATTCCCCACCTTCAAGATGAAGTCAAGTCGACTTGACTATAGGTTGCCGTTAGAGAAAGGGGAACTGATCAGATAATTTTTCATTCGGAAGAGTCTCTGGCCGGGAACTTCTAGGGTAAAAATGGCAAGATTATGACTACACACCCAAATATCTCTCCAAAAAAGTGTATCAAGACCGTTGTTGTGATTTTATATCACAAATATGATTTAAGTGTAATAGGATAAACTTCTTGACCAAATGTAGTCTTAATAAATATTGAACAAGTAAGTGTGGTGCGGAGACACACTTATTTGAATTTGTTAAGATTAAAATACACTGACTTAACAGGGGTCCGGGGGCAGCGCCCTGGTAACGGGGTCCTAGAGGCAGCGCCTAGGGGTGTCAAAAGGGTCAACCCGACCCGGATCCGAACCCGATTACACTAGTCGGGTCGGGTTATTTCGGGTCATTTTTTGAAGTCAGGTTAGTTTAACCCGACCTGACAAACCCAGCGCTAGTATCGGGTATCGGGTTTGGATTACATACCTTTGTCGCGTTTCGGGTTGACCTGACTTGACCCGATTAAAGTTTAAAAGTTTTTCCTTTAGTATATAAAATATTTGATTAGTAGGGTAAATTTAAAAGTTTTTACTTAATACTAATTATATTAAATAATAGAGGGGCCTATATTTGATTAGTAGGATAAATTTAAAGTTTTTAGTGTTCTGTTGTTCAAATTTAGATTATGATGTTTTGTTTTTGAAAGTTTAAACTTTAATTTTAATTTTGATGTTTTGTCGAAAGATTTTGATGCCAAGAGCCAAGAACTTTCTGGAATTAATTTATGTTTGTTTGTGTTATATTTATAGGTTTCCCAAACACATAAAGATAATTAAAATATAATAAATTTTCAATAGACACATGAATTCAACAAATAATATACACATAAAGAATTGGATACCTAACCCGACTAACCCGATCGGGTTGACCCGACAAACCCGAAACCCGACCAACCCGAACCCGACCAACCCGACTCCTTATAGGGTCAGGTTTCGGGTTAGGATTTTTTACTCAAAACCCGACGGACCCGACCCGACAACCCGATTGATAATACCAGGTCAGCTTGGAATTTTTTATTTCGGATAATATTGCTATATGAAAATCGCATGGAAAATCTAAATTCGAATTTAAAACATGATTTTCCGACCTGATGGATCCGACCCGAATCCGACCCGTATTTGGGCGGTTTTGAGCAGTTTTAGAACTGCCTTAAGCAGTTTTTAGTGGTTTGAAGCCTGCATGAATTTAGCAACGTTTTGGACATGATTTTCAAATGGGTACGAAATCAAAACACTCACTCTTTCTATGTTCTTAAAAATCACTCTGATTTTATCCGATTTGAGATTCCGTTAGTGACAACGAAATACTTTAATCTGAAAGTAATCATACACGAATTTAGGGTTTTCCTAGAAACTGAAATCAGCACAAGTTTCTAACCAGCATTTCCAATTTTATTGTGATAGACATCTTTTAACTTTTAAGTAAATGTTAAACATGGAAATATATGTTTCCAAAGAAATAATATTATTCCAAGGACTTGTTGGATGATGCCTAACACGTGTGTTGTCCAATTAATCCGCTTTTGACAGGTTGTATTTAATGAAGTTTTTGATTTTTATAAAAATTTAAGAAATAAATCTTAATTATTGGATAAAAAATATCTTAATCGCTACCATCATTAAATCACATGTGATTATATATACAACCACCACCATCATCAAATCACATGTGATTCGATATACAACCACCACCGCCGACCGCCATCTGCCGCCGCCGGCCGCCGCAATCACATGTGAGTGATACGCAATCACATGTGATTAAAAGCATCCGACGGTGGCAAGGGGTTGCCGTGGTGGAGATGGTGGCCGCCGGCAAAGGTTGGTGGTGGTGGTCGGTGGTGTTGAATCACATGGGGTGGTGGTGGTCGGCGGTATGCAATCACATGTGATTTAATACACATGGGGTAGTGGTGATGTGTTGAATCACATGTGATGTTACTGATTGTGGTGATTTGGGGGTTGATTGGTTCAAGGGCTGAGATTTATCCCTCAGAACTTTACAAAAATGATAGATCTCCTTGAACGTTTATTGCATTTTGACCGTAAATAGATTTAATAAGCGAACATGAGCATTTGGTTCAATTTTAAGCATCCACTACCATTAACGATTATAGCAAGATCGCTAGAGTTCTAGTTGAAATAAATCGAATTCTTTTGGATTACAATTAACCAAACGCCTCTATATTAATTTAAGAATATAGACCAAATCAAACCAAGAATTTAAAAAAAATTCTAAAATCCGTGCGACTGTTCTACTCTACTAGAACGTTGCTATGTGTCCAGTTACTACTGCTCAACAATTATTAATATTGCTAAAAAATGGTTACTATTGCTCAAAATTAGTTACTAGTGGTCAAAGTTAGACAAACTTAGTACTGCCAAAAGTTTGTGCTACTCAAAAGTTACTGCTGCTCAGTAGTTAATGTTGTCGCACAGTTTATTTTGGGAATTTTAAAGTTGATCAGTCTTATTTTTTTGGAAACGGCAAATGAAATAACGGAAGCCTACTAGCAATTTTTCAGCGAGCACCCCGAGTTCGAGCTCCGCATAAGCGGGCAAACCCAGCCCCCAAAGGGATTTCCAAGGAAAATTCCCCATATGTGCCCGTGTGAGGTATGAGTTAAATTACGCTAATGCAACGCTCCCAAATGGGATTCGAACTTACGACCTGCAGCCCACATGAGTATAAACCCAGTGTCTCAGACCAGCTAGGCTGGCCATCATTGGCTATTTTTTTATTTGGGAATTGAGCCGGTTGCACGGTATATTTTAGTAATTATTTCTTAATTTACTTTACATAGGTTTTTAGACCGATATATCAGTCAAGTTAAAATACAAATATGAATATCATATAAACATTTTCCCGTAAAGCATATATCTCATTAAGTATTGTATTAATAGTGCTGTTATAACCATTATGTAAAACCATCCACCTTGTCATATAGTTTCTAATCATAGTACATCATATTTATTACACCATATAAATAGACTATAAATTGTTAGATGGAAAACTAATTCACCTCAAAGTTTGGTTCTTACGAGCACTGCATTAGCTTCATCATGCACCATTAAGGTTTCAAGTTTGATCATATCATCACATCATATTTCATAACTTGGGTATAAAAGCTTGATGTATCTTAAAGTCCAACTTAGCTCAGTTTTACTCGTAACAAGTTATGTTTTTTAGTTGTATTAAAAATACTGAGTCATATGAGCTTAGTATATATAGTTATTTATTATAAGAATAGTTGGATATCCTGAAATTGATAAATTATGTTATAAATTAAGTAGTTTGTTTTTCTATCTTTGTTTGTATAATTTTATACTTCCTCTAATTAAAATAAGTTATGCGCTTTCTATTTTTTAGTATTTTAAAATAAGTGATGCTGGTCCAGGCTCAAATGTGGAGGAACATGCCCTTTTGTCCAAGTCTAAAACCATGTGAAGAAATGGTTGCACTGACATAGGCGTAACTTTTGCCTCGAGTTTCCTATCCAGTCGTTCAACGAGTCAGAAGGCAGTAGACACCAGTCCTTGGTAAATGATCATGGGTGATTTACGGAACTTTCGGGCCCAAAAATGCTATTTTAGCGGAGTTATTTACATTTTTAGTTTTTTCGTTTAGATTTTGAGCTCTGTTTTACGCCTAGTTCTCGGCTTGTTTGTGTTTTTAGCATGTCAAAAAATGTATGCCTTATTAAGGATTTGTTGTGATACTAAAGGTTTTAGTTCTAATTTTTTTGAAAATTGAGTTTTTTCTCCTAAAAATCGTGTTTTTGTGTTGAACAATTTTGAAGACCAAATCGACAGCATGCTTTGAATCAACATGGTATTTAGATTATATCATCTTGGGTTTTCTAAGAATCAAAGGGCCAATCTGTATTCTCGTTTTTGAACCTACATAAGATATACTTTGATAATTCACATCATTTGGTAAAAGTCAGTGGATGTACACCCATTAACTTTTTACTTTAATATAGTGAAATGACTATTCTATCCTTACTTTTAGTTTTAAATAATATTAACATAAATTCTTTACTATATATAATGTATTTGGAACTTTCCCAAATAAGCAAACTAGATTTTAAACACACCCATAGTTGATATTACATACCTTTTTAAATATTATTTTAGTTTTATATTAGTAAATTATTTAAAACCCCCAAAAACCAAATTTTTATTATTATCACCTTTATTTTGTTGCTAAACTATAGTTCAATAGAAGTAATCTAGTCCTTGCTTTCTCTTATGTTCGATTATAAATTCAGTATTACCATTAGTTTATATCATCACCGCCTAAGTACGTTTTCTTTTCAAAGTAAAAGCAATCAAAGAAACTAATTATATATGTGAAAGAAATTGCAGTTCTGGCCAGACTCACAATAATTGGAATGACAGAGCAAGAGGTACTGGTCCAAACATGAGCTACCGATGACGGAAGACTTGTTTTAAACGTGTGTGTAAAGTTCGACATGAAAGTTTGATGTTACAAAATTATTTACAATAATATACATGTGATCCATCTAACATACACGAATAATTCTCTTTTTCTTCTTTAATTGTTGTTTTATTATGAAAGGTGATTTGTTTTTTTTTTTTTTTTTCTTTTTGAAAACTCATTACATGTTTTTTTATAATGGATGCTTTTAGAATGTCAGTTAATACATATTATTTGCATATTTACACATCTCCCTCACACTCACATCACATGCAAACATACACATAGTTACAAGTTTTTTGTATCTATACATTCACCACACTCATGCCACATGCATATATATTTGTATAGCTTCAAAGCCCGCCCGAATGGGCGGGCATGCTTCGAGAGAGATGTAGGAAAATAATGAAATCTTAATATTGTTTAAATAACATAACAATCCATAATTATAATGATAAGAAACATTTTTTTCATATCCATAAACCTAAAACTAAAGTTGACAACAAATTCTAGGAAGAGCTCACTAAACATTTAAGCTTTTAAGTTTTTAACAAATGATATCATACAAAAATGCTTTTAAAATTTTTTGCAATAAACAAAGTATGTTAAAACTTGTTGTAAGCGCCAAACGGCCAAAGTAGGCATTTTATCAAACACTCGGTGGCTCTTATCAAACACTTAGAAGTCAAAGTAAGCAAAGTCAAACATTATAAAAATAACATTGAATGTAGCCAAATTTGGAATATCAAAACTGAATGACTGAATTACAACATGGACTTACAACATGATGAATTATTCACTTATTTGCTGCGATTAATCTATGTACTCCTAATTTTCACAACTGATACACTCATGTATATTAAATCAATTCATAAGTGTAATTCACTCAATTCAGATATGTTTTAATACAATGTAGCCATCAAAAGGTAAATATTCATTTCTAAGTTGATAATATATGTGCGTGCACATAATAAGAAGAGAAATGATGTGCAGTTCCGGTATGTAGGGAAAATGGCTCATGTTTAGTAAGGCTTTTTGTTAATTATGATTTTACTATAAATCTGTATGATACACTTGCTCACACTTGCATAATGATTCCATTATGTTGTCTTACTGAATTTAAAATTATAAGAAGTTTTACTTAAGAAGCTAAAGTTTGCTTCAATATGACCATAACTAAAATCATATTAATTAAAAAGGTTAACTACATTCCTGTGATTTCTAATTTAGAAGTATTATCTACATGATACTCTTGATCTCCAACCAAGGGATTCAATCAACAGATCTACACTTGGAAAATAGTTAACAATTAAACTATTTACAAATTTGTGCATCCTATACTATAAAATAAAAATATGCAAAATAATAATGAAAAAAATAATGAAATTTCTATAAAATAATAAAACATTACATAAAGTTTGAGACAGTAACAATACAAATACATATAAGCAATGGAGAGTATTTTGGTCATAACTATGAAGATCCCATGGAAGATGAATATGACATTATCTTCTTCCCTTTGACCAAGAACATTGGTGAGCATCGGCTGGCGGCGGTGTAGTTCGGATATCAGTCGAGCTTACAAAACCTAATTGTATATCACAGAGTTGCCCTAACAATGCAGATTGAAAAAAGACGAAGGTTTGATGAAAAAGATTCCTCATTAAACCTTGTTAAGGCCGAATTAAGCTAAATGAGCCGTTGTATCATGCATTTGAAGGATTTATGTGCACAGTTAGTCAACCTATAATGATTCATCCATGCCTACGAAACACTTAAGGGTTACACCGGTGAGTGCATGTAATACGAGTAAGATATGTAATGATACTTGGAAGAGGATTGATTCATAAAAGTCATTTATGAATCAAGTTAAGTACTAAGTCAAGTTTGACTTATTACTAGATTAGTTTATCTAACTAATTAATACAAGTATTTGTACATTTACTAGTTGAGTAAATATACAATGTGTTAATTATAGATTATCCATAATATGATTTAAAGCTATTAAATCATATGGTGTTGGATTATATTATTGTATAAATTATATAAAGTTTATTATATAATTAATTATTAAAAGTATAAATACAAGTATATAATTCGTGTATATGGGTACCGAATTATTAGTGTATAAATACTAGACATTTAATAGTTAAGTGCAATAATAAAAGAATAATAAACTATAAGGAAAGGAAACATAAAAAGGAAAGTTTAATTAAAGATTTGATCTTAATTAAACTAGAGGGTTCTAAGCGTAACTTATTTATCTATAAATAAGAGGCTTAGGGTAACCCTAAAACCCCCTTACACATTACACGAATTCCCTCCTCCCCTTCTCCCTAGTTTCGGCCGAATAGAGGGAAGAACACAAGTCTTGTGTTCTTCGTTCTTCGTTCGTTCTTCGTGTTCTTCAAGTCCTTGAAGATCCAAGTTCATTGCATCAACCAACTAGAAGGTTTCTCGTTATGTTCATCATCAGTGGACTATCTTAAGCAATCAACAAGGTATGTTTTTGGAAAACCCTTTTCCCTCTCCCCTCTTGTTCGACCGAAACCAACCAAGAACCCTAGGGTTCTTGGTAGTTTTCGAAACACACACAAGTGTGTGTGTGTGTGTGTGTGTTTGGGTTTTCGTACAAGGTTTCTTCCATTGTTAATCTAATCTAGATTTCCAAGATCCCAATCCTTTAGGGTTTAAGTATTAAGTTTAATCCCACTTCCGTTTCTAGGATTAAATTAGCTAGATGGTTTAACCGGTCAAGAACAAGTTCATGTTCTTGGTCAGTGTGGTTCAAACCAAGTGATCTAGGTGGTTGACCCAAGTGATCAATCAGTATCAATGAAACCCTTCAGTGGTATCAGAGCGTTGGTTTAGAGATCTAAACTAGATTAACAAAGTTTGTTTGTTTAATTTTTATTAAAGTTTTTTTGTTCCAACTTCTTCTTCTTCTTCTTAATGTTCGAATAGGGTAAGAACCCTAGGATCAAGTATGTTAAACTAGTTAAGTTTAATTGGTCAAAAGGATTCTAGAAAAAAACCCTAGGAATTTCGAACAATAGGCAAAGAACCCTAGGATCAAGAACATTAAACTAGTTTAGTTTAATTGATCAAAAGGCTTCTTTCCCTAACCCTAGCAAGTTTCAAAAATAATAAGAACCCTAGGATCAAGATTGTCAAAAATTTTGATCAAGAGGATTCTTTCCTTAATTGTTTGATCTTCCAAATCTAGGATCAAGTATGTTAAACCAATATTTGGTTTAATTGATCAAAAAGGATTCTTTCCTTTTTTTAAGATTTCGTGATCAAGAGGATGCTTGGACACCAAATTTGTTAAACTAGCCTAGTTTAATTGGTGGAAAAGTTTCCTATGCTTTAAGGATTTTTCCGAAAAAAACCCTAGATATAATCTAGAACCCTAGAACATTAAACTAGTTTAAGTTTAATGATTTAAATGAATTAATTAGGTTAATAATCTAAAACCTAGATAATTAAACAAGTTCATGTTTAATAGGTTTAATTATTATCTTAATAGATTTATTAAAGACTAGTTCTTTAAACCTAGAAATCTAGACAAAGTTTATTGTCTAAAAGGTTTAAATTAAAGAGTTTAAATAAATTTATTAGGGTTATAATCTATCTTAGAATTTAAACAAAGTTTATTGTTTAAATAGGATTGATTAGAATTAATCTTTTAATTAAATAATGTCTTTGATCAAGAAAGTCAAAACCCTATTTTTGGTTGATCAAAAACAAGATTAGGGTTAGACTAATTAATGAGAATTAAAAGAAGTGTTAATTTTTAGTTCAAGAAATTATCAAGATGTATTTATTTATATTTATATATATTATTTCATTTTTAAAAAAAATATTTAAAAGGGGTAAAATGAATTTTAATAAATAAAGTAGTTTATACGTATTTTAATTAGTTCAAGTTAAAATACATATAAATTAGATGTAATATTCTTATTAGAATGATTACAAGTTTATTTTAAAAGAAAATAATTATGTATATATATATATATTAAATACAAGATTAAATGGAACATTAAAAGATAAATGTTATTTTGATCTTAAAGGCTTAATAATATAACTAGTTATTGTGTAAGTTAATTATATAATTAAAACTAGAAAGTACAAAGTTATGATTTCATTATAACTAGAAGTTGTACAAGTTGAGATTATATGATAAACTAGAAATATACAAAGTTATATATTAGTATTATAAGGTGTATAAAGTTATAAGTTATTATAACTAGATAATTATACAAATATAATATAAGTATGTTACAAGTCATGTAAGATACTAGATTAATGATCAAGGTTAAATAACAAGATAACTTTTGAACCTATATTTAACTAGTTTGAGTTAAATGTAAGAAAGGTTTAAACAAACTAAGAATTATTATATATAGTCTTTATATAATAAGTTTATTAGTTTCACCAAGTATAAACCGGTGATTGTGTTAGCTTAAGTTCCATCATGATTGTTGGAGCTAGTGGGAGCTACACAAGAAAATCACAACGTTTATAAGTGTGTCGCTAAGACATAAGTTTTGGTGAAATCTAGTAAGTCAAAACAAATGTTTGATTTCATTATTAAACATATGAAAAACTAGGTGTGTTAAACTAGGTTTATGATTCAAGTCTATGAATCGTAAAAGGATTAAAAATTTTAACATAAGTTTTAAGTTTTTCAAGAAAGATAAAAACAAGTAAGTTTTATTTATATGGTTTTCCCCAAAACCTAGTGATACGTTTTGTACACCTCGTTTTTAGGTATACATATAAAACGCGCAAATTCTTGAAACTATAGGTTTTTAAGAAAAGTTCTTAAGTTTTAAAAAGGTGTCTTGTTGAATTCTTGAATTCACAAGTCACACATTTTAAACAAGGATTAAGATTGGAATAAGGTTTAAGTTTAGTTCAAGACTTAAACAAACCCAAGAAAATCTTAGATCTAAGTACTATCCACCTAATGGAACACCTCACTTGTTCAACGATATTCATATTGTAAGGATAAAGAACCTTAGATATGGATTCAAATCATTGCGAGTGTTAGGGTGCGTAAGGTTCTGTGATAATCGGGAGTCCCGGCACAGAACATCGCACTGTCTTAGATGGTCTGATCTACTTTGGTGATAATCGGGAGTCCCGGCCCAAAAAGTACTTGAGTAGCAAAAAACATACTAGACTTTATTACTAACTTAGAAATGTACAATTAGATTGTACAAAGTTGTAATAAGTTATAAGTCTAAAAATTCTACGACCCCTAGGAATCGTGTCAAGTCTTGATACGATCGGTAAGGATGTTACCTACCAGAAATAGCATGTCTCGTCGGGAAGTGCCCAAACCTTGCGGCGAGAATGTGAAATATGGATCCTAGGCCTAAAATATTAATTATGGGTTTATAATATATTTTAGAGAATATTTATTGATGATTACTAATTAAACTGGGTTTGATTTGTAGATGGCAGCAATAGACACAACGATAACTTACAACAAACTCTCGCGACGTTTCTTTCTAGGAAAGAAAGAGTTGACCGGGTCAAATTTCCTCAATTGGAGACGTGATTTCAAAATCATGCTCAGACAAGAGAGGGATACGATTGACCAAGAAAGAAACGTATTGAAAGCCCCTGCCGAGGATGCAAAGAATGAACCAAGACAAGCATTTTACGCTTGTAGGTCGCTCATTTCTTGCAAGATGGCTAAGGGAGCATCAGTAGGTGCACACCTCATGAAAATGAAAGTGCACATCGATCACCTTACCAGACTTGGTCACCACGTGCCATTGCAGTTAGCAATTGACACTGTACTCAACTTATTGTCATATGACTACAAAGTCTTTGTAGCCAACTACAGCAAACGTAATATGGATAAATCCATTCCCGAGCTACGATCCATGCTCGAGGCTGTTGAGTTGAATATTAAGACCAATTCTAAAAGGAGTCGCACAACTGATGATAGCGATGAAAAATGGAATGGTGGTAAAGGAAAGGGTAAAACCAATCCTAGCCAAGAAGTGCCTAATGGTAAAGGTATCAAACATAAGGTCAAGAAGGTTACGCCTAACGCAACGAGGACCGAGAATCGGTGTTTCAAGTGTGGTGAGGCTGGGCATTGGAAAAAGAATTGTCCAAAGAGTGCAAGTGGTGGTGGAGGAAACGCAAGTTCCTCAGGTAACACAACCACACTTCTTAATCACTTTTAAGATACTTGTAAAGTACATTACGAGTAATCTAACTTTTGCAATCGTTTATTGCAGGAGGAGATGGAAAGTGAACGTGACCAGCATGAGATGGTGATTCCACAAGCACCAAGATTTTATAATTCAGTATTTTTTATGGATTCAGTAAAAACAATTTCATTTTTTGTTGGATAATTTTTTATTATGTTAAAACAAGTTTTTCTTTCGTTTTAATAAGAATCCATGGTTGAATTATATTATGTGTGTGCATATGTGATAATTACACTAGTCAAGATTTTATGACTAGATTGTAAATCAAGTTTTGATTTACTTTATATTTCATGTTTTATACTTATTTGATTGTTGTATAAATAATGTCTTAAAAGGTCAAATACTTAGATACTAGAAATTAGAAGTTTCTTTTAAAGTATTTAAGAGATTTTATGAGAAGCATAAGGTTCAAAAGTTATTGAACCTAGTTGAAACATCTTAAGTAATGGTTACTTATGATAGTAAGTTTCAAAGTGTTAGTATTAATATAGTATGATTATATTGGATATAATCAAGATAGACTTTAAAGAGTATTATTACAAGTCTTTTATACTTGTAATAAAGAAATTTAATGAAGTCATAATTCCTTAATAGGAATAATTGGATATTCGTAAAATCCAAGTGAAATGACTTAGACATTAAATGAACTCTTAAAAGGAACAAACTATATTAACGTATTTAAGAATTAAAAGATATTATTGCAAGTCTTTCATACTTATAATAAATACACTGTTTAATCAAGTCATAATTCCCTAATAGGAACAATGGATATTTGAGAAATCCAAGAAATTACTTTGGCATTTAATAAGATTCTTAAAGATACTAATACACTTAAGAACTGGAAGTATCGTTTCAAGTGTCTTATACTTGTTAGATACAGTAATCAATGAGAGTTATGATTCCCTTATCAGGAATGTTGGATATTCGCAAATCCAGAGGATGACTTTGATAATTGATTAATTCTTAAAGGGTTAAACTATAAGTTTTGACTAGGTCAAAAGTAGGAGTTTAAGTGATGATTAATTTCCATAAAATTTAGTGGGAGCTATGACTAACATATTCACTAGAGGTACTAATGAATATAGTAAGTTGGCTAGGACATTAACAACAAGTTTTTTACCAAGTCGTTAGCCAAAGAGTTAAGAGAAATAAATGATCAGTAATTAGATTATTGCAAACCTAATAGCGTGATCACAAGTCTTGTGATTAATTGTTGCATATCTAATAGGATGTTCACATTCCAGTGAACAAGTTGATCATTTAAGGAAATTTCTTTAACTAGTAAGAATATCTACAAATCAAGTAGCTAAAAGAGATTTAGTTACAAGGCAAGTTTTATAGATTCTAGAAACTAAAGGAGTAATTTTTCCAATCCTCCCACGTTTACCGAATCATATAAAAAGACAAGACTAGAATATGTTCTAGAACGTTGCAAAACAAAATCTAGCAAAGACAAAAGTAATCGTATTCTTGATACTCGTCTTATGTCTTTAGTTTAATAGAAATGACTAATTGTAATTAGTGATAAAAGTTACAATTAAGAGTTATTGAAGTGATCAACACAAACGCATAGAATAAGTAATGATCCAGTAATAATTCAGTATCTATGTCCAGTGAGGAATAATACATGAGTTAGTATCATTGTTATTCAGAATTTGTATGTTTTACAATATCCATGAATAAAAGTTTATTTATTCAAAAAGATATAAATCCGTGACTACTCGTCTTGGTGGGAACCTCGATGGGATGTTAACGTCATCGCGGTATTTGGTGGTAGATTCGAAGTTCTTCGAAGGTAGCTACACAAGTCTTGTGTAAACCAAATATCGGTGATATTCTGTTGGAGCTCGACG
This sequence comes from Calendula officinalis, assembly GCA_963853835.1. NCBI lineage: Eukaryota > Viridiplantae > Streptophyta > Magnoliopsida > Asterales > Asteraceae > Calendula > Calendula officinalis. The sequence goes on along the minus strand of OY970827.1, from coordinate 37,236,547 downwards.
AATATTGGATTGACCACCGTGATAATACTTCGTGGTTAAAAAGTTCAAAAGTATTATTCACTAGGATTTTCCTTAAGCCTGAGGTATTTGGTTTGGGATACATTGACTAATGTGCTTTGGTTCATCTTAGACAATTCTGAAATATGGTTGTCATACGAGGCCTTACTGGGTACAAAGGAATTTGTATTTTGAATCGAAATATAACAAGATGGTAATTGCACCTCCTTTTTAGGAGAGATATTTATGGGTCCTTTGACATGATGATAACTGGAAAGTGCATGGCCATGCCCAAACGAACTGATTTGTTCTTTGTCGTTTATCACAACAGTTTGAATCAAGAAGTCATTAAATGATTTCGAATACAGGAGTTGATATATTCTACCATGGTCGTATTCGTTATCACAAATATCGTGCTGCAAGGGATAAACCTAACATAGTTGCCCAAGAAGTAGAGACAGAGTGTTCTTTACTAGGACACGCTATTGAAGAGTTTTTCAAGAAACTATACCTGGGTTACGTAAGCTGTTTTTATGGGGTTGGTTACCTACATGCCCATCTAGAAGGCCACTGTAGCTCGTATCATTAAGACAAAGGTTACAAACTTGCACAAGTGGGAGTCTGAAGGATTTATGTGCACAGTTAGTCAACCTATAATGATACATCCATGCCTACGAAACACTTAAGGGTCACACCGGTGAGTGCATGTAATACGAGTAAGATATGTAATGATACTTCGAAGAGGATTGATTCATAAAAGTCATTTATGAATCAAGTTAAGTATTAAGTCAAGATTGACTTATTACTAGATTAGTTTATCTAACTAATTAATACAAGTACTTGTACATTTACTAGTTGAGTAAATATACAATGTGTTAATTATAGGTTATCCATAATATGATTTAAAGCTATTAAATCATATGGTGTTGGATTATATTATTGTATAAATTATATAAAGTTTGTTATATAATTAATTATTAAAAGTATAAATGCAAGTATATAATTCGTGTATATGGGTACCGAATTATTAGTGTATAAATACTAGACATTTAATAGTTAAGTGCAATAATAAAAGAATAATAAACTATAAGGAAAGGAAACGTAAAAAGGAAAGTTTAATTAAAGATTTGATCTTAATTAAACTAGAGGGTTCTAAGCGTAACTTATTTATCTATAAATAAGAGGCTTAGGGTAACCCTAAAACCCCCTTACACATTACATGAATTCCCTCCTCCCCTTCTCCCTAGTTTCGGCCGAATAGAGGGAAGAACACAAGTCTTGTGTTCTTCGTTCTTCGTCCGTTCTTCGTGTTCTTCAAGTCCTTGAAGATCCAAGTTCATTGCATCAACCAACTAGAAGGTTTCTCGTTGTGTTCATCATCAGTGGACTATCTTAAGCAATCAACAAGGTATGTTTTTGGAAAACCCTTTTCCCTCTCCCCTCTTGTTCGACCGAAACCAACCAAGAACCCTATGGTTCTTGGTAGTTGTCGAAACACACACAAGTGTGTGTGTGTGTTTGGGTTTTCGTACAAGGTTTCTTCCATTGTTAATCTAATCTAGATTTCCAAGATCCCAATCCTTTAGGGTTTAAGGATTAAGTTTAATCCCACTTCCGCTTATAGGGATTAAATTAGCTAGATGGTTTAACCGGTCAAGAAAAAGTTCATGTTCTTGGTCAGTGTGGTTCAAACCAAGTGATCTAGGAGGTTGACCCAAGTGATCAATCAGTATCAATGAAACCCTTCAGCATTAACATTAAACCACCCACTCAGTCACAATTATCGACATATTAATGTAGCCTTTTTATATATTTTAATTGATTTATTCTGATAATAACACATGATAAGAAGTACTATGAGACACACATTATGCTTCTTTCTTAGTCAATTGCTCATCATAGTCTATGTTAGTCAAATAATCAGAAGGAACCAGAAAATTGGTTATAGACTGTTAAATAAAGAATTCATTTAGAAAAGACCAAAAAAAATAGCGAATTAGATGATAGTTTACATCATATGCACATTGAGCTTCTTTAAAGGATCCACTTGCCAATAGACTTCCCATATTTTTATCAGGGTGCACAAAAGAAACCATCAATTTCTATACAGGCATTTCATCAAACACCTTCTAGGCATCCCAACATATCAAATATAAGAACTATTAAAAAAAAGGAAGAAAAATTATATGTACTTGTCAGGCAGAAGTAAAACTATGTGGTATGAAAGTCAGAATGGAATGACCAGGAATGTGAATTATGTACCTTCACAATTCAGAATTATGCAATCGGCAGGAACACTAAGCTCAGTTTCCAGATATCTGGTTTTTTAGGAAAATCTAAGACTTTTAAGCATTTTAGTGATCCAACTTCTTCAGGTATTGAACCAATGAGATTGTTCACATGTAAAATCCTATGACCATTTTTGTTATCTGATATTTAAACACAATAATGGAATGAGCTGTAAAAAAAGAAAAGATTTTCCCCCAACTAAATATCACAAAAATAACAACTCATTTGTCAGAATTGAAAGCCTAGAAAACTAATTACCTTCCGTTTAAGACAGATCGAATTGAGATGTTGAATGGTGTGATCTTGGGAGAGATCACCGGAATCTGACAAACCGAAATCGGACAAAATACAGTTTGTTTTAAAGGCTGAATATGGTTCGATAATTTTCGTAATGTTAATTCCCTCTATGACAAAGAATTAGTGAAGAAGGGAAGAGGACGCAATGGCTAGAGATTTGAGGATAAATGCATCAAAACAGATGGATTTGAATTGGAAGGGTAATTCAAAAACAATTAGGGTTACGGCATACATAATGAGTTGCAGGGGAGGACTCATTACGAAATATCCCAAAATTAAAAGAGACGAACACAAAGCGTTGAATCCATGGAAATGTCAACTGATCTTAAAATTATGGCGTGAAATAATGGGAGGAAGTCCCATAATATCGGGCAAGTCATAACTGCTGGAATCAATACTAAAAATTATAACGAATTTTTGAGGCATTGTCAACGGCCTATGGTTGAATTCCAAGTGGCATTCTCCACCAATGAGGGAGCTCCAAAGTGCCTAATTGTCAAACCTCAATCAAATTAGGGGTCATATATAGGAGAAGATACTGTTCATACTCATATATATTTATTTGTATATGCTCTTACATCTCATATACACTCATATACTCTTACTCATATGTAACACCCTAAAATTTACAAGATTTTTAAAATTTTTAAGTACAAAATTATAATAAAAAAGGTCCCATAAATAATCCCCAAAATAATTGTTTGATTTAAAAATGTATTTAATGCGGAAATGTCTTGAATAAAATTCATAGTTTTAAAATAATAAAAACGTTTCACATCAGCACTCAGAAGTAGTACAACAGTCAACCGTCCACCTTCTCTTTTCCTTTGCTAGTACCTGAAAATGGGAGGGAGTTTTTGGGTCAGCGGGGAAGCTGAGTGAATAAACTCAAAATGCAAACAACTACAACATACAATACATGAGGGCACACATGTGAACTCCTAATCATTTACCACTAAGTTAATTTTTCAGTTTTTGTATCTTTTAAATTTATATAGCGCGCTTGTGTAACTCGAGTCGAGAGATCAACCTCGCCTCTCCTTACACTAAAATGCCACAAGGGCCCACACAGAATTTGCCACAAGGGCCCACACAGAATTTGCCACAAGGGCCCACACAGAATTTGGCACTCAGGCCACCACACAGAATTTCCACTGAGATTTAATAATTATTTTTATGTTTTCAACTCCTAACATAAACCACACAGATAGCCCTATCACTTAGTAGCACAAAATGACTTGGTACCGGCTCAGATACTCGGCACGTCCGTCTCAGATCAGTAGTATGTAAAAATAGTCACTCAGATAACAGATCAACACACAAAAAGTACAACAGATCAAAACAGTTAACCATATGAGTCATGCACGTATCGTTATAACTGAATACACGGTGAGAATACTCACCTCGAGAAATGTAAACTCCGATGATTTCTCAGCACTTTATACTACTTCTCTGCTACCGTCTAGATGACCCTAAAGCACGGAAGATAACCCTAATTAAACCCAGCTCAAAACTTGTTTAAAATGTATAAATTTCCTGGTTAGAAAACCCTAAATTTTGACTTAATAGATCATGTTAATTCGACAGTAGCAAGACGTTATTCCTTGATCAAATAGTGATGAAACATTTCCCTTTGATTATAGTTATATTAAGATACTTCCCTTAATTGATAAAATATTAAAAGTGGCCCCTTAATGAATCTGCCAAAAGAGTCCCCATTGTTTTTTTCTTCTTAAATACAATAAAACTTTCTTTGATAATAAAATTCCTTTTGTTTAAAAATGGAAAGACCTCATTGTTGTAGTCTGCTCCAAAGAAAAGAATTTAAAAGGAAAAATTCACAAGACAGATAACCATTCACTAAACCCCATTTCCTTTATTTAATATAATATAACACTCCTCTTATTTATTTATTTTATTTTTAAAAAATATAATAAATTAACAATGGGGGAAATTCTGATCCAAACTCCAAAAACCCAACACCCACACCTTCATAAAGACGAATAGCATTTCATGCGATATATACGAAAATGGTAAAGGTTTCTACCGGCAAAGGTCCGGCTTGAGCTTGTAACCTCCTCGACTCGCCGGCTGAAATAGCTACTCCTTAGCTGCTCGAGATTGTCCCGCATGAACAAGGAACAACAAAAGGGTTAGGACAGATTCAACGGGTGAAACGAAAATCATGCAACAGATAGCAAGGCTCACCGGAGTGAACCAAGCTTCATTGAAAACGTACCGGAGCAGAAACAATAACGAAGATTGAAGATGGTGGTGTTTCTCGGCTGAAACAGAAATCTCCGGCGGAAATTGAAATCTTCGACGAAACAGTCACGGGCGGTGGAGCCCTCCGGCGATAGACACGAACGGTGGTGGGAGAGACGTGTACGGCGGCGGTGCTCAACGAACTGTGGCGGAAAACATGAACGAAATTGTGGATGGATTTTGAGTGGGGCTTACGGTGGGGGAGGGCGATCGGGATAGCAGCCAAAAAAAAAGAAAGAAGGAGGTGAGGTGACCAAAAATCCAGGATGGAATAATGATGATGATTTCGATGGGGCGTCGGCTGCACAAAGTTTTAGGGCAACATCCTTAACTTTCTTATTTATTGCACACGTATGGGCTCTCTTAACGGACCCAAACGCCCTTTGGGCTCTTCCACAAATGTTGGACTCGACTGCTATGACATTGTCCTCATGGGTCCGAATAAGGGAGCAATTAAGAAGAAGTCGGCTCGAGATAAAAAAATTGAAGTAGAATGGGATGGGCCTTGGCCTATCGGCCGGCCTAACTCGAAAGAATATAACCCAACTCATACTATTAATTAAGCGGTCCAAAATAACTAAAAACGTCTACTAAAACGGACCGTCTAATTACAGGTCGCCTGAATAATATAAATTATAAATAATAAAAATGTGATTAAAAATAATATTATTTAATTAATACAAATTTTGGGGCGTTACATCATATTGTTGTCGGTAGTCTCTCTGGAATTAGTCTCTCTGCCTATGTGTAGGGGCATGATCGTCTACATTTTACCTCCCTCGTACCTCTCATTTGAATGAATTATGTATCGTTATTGTTGTAGTCATTGCAAAAAAGAAACCTGAGACAAAGTCAAACAAACAACCAGTCCCAATCCCTAAGGCAAGGTTCTAAACGAAATAATAAAATACGTAAAGAGAAAAAAACTACTATTTGGTTATAGCCTAGTGGTAAGTGTGAGCATTTTATTAGACCGGATATATTCTATTGAATATATTTGGTTATTTTATATATATTGTTTGATATTGTTTCCTAATTATCTTGATGTATAATAGGTAGTTAGTTATTAGCATTTATCTCATAGTAAATCTTGTACTATTAATATCGTATGAATGATAAAGCTAGAGATCATCTTCTCTAAAAAATTATCATGGTATCAGAGCTTTAAAACCCCATTAGGGTTTCTCGTGACTGCTACGACCGTCATCCTCACAATCGATCGATCTTCCATCGTAGGCAATGATTCCAAACCACTCCATCCGGTGTACGCTGTCAGAAACATCCAGTCCAAGGTTCGCACCCTGGACGGTGTTAAAGTGACGTATTCATCTTGGGTTAAACTCTTCCGGTTGCATGCACAAGGATATCGAGTTTTACCACACATAGATGGTACACCGCCGCCGGCTGCCACCAGTGACGAGTACAATTCTTGGTCCGAGATCGACGCCATCGTCCTTCAATGGATATATGGTACTCTCTCCGACGATGTGCTCATTCGTGTTCTTGAACCCGACACCACTGCCTACAAAGCTTGGGAGAAAATTAAAAAAAAAAAAATCTCAACAATAAAGGATCTAAGGCAGCGGCTTTGGAACACGAATTTACTAATCTCACACTTCGCGGTTCACCTTCACTTGATGAATACTGTCAAAAGTCGAAGGACCTCGCCGATCAGTTAACGGACGTCGACAATCCCGTTAACGAGCAACGTCTTGTGCTTCAATTGGTTCGAGGCTTACCGCCAGAATATGATACAGCTGCTGCGTACATCAACCAAATATATTTAAAAATAAAAGTATGAATAAATGAGTTATTTCACTATATTAAATGAGATAATGGGTACACTACTTTTTATCAAATAAGAAAAATTTTCAAAGTGTATACTTTATTTTGAAACATCCCAAAATGGAAAGTGTTTACTTATTTTGAAATGGAACAAGTAATAAATTTAGCTTTGGTATCTAATTACGTGAAGTTCAAAACAACTAAAATCAAGAACTTTAACCCAAAATATTCAAATCAAATAAAAATATAAAATTTCATTGCGCATGCATCTGCTGCCTCTCAAATTAAAATTATACGTTATAATTAAATATATACACATTTTATAAACATGTTAGCCGTTCAAATATTCAATGTCAAGTTAAATCTAAGCCCAATTCAAGGAAAGCCCGATTGAAAAACATTATTTGGAAACCAACTTTTACACTACCGATCCGCTCCAGTTTTCTTTGGGGACCGTCTGTTTAGCCCGAACACCGAAAAACATACAAACAAAGGACCATAAACCTGACCACTCATGCGTATACCAATCCGGTCCTTGTCCGGGTCGGGTCGGTCCGGCGGGTCGATTTTTAGTAGCAAGTGCTAGACCGATTCAGTTTCTAAGCTGCAGAAAGAGCAGTGATCCGATGAGATATTTTAATAGCACGCTTGTGAAGATTATCGCATGTACACCCTCCAAATACATACATTAATCTTCTTTGGAATCCAAGAATTCCAACTCCAATTGCAAACTATTTGGGCATCATGAAGGGGTTTGTCTTGAATTAAGGCCGATAAAAAAACTAATGGACAAGATGTCATTTGTGTCCAAATGCCAACTCTACGAATAACAGTTACCTGAAACAAGAGAAGTATAAGAATTGAGAATCGTGATTGCCTTCTCATTGATTTTTATGTTTATATATAGAATACAAAACACCAATTGATATCTCCTATATCTATGCCAAGGGGCAAGGGATATATACAATAATTCAAATATATACATATCTTGTTATCTAATAAGAAGGATTGCCAATTATAGTTATTAGAGAGTTAAGATCGGTGATGGCATTTCCAATTACTGATCGATCTAGAGTTACCTCCCACCGGGAGGCCCAATTATAAGTTTTTTATGTTTGAATCCGGCCAATTTCCAAAGAAAAGAGCATCATCAACATTTTATTGAAGAAGCGATAAATTAGTACCATTTGGGATTTTCTAATATGTATTTTATGTTACTGTATTTAATGCATCAAAAAATTTCATTTTTAAATATGGTAAGAGTAAAATCAGTATAACACAAAAATATTAATAACTTATTAATATCATTTTACTCTAATTAAGGATATTTTAGTTTATTAAATATTCGTTATTGTATGCCTGCGGAGTATGCATTAGCAAAAGATAATTGATTTTGGTACCACAACTTTTAATGATTATACCACAATGTACAGATTTTACATCTAACTATACAAGTATATTAAGCATTGAATGTGATACATACATTAAAAGTTGTGGTAAGAAAATCACCCATTTAGCAAAACCCTTATTATTATTCAAAGATACCTTCAAAAATGACTTTGTTGCAACTTGCAAGCTTCCAAAACCCATTTAATCCGACTTCTCTGCTTTAAACTGTCTCGGTTAGCCTAATCAATTTCGTTCAAATCGCAAATCCAATTTTCACTTTGAAGGATGTCGTCATTTCATATGCACCCATCTTTTGCCCTTAGTGCCCTTAGTGCTACGTTTAAAAAAATGTATGTTTAAAATTAGTGTACTTAAGCCATAAAAAACAGCTTTAAAAATCAATAACCACTCAAGTGGTTATACTTCAATATATGCACATTAATTAATTAACTAATGCTTAATTATTACTTTTAGAGCTATGGTTAGCGAATCATTTTTTCTATGCTGCCATATCATTTCTTATTTATGTAACATTAACAATACATTCAAGTTATATTGACATTTTTGTTGTGATATTTACAGTTCTTAAATTTCGAACATAGTTATTTTGATGACAATCGATCTCTTAACCACCCACAATCTACCATTTAGTTTCATGTTCCTTTCAACAAATACCATTAAACCTCTAACAATCTACTTGACTCAACAATCATAACTTAGTGTAACTCGTCAACTTGTTATTGGTTGAAGCTTATCGTTTGCTATGCTCATAATATGAACCATGAAATCTAATTGGAAAAATGATGTGAGTTTGTGAAACATATTCAAATGATATATGAAATAGTTGAAATGACTCATTAATGTAAAACCACCTAGTAAAATATTTAAAAAAATGAGAATCAGTGTATTTTAGTCATTTAGGTGACGGAAGGACGTCAAACCGGACTACTGATCCGGTCCTATGTTTGTTTTCCTTGAACTTTAACTCGGTCAGTTTCTTAGACTCGGTCTAACCGAAATTATTGATCCGGTTCATATGAAACATGAATTGGACACGGTCTGTTGCCTAATCAGGTCTCATATAGACGTCATGGGCTTTTGTCCTCAGTTGAAAGCCCATTATTTGAAGCCCAAACGCAAGATTATACTCTCTCCGTACTACAAAAAACTTCCCATTTGGTTTTTGCACAAGTTTTTAGGTGATAGTTATTGGTGGGGTCATTGATAATACTTTTGATTAAAATATAAGGTTGGGTTGGAGAGAGAAAGATAGTTATTGGATATTAGTGATGAGATCTTTAGTAATAATAGTTTTTAATTATGTGGAGCCCATCAAATATGGGAAATGTGAAGTTTTTTGTGGGACAAAAAATTAGAGTGAAATGAGAAGTTTTTTGTGGGGCGGAGGGAGTAGTTTTTAATAAAACTGCACGTTATTAAATATAAAAGGATATCAAATTGTAGGTTATATTACTCATTCTTAAAATATTTAGGCCTTCTAAATTTAGAAGAGCTTAATCTTAAATTTAATCTTAAATTTCTACTTTGAGAAACATCTTAAACACCATAAAATAAGAAAATATTGCTTAGCGGATTCGAACTCAAGACATTTTGCGAGTACAGACTGTGTGTTAACCAATTAATCTACTTGATACTTTGCTTTATCAAAAAAAAAAACATTCAACATAACGCATAAACTTAAAACGGCCAGTCAACAATTTCTTTTTCTGTCGGACAATTTAGTTACGGGTACCCTGCTAGTTAAATAAAATGTGTTTTTATTATTTTAATGAAATTATTTAAGGGAAATAAACTACATATATTTTATTCAGCACAAGAGATAACATAAGAGTGATATGGTAATTTTACTATCATTCATCACAATCAATTAGATATATAATCAAACGTACAGTATGGTTTCAATCAGATATTCTGACTCAGTTAGCAAGTAACTCAATCAGTAATTAACTTAGGCAACACAAACTCAGTCAGTAACTAGCTTAGTTGATCAATATCCTAGGTACGATTGAACTCGTCGGTCTGATGACAATACTATTAAGTATTTATGTCAATAATTATATAAATAATGTACTTCCTCCGATTTAAAATAAGTGATACACTTTCCTTTTTGGGGTGATTCAAAATAAGTGATACACTTTGAAAAATTTCCTTATTTGGCAAATAAAATGGGACCCACACCCACTAACTATCTACTTTAACAAAGTGAAATGACCCCTTTACCCTTACTTTTTTACTTTTAAACATTATTAACCTTACTTTATTCAAAAGGTGTGAGACCCATTCCCCACTAACCATCCAATTAATCTAATTTAACCATCATTATAATCTTTTGTCTCAAAAAGCGTAAAATCCCAAGTGTATCACTTATTTTGAATAGGAGGAAGTATGAAATTTTTTTTTGAAAAATGCATGGTTTCAATTAAAAAACAACAGAATGAGGCAATAATGGCGTTAATTCGTGAGGACGTCGTTACGTTCTAAAAGTATGTCATTTAGGGGTATTTTCGTCATTTTGATTCGGCGACGACGTCGTATCATATATACCTTTAGTTAACTTTTATTCTTTTAACGCCTGCAGTCGCACATCATTACTGGTAGGGCAACAACAATGGCCTTTTCAAGGATGACAATGGCGAGAAGCATCGCTGGCGGGAGCAAGAATTGTTGCATCTTGGCCTTCACACGGTGGACTCACGCAATCGCTCAGCCGCCGGCGGTGTACATTTCGATAATCGAATCAACCATATCACCACCGTTGATTTTGCCTGAATCCGATAGAAGTATAGAGACGTTCGATAATGACTTCGGATCCGGGTTTTATATCGGAAACGGATCTATGGAGCTCATGGCCGTCCCTAAGAAAAAGGTGTATTTTCCGAATTATTATTAATATCTCCCTTATTTCTGCAAACTTATCTTCAATTCTTACATAATCCCTAAACCTGGTAGATGTTAATTGCATCTGTAGTTACATGATTAATTGTTAAATTGATTACCGTGAAGACTTGAGCTCTTGAGATTGTAAATTACTAATTCTAATTCTTTGCTTTAGGGTTTAGGGTTTTGTGGCAGTATACTATCCAATAATTGCTACTGATGTTGAAACAATAGAACTTCTTGCAGCATTAAATTCAAAATCCAAATTTGAAGGGAAGTTTAGATCACTGAACTTTCACAGTTTCACTTGAACCCTAATTTTAGCTCGATAAATTGTGATGATTGATTATGGAAATTGAGATGCTAAATTTAAGGATTATATAAAAAAGTATATTCAACAATTGATATGTTTTGTTGATTATGCAGACTTCACCACACAAACGTGGAATACGAAATGGACCAAAGGCTCTGAAACCTATTCCAGTTATTATCCGTTGCAAGTAAGGCATTTTGATCCTGATTTTAAATATTATGATGTAAAAATTAGGTTCATTAATCTAGTCGTTATGACTTGAAAATGGTTTGTTTTTAAGATTGTACGTTTTTGTTCTAGGGTTTGTGGGCGAGTGAAACTGCCTCATTTCTTCTGTTGCAGTGGGATTAGGGATACTGATGGACAAAATGATTCCACCAGTTGAGATCAAACGTTTAATGTTTGTATTTGAATTTGAAAATAAACCATAATAGACATAGAATTAGATGTGACATGATGCTAAATCATTACTTTCGTATTTGAAATTTTGTAAAACTTATGTTTGGATTCTTTATTTTAAAATAATCCTATTTCAGTAATTTTATCATTTACTTTGAACATCGGTTCAATTACAAAATTTATAATCATTAGTTGCATTTTCAAAACACAATAATCTAGTTTACGGATAAGAAGAGAGATTTATCTGCTTTTGACACCCCTCAAAATGTCATTATGGAAAAGCACTTGTTGCATTTTTGGAAACCGGTTTTAGAAACATCATTTTGGAAATCACAGTTTTTTTAAACGGAACCCCAAACACCCCTAATTATGAGAACTATAACACGAGCTTACATGATGTGATAAATAAAATTAAGAAAAAGGTCGGGCCTAAAAAATTGGGCCTAGGTGGTTATGCACAATCCGGTATTCCTGCTTCAACAGGGCCTTAAAGCGAACCTAAGGACCAAACCAAATCAGCCACCAATTGAGCAATACATGAGGAGAAATGATCTTTTTTTTCCTACCATTTAGTTCTACTCATATACTCTATTAATTCTCTTTCTTAATAATATCTTTTGATTTTGACGCATGTCTTCATCTAATGAGTAGGATGAAATGGTAAGAGGTTACCCATACATGAGATATGCGTAGGTTAAAAGAATCATTGGATCTAGGGGTGTGCAGTCCAAATAAAAGAATAATATCTTTTTTTAAATGGTAAGTTAGTAAGTTAGTGCTTCAAACCAGATAATGATATTCACAAAGATCAATATACTTTTCTTCAAACCCTAAACCCCACCAAGTATTCTCTTTGTAATCAGTTTATCTTGGTTAATCAATAATAACAAACAACTCAATCATATTAAAAAATAATAAAATAATCACACGGAAAGGGAAAGGTTTAAAGTTGAAAAGCTTCAAGAATCGAAAAATGGGAACGACTTTCTCAACACCTTCCCCATGATCTCCGCCAAAATCACCCGAACGCAACCCTAAAACCACCGTCCCAGCGGCCGCCGACAACACTACCACCACCGCCATGTCTACGCTCCCATCTAATAAACCCGTAACGCCCGAACCAGAGCCCAAAATCCAACCCTCTAAAACCCTAGAAGACGAAAACCCTAACGAACAATTGTCGGATCCATCTCCAATTACCAACGAAAACGAGAATCAAGAAGAAGGTGAATGCGGATTTTGTTTGTTTATGAAAGGGGGAGAGTGTAAGGAAACATTCATCAATTGGGAAAAATGCGTTGAAGAAGGTGAAAAACACGATGAAGATATTGTAAACAAGTGTTTTGAAGCTACTTCTGCTTTAAAGAAATGTATGGAAGCAAATCAGGATTATTACGGTGTGATTTTGCAAGCGGAAAAAGATCTTGAACAAGAAGTTAGTGATCAATTAGATCAGGAGAAAGAAAAAGAGGAAATTGTTGCAGAATGATCAAATTCTGGGGAGCAGAAACAGGAAATTCGTTGATTTTGATGTCAAATTTTGAGGTGATTAAATATGATTTTGTTGATTTTAGAAATAAAGAAGATAAATTTTGAGCCAAATGATTGATTGCTTGCCGATATCCTGTTTTACTTTTTCTTTTACATGTTTTACCATGATGTTATATTGTTTGGGCTACTGTTTTGGTCTTAATCGGTCCTAGGAGCCCTAATCAGTCAAAAAATGGTCAAAATTGACCAAGTCAACGAAAGTCAAAAAAAATTTCCCTTTTAAATCCGTTTTAGGGTTATAACAAAATATTGAAGTCTCTGTTCCAGTGTTCGGTTGTCTCCCTTCTCGTCTTTCACTCTGATGTCGTTGCTTACTGTTATTATTATTAACTTCATAATTGTATGGTTTGTTGCTTAAATTATTTATCTTTTGTTATGGAGTTATACTCATGGTTTTATTTTGTGTTATTAACTAATTTAGTTATCTTTTCTTATGAAGTTATACTTATGGTTTTATTTTAAACATGGTTTTATTTTGTGTTATTAACTACTTATGGTTTCTCTTGTATTTTATGGTACCCGCCTAGAAACTGATTAATCGCGACTGAGACCGATTACTCGCTTGAAGGTGGTCGACCGCCTAGGTACCACCGAGCGACTTTTATAACATTGATGTTATGGGATTTGAGGTAATTGAGATTAGTGATATGGAAGATTAATTTAGTCGATTATTTATTATACCACATACACCAACTTCTGAAAATGTCGAATTATATAATGTGATTGTTAACAAGGTTTTGTAGTTTAGCAGCATAAGGTGTTAGAAGGTGTTTTGTTAAAAAAGTAAAAAATAAAATAAAATATTGTGATTGTTGGATTAAATGTAATTTGGAAAACTGCTACATGTTGCCATGTTGGTAATCTGGGTATGAAAACACAAACGGATGAAGAGATTAATCACCATTATATTGATTAAAATGCTTAATTTAACAATTAGTTGTTTATGAAGGTAATCACGGGCAACAAACTCATTCACTAAATGGTAATGACACTCTTACACTATCTCCAACACTTAACATTATCTTTTATACTAAGATATATAATATATAATTATGCTGTAAAAGATATTGTTAATATCAAAAGTCTGCAACTCATTATACTATAATTAGAGTTGCGTTCAAGGAGCTCCATTATTTTTATGAAGTCCCGAAGAACAAATCACAACCATTGTTCAATAAGATTTAATGGTCAAGATTAATCATAAATTTTATACATTGAGTGGTATTTTGGTCATTTAAAAAAAATAAATATTTTTTTTTATTTTTTTTATTTTTTATTTTGTATTTTAGAATTATTTTTTTTATTTTTATTTTATTTTTTTTATAAAATATTTTTTTCATTAATAACACATAATGTAATTGTATACTGAATCACATGTGATTGTGTACTGAATAACATGTGATTGAACTAAAACATCAAATGTGATTAAATATACAATCACATGTGATTTTACACTAAAATCACATGTGATTAAGTACTACACGTAATCATCAAATAAATATTATTTTTTAACGAAAAAATAAAAAAAATATTAAAAAATGAAATTTTTTTTAAGTGCCAAATGACCAAAATACCCTTCATGTGTAAAATTTGTGATTAATCTTGACCATTAGATCTTATTAATCAATGATTGAGATTTGTTCGTTAGAACTTTGTAAAAATGATGGATCTGCTTGAACGTTTCTCACTATAATTAACATTTAAAGAATATTATTGGCATATTGTTCTAATAAAATCTTAACACAATATAATGTTAGTGAATAATGACACAAGAAATAACCCAAAAGATTCAAATGTACATATCGTTGTTGATAGTTACTCAATAATGATGAAATAGATGGTTTTTTGTACACAAGTTTGTGTCAGTTTGATTTTGCGTCTGATTCGTTTTTATTTAGTTAATAAAAATTATAGGGGACAAAACTAAAATTATACCCTTATTATAGGGTTGTTTATGAAAAATTTAAAAATTTGTGAAAGTTCGGTCAGCTAAAATTCCGAACACTTCGGTTATTTGTATGAGCCCGTTCCGTTATTTCTTCAATTTGTTAATGGATAGTATCGGAAATTGTATAATAAGTGCAATAGGATAGGAATAGTTAGTTGTATATGTCCTGTATTTTCTATTTGTTTGTTTTGTACAATTGCATTATATAAACACATGAATATAATCAATCAACATATGGTAAAATAATACTGTAAATTAAATAATCACACGGAGAGAGAAGGGTTTAAAGTTGAAAAGCTTCAAGAAACTAAAAATGGGAAGTAGTATCTCAACACCTTCACCATCTCCGCCAAATTCACACCAACTAAACCCTAAATCCACCGTCCAAACGCCCGCCTACACCACCACCATCACCACCAACGCCACCGACCTAGCGCCCGCCAACACCACCACCACCACCACCACAAGCACTTCCACCACCACCACCCCCATCAACATCACCACCACCATCATCACCACCATCGTCACCACCACACCCACCACCATCACCACCACCGCCACCACCAACATCACCACCGCCACCACCACCACCACACCGCCCACCATCACCACCTTCACATTCGTCGTCACCACCGCCGCCGCCATGGCTACTCTCCCATCTGTTAAACCCGTAACGTCCAAACCAAAGCCCAAAATCAAACCCTCTAAAACCCTAGAAGACGAAAAGCCTAAGGAACACTCGTCGGATCCATCTCCAATTAGCAACGAAAATGAGAATCAAGAAGAAACGACGAAGCTACTTCTGAATTGAAGAAATGTATGGAAGCAAATCAGGATTATTACGATGTGTTTTGCAAGCGGAAAAAGACATTGAACAAGAAGTTGGTGATCAATTTTGAGGTGATTAATTAAATATGCTTTTGTTGATTTTTGAAATAAAGATGATAAATTTTGAGCCAAATGATCGATTGCTTGGCGATATCCTGTTTTAATTTTTTTTTACATGTTTTATCATGATGTTATATTGTTTGAATTACTTTTGTTTATTTAAGTTCGAATCACTTCCCAAAAAAAAAACATGGTTTTATCATTAATGATATGGGATTTGTGGTAATTGAGATTAGTGATATGGAAGATTAATTTAGTCGATTATATACGTAAATACATACACTAACTTCTACACCATTTCTGAAAATATTGAATTATATAATGTGATTGTTACCAAAAGCTTGTAATCCAACGGTACACAGTTGCAAGGTATTTTCTATTGGTTTGTGGCTATGAAGTTAATAAACAATATGACGTAGCTTCAAGAGTATTTGTGTATTTGTTGTTAAAAAAAGATAATAAAAATAAAATAAAATAGTGTGATTATTGACTTGAATGTAATTTGGAAAATTGCCACACGTTGGTAAAAACTTGGTATGAAAACACCAACGGATGAAGAGGTTAATCACCATTATATTGATTAAAAAGTTTAATTCAACAATTAATTGTTTATGAAGGTAATCAGGGGCAATAAACTCATTCACTAAATGGTAATGAGACTCTCATATTGTCTCCAAGCATTAACATAATCTTTTACCCTAAGACATATAATTATGGTGATGTGTTAGATTTAATACTTTTTTTGTACACAACTTTGTTTTAGTTTGATTTTGCGTCTGATTCAATTTAGTTACGAAGATGAAAGATGTATATAGATTCATGAAAACAAATGTAATTTGTTAACCACAAAATTATATCAGACATCGTGTATAAGCATGTTAATATAATGATTGTGGCGTGTGAAAGTAATTTCTATGACTTAAATTAAAAATCACTTCCCATAAACTATGAAGATATCAACTAGACCTTTGCAAACTGGATTCAGAAATACCGATCCGGTTCTCAGTTTTAGTTTCATGATAAAAACTGACAAATGTCAAGAAAACTCTTTATTTCAGTTCCCAATTTGGTTAGACCCCAAAACTATTTTCTCAGTTGGTTCGATTCTTGTACCATTTACATGCCTAATATCAACTTAAGAATTCAAATCAAGACTGAATCCATTAATCTACCAAAAAAAAAAAAAAATCAACACACGAAAACTTGCAAGAAGAATCTTGTAAAACCATGAAACAAAATGAGCATTTTTATAACTATGAATATTTTATATTCAACAATAAACACATAAACAAAATAAGAAAAGAACAAAAAACACAAATCTTTATGCCCAGAAAGACGACAACTTACGTGTTGCTTCCTTTTCGCACTCTCCGCAAACTATATAAACAATTCTCGAGTTTTTTTTTTTTTTTTTTCCTATTTGCTACACCCATAATTTCAAAACCATCTCATTTAATTTCTGTTTCACATAATTTAAATTTCACGATGACTGATTAGTTGAATTACTTAGTGGTGGTGAGTTAATAATACTACAATTTGAATTCTCACAAAAGCATTCTTGAGGATTAGCGTAAAAGTAGTCTTCTTCTTTAGGTTTTTCTGCAATTATTGTTCTATGATTTGGTTGGCCCATTCGATTTTCATGCGATGATTTGACCGCATTTGAAAACTCAGTCCATGAGAACGTCCCGTTTTGGTGTAAATCTATTAATTCTACCAGTTTTCTTCTGTTTAGTTGGACAGTTTTCTTGAAGCCAAGGTACCTTCATTAGTATAAATAATTATTGCATTAATTATTAATTTCTATTATAATCTATAATAATATATATATACACACACATACCTTCGGTGACCTTCAACAAGTTTGGCCATATTACCATCATATGACGGAACAAAAATATTACTAGCAACCGAAACCATAAAATCAAGAGCCGCCATTTGTGACGAATGATTCTGAAACTGCCTCAATTCTTCCCGATCTAATAACGTTTCTTTCTTTACCTAAAAAAGTACACAAATAAAAACATTTACTTCAAAAAGATTATTACCCTTTATAAAATACAAAAACCCCACCAATAAAAAACAAATCTTTTTTTTTCTTTTTTGTAAATTTCACTTACAATTCTTGGAAATGAAGCTCTTAATGCTGCAAGTCGTTTTTCACTACCGTAAATTTCACCAGAAGCAATATAAATTTGTGTGTTTTGGTCAAAACCGAGTGCTTGTAGAATTAATGTTGCTTCTTCGGGTGTAAGAGGACAAAAACCTTGTGATCTTTTTTCTTCTGATATTATTTCTTTTTCTCTCCACCATGGAAATGCATACCTAAAATATTAAAAAATTAATAATCATACTAATCAAAGGGTTAATTTTTTGGTATTAAATAATATAATACCAAATTAGTATATTACCTCAACCGTTTGAGTTCTTCAGCTTCTTCAATGGTACAACCATGAGTACAACCCGAAAACGCCAACATGTCCATTTCATATCTCAAATGTAATGCCATAAACGGTCCTTTTTCTTGAAGAATATGAATTAATTTATTCCCGAGTGCTTCAATTGATGGTGTGAATTTTAATGCTTGAAAATTAACCCGACATCTAAGATTTTGTAGATATGAGGGAATTCCATTGTTTGCTAATCGTGTATCCGTTCGATTGAAATGTATCACTTTATGCTTGCTAAAAAGCGGTAAAATCTGCAATTTGTTGCAAATTATTGAAAATTTGGTACGCGAATTTCAAAATTATTAAAAATATTTTGAAAATACGGACCTGTTCAAGGTAGTATTTTTCACTGGACCAGCTGACAGGTGGCATTTCTAACGGCTGGAAACCGTATTTTCTGCTAAATCTTTTTGGTAATCTTTTAACAATTCGGACTTCATCTCTTAGAGAATCAATAAAGTGTCCGACATTAAAAATGTCCTCAAAACCACTGAAGCAAATACCATAATTTTAACTCGTGAAAACGTTTATTAATTTTAACAAACATTAATAATAAAGAAAGTTTACCTAGGATCAGCCCAGAAAGATGTTTTATCGAGTTCAGGAACAACTAATGTGAGATTTAAAAGACGAGCAACTGTCACCATGTCACATATCTAAAATGAAAAACTTAGGTATATCAAATTGTGTATAATTTATTAATTATTATGTAAATGTAAATTAGAAAAAGAAAATGAAAATTAGAACCACTAACCGCAGCTCGCATTTGATTTAAACCTCCGTTACAAGAAACTTTAAGAAAACCGTTACTTATGTAATCCCCTGCACCATGAACAAACAATACATTTATACAGTTTGCCATCTTTATATTGAGCAAATAATGTACTAATCAAATAGTTGCATACAAACAGCTTAAGTAAATTATAGTATATGCAAATTGAACAAAACCCAACAATTAATTAATAATAAAATATAAAAATTACTCACTCGGAGGTGGCAGGGGTGGTGGCGGAGGCAGTGCCGGTGGCGGTCTTGCAATGGTGGTTATGACGTCACTAGGCAATCGGGTCGATCCATTTATCGGGTTAGAAAACCCGGAAAACAATTTGGGATGCCAGAGCTCACCAACAGTTACAATCTGAACCAAACAAGTCCAAATCAAAATGCTGGAACAAACCCTAATAAACCACACTTGTAATCGGGTTCTTTGAATTACTTGACCCGGTATTTTGGCCCACCGAACCACCTGTACACTACTGCTCTCAGATCTAGCATCCATTTCTTTTCTTTGCACCACATCGCTTCTTCATTATCAAAACATTTCTTAACTGAAGATTCAAACTTTTTGATACCAAATAGGATCAATAGAACCCTAGATAAATTACCCAAATGTAAAATCGAATTGGGTGTTCGAAAAATTGGAAAAAGATTCGAACTTTTTAACAAATCGGGAAGACCTAATTTGTAGTATGAACTGGGTGTTCAAGATTTCAAGATTTGGGTATCACAATGAGGGGACATCGAGAACTCCAAACCCAATTAAAATAACCAAAATTGGTGAAATTTGGTGAAATGGGTGTTGACGAATTTACAAAAAGATTTATTTTATTTTTCTGCCGAATGGATCAATGAAGAACCCTAGAGAGAGAGAGAAGGAGTGATAAACAATGATTATTGATAGTGCGAGATGACAAAAGAAAAGAAAAATGTGACAAAGAGGTGGTGGTGGAGTGGAAATCACGAGAATGATGAACGATAAATTAATTTTATTAAAATATTTAATAAAAAATGAGAATTTCAACTACCAAAAGATCCACAAGGGTCAAGTATTTTTCAATGGATGAAGATGTAATTGTTTATACTACCTCCGTATCAAAATAAGTGATACATTTGGGAAATTATGGTTTTTGAGGCAAAAGATTGGAAAGTGATTTAAAATTGTATAAAGTGGATAGTTAGTGGATAATGGGATCCACTTCTTTTAGATGTAGTGAAATTAATGATGTTTAAAAGTAAAAGTAACGGTAAAAGATTAATTTTATTTTATTAAAGTAGATAGTTAGTGGAGAAGGGGTCCCACTTTTTTGCCAAATAAGGAAAGATTTTGAAGTGTATCACTTATTTTGTTCCACACTTTTTAGGAAAGTGTATCACTTATTTTGATACGGAGGTAGTATATTGTTTTTTTCTGATTTGAGAGGGTAATTAAATGAAAAAATATGAAAATTTTGTTTTGTTTGTATGAAATTTTGGGGAAAAGGGCATGAAAAGGAGATCTAAGGTGATGAAAGGGACAGAGGAGTGGTATTGTACAAATTTGTAATTGCTTGGTCGTATGAGTCTATAAGTGGTGGGACTATTTCATATAAACACAAAAGTATGGAATTAAAATTTCTTATTTTGATACTTCCTCCGTCCCTAAATAAAGTTCCTATTTGTCTTGGGCACAAGTTTTAAGGAGAAAGTTAGTGGTGGGGTTATTAGTATAAATTTGATTAAAATATAAAGTTGGTTTGGAGAGAGAAATGTAGTTATTGGATAGTTTGTAGTGGGGTCCTTGATAATTATATTATTTTATTAAGTGGACCCCATCCAACTTGTGAAATAGGAACTTTATTTAGGGACAAAAATTTAGGAGAAATGAGAACTTTATTTAGGGACGGAGGGAGTATTACTTAATAATTATTGTCGTTACACGATAAAAGAACATGTTCACTAAATTGCACATAGTCTTAGGTCCCGTTTGATTTCGTCGGATTGAGTCGGAATTGGATTGAGTCGGAATCGGATTGAGTCCGGTGGTTTTCTAGTTCGGACCCGATCAGAGGTTTTCATCGGACCGAGTCCAGCATTTGGACCGAGTCTGATCAATTAGGAATCTATCAAACAAGACTCTTCGGACCGAGTCCGAATTCGGACCCAATCTAACGAATTGGAAGGAAATCAAACAGCCCCTTAGGTGTAGTAAACATAGATAAAAAAATGGTTCGTATTTACATAGTACAGTTTGAGATTATTTATTAAAAATCAAATATGCACCTTGAAGTAAATAATGAGTTTTGATAATGACAGCCCTAAAGGCTGTCATAAGACACGTATTAAAATTTTAGACATCTAACTATAACAAACTCTTTAATTTTAAAAATTACATATTTTCATAAAGTATTGTACAACTATTTATGTATTACAGACAAGCATAAGAGCTGTCATTATCAAAACTCATAAATAATTATATTATTAACAGTTATAAAATGTGTTTCTGATGAAAAAAGTATTTAAATATGATTATGATTTTAAATGAAAATAATAAGATAATAATTTTTTTATTTTCTAATAAATATAATTATTTGTTTAGTTAATAGGTAAAATGTAAATATACTACTAATCAGTTTTCAAAATACAATAATCATTCTCATTTTAAATTATTTATATTTTCAAAAGACAATAAATAAATAAATAACTCAAAATCACAATCTCAGACACTCATTCAGAAGATTTAAAATATAACTTATCATATCATTATCATTGATAATTTTATATAATTTACATTTAGTAAAACGTGTAACATTTTGATGTATTTGTATGAAACTCCGATGAAATGAAGAATATAATAAGACAAAACTTAATAAATATGTCATGTCGTATCATATTATTGGCCTATAAAATTTCCAAGTTTCTTAGAAAATAATTTGAAATTTAAGTTTCTTCGGCATTGTGTCTTTTTCTTTAACAAAATCTTAGTATCTCTGAAAATATCAAGATGACAGTCCAAAAAATATGAATACACGAAAATTAGACATCTCAAAATAGAAAATTAGTCATTTATTTAATTAAGGCATGGACGTTATATAAATTCATACAAGTACACATTTTAAAGAGGGCAAAACTAAATTTCAAGTTTTATACCACATGTTTTGTGAAATGCTTATATTTTATCGGATGTATAAGCAATAAAGTCCTTATTATGATTTGATCACTTTAAACAAATGGGTAATGGGTTCTTTAAACATCTTTATATAAACTAACATGATTTTCTATAGGGTATTCTCGTTATAATTGGCTCTTCGGAGTGGCCGAGATTTGTCCGTGACGTACGCAACGTAACTGTTCTCGTAATCTTTTCCGAACCATCTCCTGACTATCCGATAAATATTTACTTAGAAAATGATCAAACACATAATTTCTAAAAAATTAAGGATCACTTATCAATAAAATTATTTATATAAACTAAGATGATGTTAAGTATTAAAAGATTCCCTCTATTGACTTTGCTTTAAATGCAAAAAATGTCGATTAAACGCCTGCAAATCGGGATAAATTATAGATTTAAATAAGGCAAATTCATGACAACTTGTGTCAACAATTCAAATTTCAAACTCTGATTTAAACACACTTGTTTTAGTTGAGAATTAATTATTATAAATAACACTTCTAATCTTCGTATGTCAGGTTTGATTCGATTGTAAAAACCTATAGCTATCTCCCATTTAGAGGGATAAGCGTTTTTTTTTTTTTTTTTTTTTTTTTTGTGTCGAACTTAAATAAACTAGACGGTTTAAGTATAAAAATAAAATAAAATTTAAGATAAAAGCTTATATGAATTAGATATAATTAAATTGATAAAAATTTGTAAATTTTACATGAAATAAATATATGTTCATATGTAAATTTTTGGTTCTTTGCAAGTTCTTAAATCAACTCACATTCTTCATTATCTACATATTTAAAAAAAAAAGTGCCAAAAAATATGATTAGGTAAAAGAAGCTTATAACATGTTAAAAAAAAAAAAAAAAAAAAAAAAAAAAAAAAAAAAAAAAAACTTATTACACAAATAAGATAGAAAAGCCATCGACTCTTGTTTCAATACAAGTCTTAGATTCTTCAAAGCCACTTCTAACAAGTCTAAACCATACATCTTAATATAATTAAAAAGGTTTTGATAACAACAACACTAAAAATTGTATTTAAGAATGAATTTAGTGCGTAGAATAGTTGTATACCAACTCTCAATTATCAAACTATCATATTTATCAAATTTAAACCATTCACATTACATGAAAGTGAAGAGAAGAGAAAACCAGTTTTGTAAAACTAGCTATAGTTATTTCAACAGTTAATTTCTAAAAACCCTCCAACGGATATTTTTATCTTTATTTAGGTTTAAAGACTCAAGCCTCTTTAAAATCTCCAAGAATGAAGGTCTAACGTTCATGTCTGCAGCCCAACATCTTTCTGTCAACCTACCAAATTAATCAAATGCATAACTAGATGTTTGAACTTTGA
The DNA here is from genome assembly GCA_963853835.1 of Calendula officinalis. Lineage (NCBI taxonomy): Eukaryota > Viridiplantae > Streptophyta > Magnoliopsida > Asterales > Asteraceae > Calendula > Calendula officinalis. The sequence continues at coordinate 37,212,794 of OY970827.1, read as the reverse complement.
ACATTTGACTAATTAATAGTCAAACAATGTTTAACTAAACTAAATGTCTCATGATTATAATTATTAATCAACTTACTCTCTCAGCTCAGGACCATAACCTTTAGCTTTAAACATAGGCCTGTGTCCTTCTGCAACATGTTTTGCTGCTTCATAAGCTTCATAATGTGAAAATGGTGGCTCACCTTCAAGCATCTACAACAATGTTTTCAAAACATATTAATTCTATATATTAGAACTTTTATTATTAATTCCAACATAATTAAATTACCTGGTACAATATCATTGCAAAAGAGAACACATCAACCTTTTTATCATATTTACGGTGCTTAAAGACTTCAGGAGCCATGTAACGATCTGAGTTTTATACCATAAAATCAAAACATATGATATGGAAAAATTATACTATGAAACATTAAAATTGTAAGCATTGATACAGCTGCCAATCTCGCCAGCCAATTTGTAGACATCATGGGAATGTTGAACTCTGATAGGCTGGCTAAGTCCAAAGTTTCCAACTTTCACATGTTCCGCATTGGAGTTTACTAAAAGAACATTACTGAAAAAATAAATAAAACAAGATCATTACCTAAAACTAAAAAAGTAAGCTATTTTATATTTAATGTGACAAACCTCGGGTTTAAGTCCCTATGAATGATGACGTTTGGCTCATTGTGAAGATAAGCCATGCATGCCTCTGCAAAAAAAAAAAAAAGAAAAAAAAAAAAGAAAGAAAAAAATATAAATAACTATCCACTACAAAGTAGTCTCATTTAGTAACACATTTATTATACCTAAGTTTTTAATAACATTGTGAGATAAAATGAAATTGACAGTCAATTATAAATGTGTATATGTTACATCGCTAGAAATTATAAATTATAATGAGGATTTAAATCCATATATGCCCAAAAGGGCAGAGATATATATAGATGATTGGCCAAAATAAATAAATAAAGAATATAAAGATTACCTGGCAATGTCTAAAGAGAATTTTACAGCCATTGATGGACTAAGTGCACCCTTCTCCTTCACAAAATGCTGAAGATCACCCTAAAGAAATCAAAGGTATAAAGAGAACTGGTTTTTGTTGTTGATTTCAATAGCCATATTTATAGATTCATAAACCTAACAAACTAAGGCTAAAGATAAATTAGGAAAAGATAATTTTCATGAATTACCCCTTGCAGATACTCTGTTATCAACCTCAATGGCTTCTTCTCAGTGACAGCTCCAAGAAATTGCACTATATTTGGATGGTGAAGTTTCACCAACAAACCCACCTCACGTTTGAAGTCATCACTGGATCTGTATAACAAACAAACGTACCCTAAGGTGGCGTTTGGTTCGTTGGAATTCCCTGGAATTACTGGGAATTGGAATCTAATTCCAGAGCTTTCCTGCGTTTGGTTCACTATTTTCAGGATGGAATTGGAATCCAGTGCACCAAAACTTTCCTTCAGTTGAGGGAATTCAGATTCCTTCCCACACCCTAAGGAATTCAGATTCCTTCCGACTACCAGACCTCTCCTTCACCTGATCGGGTGTTAATTGGATTTCCGGTTTATAGGGTCGGGTTATAACCGAACCAAATAACTCAACCAACCCGATTCAAGTTCGGGTTATAATCGGGTATGTTATTTGGGTTTCGGGTGCACAAAAAACTCGAACTGTAACCGGACCCGAAACCGAAAACAGAACCAGCCAAACCTGGTTTTTACCCAAACCGGTTCGGTTTTTTTAAACTGGTCGGTTTCTAACCGGTTACCCTTCCCGAACGTTGAACCCGGTCCAAACCGGTTATTCCGAACCCAAAACCGGTTTCTAACCGGCTATAACCCGAAAAAAATATAACATGATTTTTAAAAACCCACAATAAAAACCGTTAAACCCGACCTAAATGGCCCGAAAGTTCAGACCGAACAACACCCCTAGGTGGTTGTGGAGTGATATAACTACATTTAAATTCCAAAACCTAATGACTCAACCAAACACAAAAGGAAAGGAATTGGATTCAAATTCAAATTCCTTCAAATTCCAATTCCATTGGAAAACATTCCGCGAACCAAACGGCCCCTAATGCTCCATTAATTCATTTGGTAGTATTGGTAACAAAATAAAAAAGTGTCACTATATAACTTTGTAGTGACACTTTTTAAAATTATAGGTAAAATGTTGTATTTTTGGGTTTTACTATTAAGTGACACTTTTTTTTGAAAATATTGTGTCACGTACAAAAGGTCATAATCTATCACAACGCTATTAATGTGTCACTATATAAAGATTTTTATTGACAACTTTATTACTCGCATTTTTTCTAAGTGTCACAAAAAAGAGTATCAACCTTAAAAGTGTTTATATTCTATAAACGAATTAGATAAAGATAATGAGAACTCACATCGCTAAATGACCAAGTATATGTTTGACAGCTACAGGTGTTCCACACCAGCTTGCTTTAAAAACCTCACTAAAAGGACCCTATGACCAGAAATAATTATTATTACTAATGTCAAATATATAAAACGATGAAAAGTATGTATTTATATATTTTGACAAGATTCAAGCAAACAAAACCACACCTTGGATATTATGCATGAGTCTGAGAAGTCTAGCTCCGAAGGGTTAATTTCCCAATAATGGTTATTTGGAAGAGGTGGTGGGCCTGGTGGCAAAAACCGTGGTTCATTATAATCCTGAGCAAAAATTACAAAATGTTAGAACCTTTAATAACATAAATGTCTATCGAATAAAGAAGCATCCTTATTTGAAAGAAGCTAGAAAAGGGTTGCATTTTCGTAAAATATACATAGATATACACATATACATACATATATCTACTTAGACCATAGATATATATATTTTCACATTTATACCCTATATATGTATATACACACACACATATATATATACGGTATGTATATGCATTTTCGTAAACGAAAATGCAAGTTCCGATATGAAAATGCAAATGCAAGTTATGTAAAATGCATGTTTATATATATGTGTATATATATGTGTATATATACATATATATATAGGACATGAATATGCATATGTATAATATATATGTATATATATAAAATTACATGATTCACTCTCCTGTTTTACCTCTCAATTACATTTATTAGTTTCCCATAGTTAGCTTCTCAATTATTGTGTTTCCTTTATTTGTTATTACGTTTGCCTATTTAGGCTCCTGTAATGGTTCACAAAGAGTGAAAAAGAGACATAAAACAATAATAAACAATTATCAATTTCTTTATGGTATCAGAGCGGTGATTATCACGTTCGATCCATACTACCCAATTCTAATCGCCAAAACTCAAGGTCTCCATGGCCGGCGATGATGCGATAAAAAACAATCCCAAAAACGATGGGAGCGCTTCTGATCACAACTCTCCTTATTATCTTCACCCGTCCGACTATCCAAGACAAATGCATGTCAATGATGCATTAACCGATACCAACTACCTTGATTGGGTACAAGAGATGGAAATTTCTTGTTTGCTAAGAACAAGATAGAATTCATCGACGGGACCATCAAGAAACCAGAAAAAATCGATCCAAATGTAACGCCCTGAAAATTAGATAATAAATTTTAATAAATTTTAGTAATATGAAATTAAATCTAATTTGATAATTCAACGTTTTTAATTAATAAGTTAGGTCGGTTCGTATTATTTAGCCGACCTGTAAATAAACGGTTCATTTTCTATGAGCATGAGAGTGTCCCAGTGTAATTTTATTTTACTCGCCGGGTCGGGGCTAACGTGTTAAACTAGAAAAATAATATTATTAGACGTTTAATTAATTAGCGAGTTATTTTGTCTCGGGTTTTAACTCAACCAATAGTTATGAGTCGGGTTTTAGTATTAATGTGTTGGGCCGGCCAAAGGGCCAAGGCCCGGGCTTTTCCTGTAGGCCTTATTAGTTACAATTAGTTGATATTACATATTTAAAAACCCTAAACCCTTATTCCGTTTTTTTTTTGCCGTCGACGTGAAATCGAAATCAAATGAAGGTTTGTGGTGTCGGCAATTTTATCAATTTTTGTACAGTGGCAATTCACGATGAGGCACAAGAGCTGTGATTGGAGGCGCAAGTAGGTGACTGACACACCAAATGGAATTTCATAGTTGTGATCTTGGAATTAATTTCCAACCAACCAAAATTCTTGATAGGGATCTTAATTTATTTGGTTCTTTTGGGCTGGCATATTCCACTACTCATCTACGTGGATCGTTTCCAAACATCCACAAAGTGTCCTCAGCCATTGTGGTGGTGTCTAGAGTGTTTGTGATTCATTGGTATAATCGTTACTCTCGTGAATCGTTCGTGAGGTATAGCTCTTAATCTTTTCTTGTAATCTTTTATTCGCGTATTGTTATCCCGAGTCATGCTCGAAACACCTATGAACTTAGTTTTCTTGAAGTCTCGGTCGACTGTCAAAGATTTGGTGTCGGGTTGTATCGTTTTCGTTTAGAAGTAGTTTAAATTCTGGCAGAATGTATCAGGCACTTTGCGGGCTGTTTTTGACATCCTTAGAGTCAGTTTTAGAGTAGGACCGTCTCACAGAGATTTGGAGTCCTTTATGTTAGCTTTTAGTGGCTGCTGACCTTGCGTCAATCGGAGTTCGGTTTGCAAATTATAGCAGTTGTAGTATGGCGTCGCAGTGCTGAAACGCTGCACGTTTCAGCTGTGTTGCGGGCCTGTTTCGGGACCCTTCGGGTCTGATTTGGGTCTCGAGTCCTTCTGCAAAGTTTTAGAGTGGCCTGTTTTCTAGTCGCCTAATAGAGTTGAGACTCACCGGGTTATCGGTTTAAGAGTTATGGGCTTCGTGGTAAAACCGACGCAAGCTGCCATAATAATTATAGTTGTGTTTCGGGTCAAGTTTTAATTCGGGTTATCTTACATGTTTTTAGGATCGTCTAAGAGTAACTGGGCAGCATCTTAGAGCGTAAAGGACATTTTTGGAGCTCATGTTTTTGAGGTGAGTATTCTCACCGTGTATTCAGTTTTAACGTTATACATGCATGACTTACGTGTTACATTACTTGCACCATATTTGCTATCTGAGTTATCTGTTATCTGAGTTATCTGTGATCTAGCATCTTGTGTTCTGAGTTTCCGAGTTCTGAGTTTCTGAGTTTTGAGTTAAACATTAAACATAATATATCTGACTTGACACCGAAGAGCACTGGTGTCAGACGTTTTGACTTGGCACCGAAGAGTACTGGTGCCAGGCCTTTTGACTCAACACCGAAGAGTACAGGTGTTGAGGTGGTGTGAGGCGGGTCGAGGTTGATCTCTCGGCCCAAGTCACACTAGCGCGCTATATAAATTAAAAATCCGAGTAATAAAATCTGAGAAATAAATCTGAGTAATAAAATCTGAGAAATAAATCTGAGTAATTAATCGAGTAGATTCTGAGTAGGAGTACACCGATGTGCCCTCATGTGTTGTATGTTATAATTGTTTACATTTTCCCAGCTGACCCAAACTTCCTCCACATTGTTTCAGGTACTAGCAAAGGAAAGGAGGAGGTGGACGGTTGACCGCTGTATCTTTTCATTACTGATGTGGACAGCGTTTAAAATTTTAAAACACTTTATTTTATTTTAACTATTTCCGCAATAAATACGTTTTAAATGTTAAATATTAATATCTGAGATTTATTTATGGGACCTTTTGATTAAGTTTTGTTTTCAAATTTTTTAAAAATCTTGTAAATTTAAGGGTGTTACACCAAATTACATGGCGTGGATGCGATGTGATGCAATGATCAAAGGGTGGCTCACCACGGCCATGAACAAGGAGATTCGAGGAAGCGTAAAATACGCTAATTCCGTTGCGGAGATATGGTCGGACCTCCAAGAGAGGTTTGGCAAAGAAAGTGCACCCCGTGCATATGAATTAAAACAATCTATTTCTAACACAAGACAAGACGGCATGACCGTGTCGTCTTATTACACCAAACTTCGCGGGTTGTGGGATGAAATGCAATCTTTTCTCCCCACCCCAAAATGTAAGTGTAATGGATGTACTTGCGGTCTTGCAAAATCACTCAAGGAACTTCGTGAAAAAGAACAACTTTACGAGTTTCTCATGGGTCTAGACAGTGAATTCTCCGTCATCAGAACTCAAATACTTGCTATGAAGCCAACTCCGTCACTGGGAAATGCTTATCATTTGGTCGCCGAGGACGAGCAACAAAGATCTATAACCGGTGGAAAAAGAAATGTCAATGAGGCTGCGGCTTTCCAAGCATCCATAAAACGCAATGTCGGTTCTAACAAAACCATGCAAAAAGGAGAGAAACCCACAACTCACTGTGATTATTGTAATAAAGATGGACACACACGGGATGGATGTTTTGAGCGGATTGGCTATCCGGAGTGGTGGCCGGGGAAGAAGAAACGGGAGAAAGGAAAGCCGAGAGCAGCATGTACGGAAGTCGATAACAACCCGGTCGCAGGCCTGACAAAAGAACAATACGAACAGTTTCTAAAGCACTTTGCTTCGGAGAATAAGGTCGCCCAATATGATACACCACGATCAGCTAACATGGCAGGTAAACCTTATCATAGTAACGACTGGATTGTCGACTCCGGGTGTACGGAACACATAACACATAGAACCGACATCCTAGAAGAAAGGACTGCCTCACTCAATGAGATACCCGTTACCATCCCGAATGGAGATCTCGTACCAGTTGAAGGAAGGGGCAGTCATAGGCTGCCAAGTGGAATGAAAATCAATGGAGTTTTGCATGTTCCAAAATTTAATTATAACTTGTTATCCGTCAGTAAACTTTCAAAGGATTTAAATAGTGTTGTAATCTTCTTTCCTGAATTCTTTGTCATGCAGGACTTGCGTTCGAGGAAGTTGATTGGAGCGGGTAAGTGCAAAGATGGTCTATATCAAATGGGGCTGTTTAGAGGTGGAATAAAAGCAATGATGGTGACAAATTATACATGGCACAAGAGACTTGGACATGCTGGAGATGGAAAATTGTCCAAAATAAACTTTCTTAGTAATTTTTCTTTCAAAGACAATAATAATATTTGTGATTCATATGTTAAGTCTAAAATGACAAGAAAACCATTTCCTCTTAGCACCACAAAAACAAATTCTTGCTTTGATTATTGCATTGTGACATATGGGGGAAATATCGAACACCCACATTTTCAAAGGCAAATTATTTTTTAACAATAGTTGACGATTATAGTAGGGCCGTTTGGGTTTTCTTCCTTAAACACAAGTATGAAGCAAGCACGTGTTTAGTTAATTTTCACAAATTCGTCAAAACACAATTTGAAAGAAATATTAAGAGACTACGGTGCGACAACGGTGGGGAATTTACTTCAAATAAAATGATCAATTTTTATGCCGAACAAGGGATCATTTTGGAAACCACATGTCCACATACTCCACAACAAAATGGAGTTGTGGAACGGAAGCACAGACATTTGCTTGAAACAGCACGAGCACTCAAAATCGAGGCCAATCTTCCAATAAAGTTTTGGGGTGAGTGCATCTTAACCGCTACCTATATCATTAACAGGCTTCCCTCCAAAGTTATAGAAGATAAGACCCCATATGAGTTGTTGTATGGTGAAAAACCAAGCTATGACCATATGAGGGTCCTCGGTTTCATGGCTTATTATAGAAGTATCGACACCAATTGTGACAAATTTGAAATGAGAGGAAAGCCGGGAGTTTTCATGGGCTATCCCAACGGTACAAAGGGTTATAAAATATATGACCCGAATCATGACAAGATAATCGTATCTAGAGACGTAAAGTGGAAAACATGTTTCCCTATGCCACAAAAAATACAGCAAGCAAACATGAAGAAGATATTTTCAAATATCCACATTTTAAAGAAGATTGTCATGATGGTGATGATGATGTTGGGCCAAATGAGCTTAATGAAGAGCAAAGAAATGACGAAGGTTTAGGCTCAAATGACTTAACCAATCATCTTGATAACCTTGAACAAATAGAGGCAGATGAGTTGGATATTAATGGCCCAAATAATGATGAAACAAATGAGCCAGTAAGCTCAACACAAAATGAAGGCATTAATTCTCAAAATAGCAATGATGCACCAATCAGAGAAAAAAGAACCAAGATGAGACCAGCACATCTCAACAATTATGAAGTCCAACTTCCCCCATCTCTAGACCATGCACAACCCAACTCCAATCAACAATCCTCAACGGTATGTCCCATTTCTAATTTTGTTTCATATGACAAGTTTTCTGACTCACACAAAGCCTTTTTAAGTGCCATCACTTCTAATGATGAGCCAAAAGATTTTAAAGAAGCTATGCAGAAACAAGAATGGAGAGATGCCATGCAAAGAGAAATAAAAGCACTAGAAGAAAGTGGAACTTGGACGATAGAAGACTTACCCGATGGGAAACGACCTATGGATTCAAAATGGGTCTATAAAATAAAGTATAAACCAAATGGCGAAATAGAAAGATATAAGGCGAGACTTGTTGCAAAAGGATACACGCAAATGGAAGGTGTTGATTACCACGATACGTTTGCACCGGTGGCCAAGTTAGTTATGGTTAGATGTTTACTCGCTATCGCCGTCAAGAAAGAATGGATTATTCACCAACTAGACGTGAATAATGCATTCTTGCATGGCGACTTGACCGAGGAGATATATATGCGGATTCCACACGGTTATGACAAAGGGGGAGGAACGAAGGTATGCAGGTTAAGAAAGTCGTTATATGGTCTGAAGCAAGCCTCGAGAAATTGGTACCAAAAGTTTACATCGGCTTTACTTGATCTCAAATTCAAACAATCTTATGCTGATCACTCCTTGTTTATTTATAAAAGAGGGGATACATTTGTCGCTGCTCTCATATATGTCGACGATGTCATAATAGTAGGAAATGACCAAGATAAAATACAGGGAACAAAAGACTATCTTGATAAAAAATTTAGTATCAAAGATCTTGGTCCTCTAAAATATTTTCTTGGGATCGAAGCCGCGAGAACGAATGACGGTTTTGGTTCTAAGTCAACGAAAATACACCCTAGATATTTTGGAGGATACCGGAATGTTAGGGTGTAAACCGTGCTCTTTTCCTATGGAATCGAATCAAAAATTTGATAAGGATAGTGATGATACTCGTGTGGATGAAAGAAAATATAGAAGACTTATTGGGAGATTACTATATCTTCAAGCCACGAGACCGGATCTCGCATACTCGGTAAATATCTTGAGCCAATTTGTTTCTGATCCAAGACAAGGCCATTGGGATGCTGCCATAAGAATCCTTCGGTACCTAAAGGCCACGCCGGGACAAGGCATCTTCTTTCCTAAAGACGGGGGAACAAATCTAGTCGCGTATTGCAATGCCGATTGGCTAGGGTGTCCTAGCACAAGAAGGTCTCGAACGGGATATGTCTTACTCTTGGGGGGAGCTCCTATCTCTTGGAAATCCAAGAAACAATCAGTTCTTTCCCGCTCCTCGGCTGAGGCGGAATACCGATCTATAGCGGCTACTACTAGTGAAGTTCTATGGATGCGGTGGCTCCTTAAAAATCTTGAGGCAAAACAAAACGGACCTACAACTCTTTATTGTGATAACCAAGCAGCCCGGCACATCGCAAATAACCCTGTCTTCCATGAGCGTACAAAGCACGTCGAGATGGATTGCTACTTTGTCAAGAAACGAGTTGAGTCTCAAGAAATTGAACCATCTTATGTTGATACTAAATTACAACTAGCCGACCTTCTCACCAAAGCATTGGGATCAAAACAACTCGAGTTTTTGCTTGTCAAGATGGGCATGCGAAATCTACATGCTCCACCTTGAGGGCGAGTATAAAATTACATGATTCACTCTCCTGTTTTACCTCTCAATTACATTTATTAGCTTCCCATAGTTAGCTTCTCAATTATTGTGTTTCCTTTATTTGTTATTACGTTTGCCTATTTAGGCTCCTGTAATGGTTCACAAAGAGTGAAAAAGAGACAGAAAACAATAATAAACAATTATCAATTTCTTTAATATATACATATATGTATGTATATGCATGGATATATGTATAGTTTACGAAAATACAACCTTTTTCTAGCTTCTTCAAATAAGGACATTTTTCTATTGATCCCTACCCAATGTCTATCTCACTAGCTTGTTAAATAATTAGCGTGCAGTCACTACTACAGATCGCATTTGTTGTTGCGGACGTATAAATTTATATATTGCGGTGGTATGATAAAACCGCAACAACAAATGCAGTTCGCACCGCATAAGAAACAACCGCAACAACAATTCATTTTGTTGTTGTGGCCATGCTAAACCCGCAGTAACAAATCCTTTTGTTGTTGCGGTCAAATATTACCCGCATTAACAAATCCATTTGTTGTTGCGGCCATATGTTACCCGCAACAACTACAAAATTTGTTGTTGCGGCCATTTTAAACCCGCAATAACAATTCAATTTGTTGTTGCGGCCATACATTACCCGCAATAACAATCTAAATTTTCAGTTTAAAGATACAACGATAACATTACATATATCATGTTGAATTCATATTGACAAACATCAAAACCTAAACAAGGACAACCAAAACCTAAACACAAAATTCAAAGAAGAGTAACGTTGAAGATAACTCCAGCACCTCTGTTTTTTGTTTCGAGATCAAGCGTGAACATCACATTTTGGTTCGTGCGGATGCCCATCTTCTGTTTGAAGTCGACCATATCACCATTGATAGTCATATGGTCTATAAAACGATCATTGGGCCTCCTTCGATCACCGTGGCGTTGTAAATTGAAAACCATGTATGGGGGACTCATCTCAAGGTTTGACAAAGCACACAAATGACGATCTTTAGGCTCATTCCAAAGTTGGTGATCCCTAACAAATTTTGCTGGAATAGTCTGATGAAAGAAAAGAAAATTAATTAAATTTATACTGCAAATTATAATAGCAAGAAATTAAAAAGAAAAATCATACAATTTTTCTTGTCATGGACGCACACCATTTTAAGATGAAGAAATTATTAACTTGTACTTCGTGATCACCAATATGCAGACTGCTAGAACTCATATTAGAAACTTAAAAGATCGATTAATCTTACTTTGAAAAGTTTTTCTTTGAAACGTTCTTGTATGTTTAAAAATGAAACGTTTTTTGATATAACAAATTAAAGGAATGAATGAAAGTCTGCTTATACATATACTTAATTTTTGGCGGGATTGGGGATTGGCGCGCATCACAACTGTACAACCGCATCTCCAAACAAGTGAATAGTCATTTTGATTCCTGCTGCAGCATCATCAAGATTCGCTTGAGAACAAAATCTGCTGCAACATGTGAATCTTGATGATGCAGCACCAGTAAGCAATGACTTAATAATTAAACCTTCATATATATCAAAAATTAAGTTTGATCCATCACGTATGGTACAATATATAGAGCTGATATTAATTAATTAGTTGTCTTTTAATTTCAAAGAAACTATCATCACGTATATTTTAGAATCTCAAGAAAATATTTGATTCTACTGCAACACTACCTTATGATGTGGTAAAAATCGAGGAAAAACATTTGTTGTTGCGGTTTATCCATTTGTTATTGCGGTTAAAAGGATAAGTTTAGAAAAGTAGCTGCAACACTAGCTGTAACCTGATGGTAAAAATCGAGGAAAAACATTTGTTGTTGCGGTTTCCATATTTGTTATTGCGGTTATAAGGATAAGTTTAGAAAAGTAGCTGCATCACTAGCTGTAACTTCCATCTAACTTGATGTGTATTTACTCGATGCATTAAATTAATATAAATCCCAAAATATTAATTCAAATATTATTAATTAGGGTTTAGGTATTTGTTATTGCGGTTTTCCGTATTTGTTACCGCGGTTTCACTGTTGCTACGCGCTTGAATTCTAGATGACGGTCAATTTTCCCTCTTCAATTTCGACGCCCTTGGTTATTATATATATAGTTAACCAATATTATTCTGAAATGCAGTTACAAGAAAACTATTAATCAAAAACCTTTTTTTTTGTTATTAACATCTGAAATGGAAAACGAAAATCTTCCTCAAGAGATCATTGATATCGAGTCGTCTACCGACGACGATATTAACGGCCAAGTGGAGGATCCTCTAGATGATCACAGCCATTACTTTGCTGTGAAATTGTCCTCCCAAATTATTCAACGGAGGGAAATTGTATGCATTCAAATTTTTTTCTTTCTGTTTACTGGTTATGATTAATCTTTATTTTGTTGATTTCTTAATTTCAGACTATACCAGCACAGCTGGTTGAGGATGCCAAACTCTACAACTATGGCACATGTTGTGTCTTCGAGATGGGTGATAAGAGTGCAAGGTTCGTGTTGGTTGATCTCTTGCGTAATCGGAAGAAACCATGGGAAGAAAGACCCTATGGCCCGATCACCATCCATGGGAATTTTGATGAGTTGAGGATGGCTTGGGGCATCCATTGGAACCAATGGGTTGTTTTCACCATTGATCTTGAGAAAATGAAGCCCGGAGGCCGAGTTTACATGAAATTAACTTTGTTTTGATTTTTTTTTTCGTTGTAAATATTGTGACTTTTTAATTTCCCTTGTAATGCATCCCCTTTTCTTAATATTATCTTAAAGTTTTTTTTGTTAACAATATCTTCAAAGTCTCCGATAAAATAATTAATTTATCTTCAAATTTATAATTTCAAATATCAAAATAATTATTTAAAAATATAAATAGATTAATATAAATATTTTAATTTATTAATTTATAATTTTAGCAAATAATTACTGAAAATATTTAAACAAGTTTTACTTGTTTCAAGTTATTTATTGTAACGGCTAGAATATATTTGTTATTGCGGGTTTTCTTCCTTTGTTATTGCGGTTTTCGATTTTGTTATTGCGGTTTGACCGCAATAACAAAACAAATCTCATTGTCATCTAATATCCAACGGACATATTTTGAAATAGTTGTCTTTCTTCTTCGTTGAGATCCTGTTTTCGTTCTGCTACTCTTTTTAAGGTAATTTCGTTTTCTTTTTTTTCTTTTTAAATTCATGCTTTGAAGTAGACTTAGAAATATAATCATCTTCCAATTAGTTGCCAAAATAGACACATTACATTCATAAAATAGAGAATACAGTAGATTATGCAAACATTGCATATCCTATGAAAACTATGCAAATCCCTATCAAATACAATTTCATTTTCCTTAGCATTAAGTCACGTTCCTCCAGCTTCATTTCAAGATTATTCTTCGAGTTTATTAATCCTGGAATGATTTGTTTGGATCTTTCACACATAACAGGATCAAACCACACAAAAAATCTACATGTAGAACCCTATAAAAAAGAATATTATACAATAGTTAATAATAATTAGTTGAATTCTAAAATTAAAGGCCTTACCTTTGTTGGACATGTATAAAACCTTCGTCCAGGGTTTCTGGCTGTCCATGAAGTGCGAATCACTGCTTGTTTGCCACATGATGAACAGAAAACCATCTTGTAGCTAGAAAGATAATGTGTTCGTTTTTTTTAGGTTGATAAATGGCTGAATATGTGACTTACTTATATATCCTTCAATTACCATTTAAATATATAATATTAATTAACTTTTATTGTCGCTTAATTTATTAATTTTTAGATGGAGCGTAATTATTGGATGTATCATGCTATACGTTCGTCCGCCGATTATGTCATCGGTGTTGGAAATTTTATTCGGTTTGCTGAATCGAATCGCGTTAAGAACGCAAGTCCTTCGATCTTATGTCCTTGCAACGTTTGTAAAAACTCTAAAAGTTTCACAAACACCGGTGATATAGAGCACCATTTGTTTCGCCATGGTTTTATGTATAATTACACTTGTTGGTCGAGTCATGGAGAATCACGACTTAATTGTAACACATCTTCCATCAATGTAAATAGTAGTAGTGCATATACAACATTGAACAATGACTCATACCACGATAACGATCAATACACTTCAAATTACCGTTTCGATGAAAGTATTAATGAATTGGATACTAATATGAGTGGTGACGTTGGTGAACAAGATGAATTACATCGCTTATTTGATGAAGCCGAAACACCGTTATATAAAGGTTCTAAATTAATGAAACTTGATGCTGTGTTGAAGTTAATTAACTTAAAGATGAAAAACGGATGGAGTGATGCAAGTTTCACAACCCTATTAGAGCTTTTACATCATGAGTTGCTTCCGGAAGAAAATGGATTACCAATTTCTACATATCGAGCAAAAAAATTAATGTGTCCAATGGGATTGGAAGTAGAAAGAATACATGCATGTCCCAATAATTGTATGTTGTTTCGGAACGAGTTCGCAAATTTGCATAATTGTCCTCATTGCAAGGCATCGAGGTATAAACGAAAAAAAGATACGGATGAAGTTGTCGATGATGTGACAAAGAATGGACCACCGGCTAAAATGTTGTGGTATCTTCCTATTATACCAAGACTGAAAAGGTTATATTCAAACGAGAAAGAAGCCAAGTTACTTTGTTGGCATTCAGAAGAACGTGTGATTGACGGGAAAATTAGACATGTTGCGGATTCACCGCAGTGGAGAAACATTGATAAAAGGTATGTTGAGTTTGGGAAGGAGATCAGAAACATACGGTTTGGGCTTAGTTCAGATGGGATAAATCCTTTCGGTAACATGAGTAGTCGTCATAGTACGTGGCCAGTTCTCTTATGCATTTACAATCTCCCACCATGGTTATGCATGAAACGGAAATACATTATGATGTCCTTGTTGATTCAAGGTCCGAAACAACCGGGTAATGATATTGATGTTTATTTATCCCCTTTGATTGATGACTTAAAAACTCTTTGGAGTGATGGTGTAGATGTATACGATGCTTATAGAAAAGAACAATTTAAATTGCGGGCCATGGTTTTTTGTACTATCAATGACTTTCCAGCATACGGTAACTTGTCAGGGTACAAAACGAAGGGTAAGAAAGCTTGTCCTGTTTGTGAAGATGAGACAAGCTCAGTGTGGTTACGAAATTGTAAAAAAACTGTATACATGGGACATCGAAGATTCCTTACCAAGAGTCACCCGTTTAGGAAGAAGACGATTGAGTTTGACGGAACTGTCGAGGTCAGGACGGTGAAGAAACGATTTGATACATTTTCACGAGTTGAAAATATTAATGTTGTGTTGGGTAAGAGATTCCGTATTGATAATGATACCATATGGAAAAAGAAGTCCATATTTTTTCAATTGCCTTACTGGAGACATTTAGATGTTAGACATTGTCTTGATGTTATGCACATAGAAAAAAACGTATGTGAGAGCTTGATAGGCTTATTATTGGATATTAAGTACAAAACTAAAGATGGTATTAAGGTTCGAAATGACATGGTCGAGATGGGAATACGTAAAGATCTTGCTCCCGTACAACGAGGCACTCGTACTTATCTTCCACCCGCATGTTATAATACAACGAAAGAAGAAAAAAAAAAGTTATGCCAATGTTTGCACGATATTAAGGTTCCGTCATCTTATTCAGCAAACATTCAAAGATTTGTATCAATGAAAGATTATAAATTGCTTGGGATGAAGTCTCACGATTGTCATGTTTTGATGACACATATGATTCCAATCGCAATTCGTGGAATTTTACAAGATGATATCCGACATACAATCACAAAGCTTTGTTTGTTTTTCAACAATATTCATACGAAAGTTATTGATGTCGAAGATTTGGACAAATGGGAGAAAGACGTTTATGTTATCCTTTGTGAACTAGAGATGCACTTTCCACCATCATTTTTTGATATAATGGTTCACCTAATATCTCATATCGTACAAGAGATTAAGGCATGTGGTCCTGTATTTCTACGTTACATGTACCCTTTTGAAAGATACATGGGAATATTGAAAGGTTATGTAAGAAACCGTAATCGACCAGAGGGAAGTATTATTGAAGGGTATACTACTGAAGAGGTGATTGAGTTCTGCCAAGGTACGTATGTAATATATATGATCAACTATAGCAAAAATTAATTAATTATATATTTTGTTTTTGTTAGGCTATAAGGAAGGTGTCAAAAGTGTTGGCGTTCCTAAAAGTCGCCATTCAGGTCGACTTGAAGGAAAGGGAGGAGTAGGTTTTAAGATAATAGTGCCAATGCACGGAGAACTACAAGTTGCTCATTTAGTAATCTTAAAGCACATGACATGCCTCACTCCATATGTTGATGAACATATGGATATGTTAAAGTCGACGAACCCGGGTAAACAAGAAGTGTGGTACATAAACAACCAAAACAAGGATTTGGCAAGTTGGTTGAAAGAGAGGGTGACAAGTGACGACGTTGATGACACTGTCAAAAAATTGGGACAAGGTCCAGATGCTAGAGTAAGAACTTACCAAGGATATGATATTAATGGTTATACATTTTACACCAAAGATCAAGATAGAAAAAGTACAGTGCAAAATAGTGGAGTTACAGTAATAGCATCAACAACCGAAATCGATAGGCGTGATCAAGATACATTGATAAGCATCGCAAAAGATTCTTATTACGGTGTGATAGAAGAAATTTGGGAATTGCAGTATTCTGATTTCATAATCCCAGTGTTCAAGTGTAAGTGGGTAAATAACCGTACGGGTGTTAAAGTTGACGAATATGGTTTTACACTTGTCGATCTTGAAACTAATGGCTACAAATCCGAGCCATTCGTTCTCGCAACACATGTATCACAAATTTTTTTCGTCAAAGATCCAAGCAAAGCAAAATACCACATTGTGTTGCAAGGTAAAAGACGTATTCTTGGGGTTGATAATGTTGTGGATGAAGAAGAACACGACAACTTCGATGATTTACCACCATTTTCCGTCGGTATCGAACCCGGGAATTTTGAAAACATGAATAGAAGCTCATATGTACGAATTGACGGAGAAGGAACATACATTTAATAACTCGATCTATTATATATTATTGAACATTAATATTTGTATTATATATGTTTTTTAGTACTATGCAAATTTATAATTAACTTACTGTTTTATTCATGTGTAACATTTTTTATCAATTTGAATTTCTTACTATGCAACGTTCTTGTGTGCGAAAAAAAATGAAACTCAAAACCGCATTAACAAATCAACAAAACCGCAACAACTAATCCACCAAACCGCAACAACAAACAAACCGCAATAACTAATGGACAATAACCACGGTAACAAATAGAATAAAATAACCCGCTAATACGTAGTAAAGACCCGCTAAAACGAAATTGTTTATTCCAAAATTTTCAAATCCCAAAACATTAGTTATCCAAACATCGAATCCTTTAATCACTTTTGCACAAAACCTTCTTCGACCAAACCCTCCGTTTTCTTCACCAAAATCACTCTGCACTAGTTCGCCGGAGTTTGGATTCACCGTCGTTTTCTTCACCTTGGATAGTAACCGACGTTGCTTTCACCACGTCGTATCCTTAATCACTTTTCCAAAAACCTTAATCACTCGATCTCGTCGACCTAAACCCTAGTTTACCGTTACATCGCCGATTTTCCTTACCAAGATAGGTATTAAAGTATTATGTTAATGATTTCTTGTACGTGTTTGTTATGCATTCGTTCTTAATCATCTTTTTCTGTTAACGTATTATGTTCACGCATTTGTGTCGTAATTCTGCAGAAATGGCCGATAATCAAGAGCGTAAGAGACGTAGAGGCGAACGTGGTCCTGCATCTTTTGGGAAGAAATATAAAGAAGATGTATATAAAACTGAATTTGATGAAAATAATATCCCTCTAAGTAAAGAACTGACGTCATGGTTTGGGATGACGGTTGCACATCGTTTCCCGCTAGCAACTGATATGGGCAAAATGGACAAAGACATATATGAAAAACTATGGCTGGATACCAAGGTATATATTTATTAGAAAATGAAATATTTGTGACGTGATGATAGCTTATAATTTATTTACTCTAAATTGTAGAATATGTGGAATATCGAGAACGATGATGCAAAAGAGTTAATGAGGAAAAAGGCTGTGAAAATGGGTACTAATTTTAAATCTAGGCTTGTTAAAAATTTCATCCTTACAGGTAAGGATGCTTGTGAGAAGTATAAGTTTCTTAAAAGGAATGATTGGGAAGCATTTAAGGCACAAAGAAGCACCCCAGAATTTATGGTATCTCTTAATTATATTATATGTTTAGTGTTGTACAATATTTTATTATTAACAACTTGTTAATTTGTGTAGCTAAAAAGGGAGAAAGCATTGGCAAGCAATAAAAGCAGACAATTCAAGGTCCGCGTGGGCCGAAGCGGGTGGACCCGTTTTAAAAAAAATAAAAAGGATGCAGTTTGGTCTGAACTTCTACAAAACCATAGTGTTCTTTCGGAGATTCAAAATGAACGGTCTAAGTTGTTTTTGATGGGTTGTGCAGTTAAGAATAGTGAAGGAAAGTTTGAACTTCCTAACGAAGCGATGGACAATTTCCAAGTTTTGGTAAACTAAGTTTTATTTAATTGAATATTTTTATCTTTTTGGTAAACAAATATTTTTTGTAGCTCGCGGAAGAGAAAAAGATGATAGCGGATGGTACTTATGCAGAAAATAAGAAGGATCCTTTAATTGTTCTCTTAGGACCCGAGCACGGGGGACGATCTCGGACCGTATCCGAGGTAATTGGATACACAAAGGTTAAAGGTGGATTGATTAGAAATGTGATCCCGCAAAGTACCCCCGCGGTCAACACAAGCCACCATGATTCATGTGGGTCCCGTGGAACGGTGGAACACTATCCACCTATTGAGGTAACAATTTAAAAGTTTTGCAGCCTATACTATCCAACCTTATAATTGTATCTGTTTTCACAGGTGATGTCACCGTGTGAGTTGCTAGTTCGGGTGGCGGATGCCCATCTAGTCAAAGTTGGTTATGGACGAGTATGGCCAACTGTGGTATTCCAACTGTTACATCATAAACAGATTGCCGATGGTTGTGTAAAAGTCCAAGTGGATTCCATCGTGGCAGGAAAGGAGGATTTGCCTGTACATCCTCTTACAAAAACAGATGATGTTCAACTGGTTGAGAATTTGCCATATTGTATAGTACAGTGGCCAAGATATGCAGTGAAGGTATATTTTAGTTTATTTTTATTGTTTGTGAACGCTTTTATCTAACGTTGTAGAGATGTTTTAGCTTATCGGTGATGGACTTGTCAATTCCCCGGAAAGGGACTTGAGAGAATCCTCTCCATTTGATTTATCAACCAACAATGTTTATATACCAGAAATGCCCGAAACTTCAACATTCCCTTTAGACCAAGAGTTTGTTAGTTATGCACAAATGGTTAGTCTTATCATTATCATTATTTTAATCATTATATTTAAATACTAATGTTTTTATGATTACTTGTGGTAGTTGCAATCGGAGGATCCAACATTCCCCGCAGCCCAAACCGACCCCGCAGCCCAAACTGTAACCGCAACCCAACCCATTAACCCAGCCCAAACAGCCCCCATAGCACAAACCATTATCCCAGCCCAAACAGTCCCCATAGCCCAAACAGTCCCAGAAGCCCAACCCGACAGCCCAGCCCGAACAGACCCTATACCCCAAACACCCACCGCAGCCCAAACCGTCACCACACCTCAACCCGACAGCCCAGCCCGAACCATCCCCGAAGCCCAAACAGAACCCGAAGCCCAAACAGAATCTGAACCCGAGGATGTTCCTCTAGATCCTCAGTACGACGAGCATTATGCGATGGTAATGGCCGATGCTCCCCAATTTCTCCCAATACTTGATGCATTCTTCAAATATAACAAATATGGTCTTAGTGTTCCTTCCCCTCCGGGTATGTATTCGGAGATATATTCAGAAGGCATCCCAGCCACCGAGGTTTTACAATTTGCTCGATTCCATTGGGTTGATAGCAGCATGATACATTGTTTGTCAATGTAAGCTTAATATTTTAATATTTGGGTATAATTGTATTTATTAACTTTATGTTGTATATTTAAGGTATTATTATGCAATGGCCGGCAGCAATTCACGATGTGCATTTTTCAATGCACACTATATTACCGAGCCAGAATGTCGCACCAACAAGAACCATGTCATCCAACATATCAGGGATGTTTTAAATCATCATCCAAGCAAGTCATACATTCTTGCACCATACTATCAACAGTAATATTCGATTTTCCATAATACATGCAACACTGGATGTTCTAAATCATCATACAAGCAAGTAACTTTGATTAATTGCTTGTGTTTACTTGCAGGCAACACTGGATGCTTTTTATCCTCTGTCCTAAAACGAATATTGCATATATTGTTGATTCTTTAAAGCGTGAAGTCGAAGCTGGTGCCAATTACTACACTCTTGTAGGAGTAATCAATCATATTTTTCCCCGTAGATTTAAATGGATAAACACAACTGTATGTTTTCTATTTCCATTTTTTACCAATTTATTTAAGATGTATAAAATATTTAATATATTGAAATATTACAGTGCTGGAAACAAGACCAAAGCTGGGAGTGTGGTTACATTGTTAGTCGACATATTGAAGAATTTTTACAGACCATACAGTTTAACATCAACCAATCTGTAAGTTTATGTTATAATTTTAAAATATTACTCATTTAGATGTAAAAATTATTGATATTAATTGTTTTTCATGAGCAGATGTGGAAGAGTAATAAGAGTTTTGATGCTTCTATGATTCATGAATACATAGAAAGGTTGTTGCCACTGTATCTCGAATGGATGAAGGAGTGCAAGCAAAGTGATGCCACTTTTTAAAGGTTAGCAATTAATTAGCAAGTGTAAATTCTTGAACATATAGTTGTAAATTTATGAAACACGGTCCATTACAATGATCACAACCCTTTAGACATTAAGTTAGCAAGTGTAAATTCTTGAACATATAGCAAGTGTAAATTAAGTTACTGTGCGGTTGTATATATGTTTTTGGGTGCTATCTTTAAATATAGAATATAATATATATATATATATATATTGTGGAATGATTTTTTTTTGTTTATTTTGAATAACAAATATTGCGGTTACTTTATCATGTGTGCGAATAACTAATATTGCGGGTATGTGTAGTGTGCGAAAAACTAATAGCGCGTTTTTGCTTTAATGTTGCGGTTTCTGTCTTATTGCGGTCTCAGCGTTTGATATTGCGGTTTCTCTTTTGTTGCGGTGCTGGATTTAATACGGCGGTCTCTCTTTTGTTGCGGTGTTGGCTTTAATATTGCGGTTTCTTTCTTGTTGCGGTCTATGTGTTTGATATTGCGGTTTCTCTTTTGTTGCGGTTTGTGTTGTTTGATAGTGCGTAGTTTGTTAGTGCGTTCCTTTCCCCGCAACAACAAATCGTTTTCCCCGCAACAACAAATCGTTTCTGTAGTAGTGAGTGGTGCAAAATAAAAAATTATCAGACAAAATAATACATTTAGGATAAATTTCAAATCAGATAAGAGTAAGAGCGTGCCAGGTGTTGAACTTACAAACGAAAGGCCACCATGCGACTTTAGCAACTCAATCATGCTATGTTTTCCAGATCCTTGTGCATCAGCTGGATGCTGTCATCAGCAATATTTTAACAATTATTTATTGTGAAAGATAAACAGTAACAATTGAAAGAAGTAAATTAATAATAACTCACTTGTTGATAATCCAAAGCTTTCTTTAGTTGCTCAACAACTTTACTCATTATTGGGCGTTCTTCTCCATGTTTCTTCAAGCATTTATATGCAATGGTAGAAAATTCACTTAATGAAGCTGACTCCATTTGTATACGTAAATCAGAATCGATGATTTCATCTAAAGTTTTATTTTCATAATGATATTCGACCCATTTAGACAGAATTCGACGCTTATCATTATACTCTTTAACATAGGCCAGCCTTCCACACAATACTTCAAACAAAACAACTCCAAAAGAATAAACATCTGATTTCTTCGTGAGAATAAAGTTGTCCACGTATTCAGGATCAACGTAACCAGGTGTTCCACAAACATTGGAAACAAGAAATGTACGTTCCACATTTGCAGGACCTACTTTTGACAAACCAAAATCGGAAATCTTTGCTTTCCAATTCTGGTCCAATAGTATGTTGGAACTCTTTATGTCACGATAAATAATTCTATGTTGAGGTCCAACATCATCATGTAGGTACTTCAACCCACAAGCAGCATCTAAGCAGATTTGAAGACGTTGGATCCAAGTTAGATCTTTGTTTTGTAAATGTTTATCAAGACTCCCGTTTTTTTCATGCTTATAAACAAGGACTTTTGTACGACACCTCAGCACAATGCTCGATCCTGATTGGCCGAAAATGCCACCTGTAAGTCTCTCATTGGTCCAACCATACAACCATTCCTCAACGACAATTCAATAGGGCAGGATTAATCAGTTAATGCTAAACCGGAATTTAAGGCGTCCAAATATGGTAACGATTATGATGTGATGAGCACCAACAGAACACAATTATTGATTCATCTTTTCATTCTCTCTGTCTCTCTCTCAAACACATTTTAGGGTTTTTACTCTGTAATTTTTTTCTGTTGAAGTTTCAAGAGTTATTGAACAATTTCATGCTTATAAACAAGGACTTTTTCTTCGTTTTTGTTGCAGAATCCAATAAGAGAGACGATGTTTTCATGTTTATAGATTGAAAGTAATGCTGCCATGTTTTTTAGATTGACCTTCATACACCACCCCAAATCCACCTACTGCGATGATGTTCTGTTTGGAAAATGCGTTAGTTGCCAATAATATATCTTCAAGAGGAATCTCCAAGTGCTCCACTTCTTTAAGTACAGACATATATGATTTTTTACTTAAGATATATATATGAATATTGAAACAAATAAAGGTTACAGCAATCAGAGCACTTATAAGTAGCTGATGTTGATGGTGATTTTGATTGAGTTGGATCGATCTAAAGAGATCAGATGGGATTCAATTTGTATTCATATCTTTAGTTGACTTTGAAACTCGTTAGAAAGATTCACTTGTGGAATATAATTAAAAAGAAACTCAAAGGAATTTATGGAAGTCAAATGGTAGAAAAACACAGATCTAAGAGATTTTCACATAAACATAATGAACTACAAACTAGCTTTTGTAGTTCACTACATATATAATCACACAATCCAACATAAAATTCTTCAATAACTCTTGAAACTTCAACAGAAAAAAATTACAGAGTAAAAACCCTAAAATGTGTTTGAGAGAGAGACAGAGAGAATGAAAAGATGAATCAATAATTGTGTTCTGTTGGTGCTCATCACATCATAATCGTTACCATATTTGGACGCCTTAAATTCCGGTTTAGCATTAACTGATTAATCCTACCCTATTGAATTGTCGTTGATGAATGGTTGTATGGTTGGACCAATGAGAGATTTACAGGTGGCATTTTCGGCCAATCAGGATCGAGCATTGTGCTGAGGTGTCGTACAATAATAATAATGGGGTGTAGCCTCATATATAGGTTAAGATATCTACATATTTACTAAACTAGCCCTTTTACTTCTAAACTACACACCTGCAACCAACAATTCTACTATTATACAATAGTGGTTCAAAAATCCGTTTCTTCACTGTTCATACAATATTAACGGAAAATATTACGCCGTTAATGAGTTGTTACTAAATATGAGCCGCCATCTCAAACTTCTAAATGACATTTCAGACTTTAAACAATAATAGTAGTATTTTATTGGCAATAGATGCCACCTGCATAGTTACGTATCATTTTTAGAAATTTAATAACTATTCTTGAAAGACTCATTCAAAAGGAATGTGGACATGTGATTATGATTTTTTTTCAAAAACTACCCCTAAATTAGGGTTGATTTAGAAAATAACTACTATTAAATATTTATCTTTTGATGTTACTATTTTGTTCAATAACAAATCAGCCCTAGACTTTTAAAACTAAGAAACAACCTGAATTCTTTTTATAAAATTTGTACTTATTTTTCAATAAATTTTTAACCCCTTATTATAATGTATACTTTTAATTTCATTTAAAATACTGTATTCATATTTAGTTACTAAAAAGATGTGATTTTATCTTACCCTTCATCGTTGTTGTTTTTTCCATTTTCAGTTTTATATTTAAAAAACTTATAATAAAAGGAAATTTAATAAAATCCGCAGCAACGCGCGGCCTTTATAAAACTCGTTGCATACAAAAACAACACCGAACTACAAATAACATGTTTCAATAATATATAACTTTCTTTCAACATCCCCATAATATCATACTTAAAACATGACAAAAAGTTTTCATACTTGAAACATGTCAAAAAGTTTTAGCTCCTTACAAAACAGTTCATGTTGTTTAAATGACAACCCTTTTGTAAACAACTCTGATATAACAGAATCAAATTTAATAATTTTAACTACACGTTCACAAGATTTTAGATGGATCTAAATTAGATCTCTGTTTTGTAGATGTTTATCAAGACTCCAAGAAATTATCTGGTGGGACTATTAATGCAATTCACAGAAGGTTATACGGACATTTTATAAATTTAAACGGTGACTTTAACTTCTGTTAGTGAAAGCTCAATGTAAAGACAAAATGAAGACAGTAATCAATGGTTTGATACTAGTACACATACAGGAAAAATAATATTTTAGTACCAATTGTGCAAATTATGATAATTTATTTGTCAATGTTAACAAGTGGACACATAAAACAACAAATCAATGATACAGACTTACTGCTTATTATCTATGGAGAGTTGTGTTCTAGGTAGTCCATAGGTTTTGTAAAGTTTTAAGGGATAAATCCTAGCCATTGGATCAAAATGGTCAAGATCAAATCCCTTAGACATTGCCACCTCCGACCACCACCGGCCGCCGACGACGATCGCCGCTGTCCACCGCCGCTGACCGGCGGTGGCCGGTGGTGGTGGTGACTGACAGTGGTGGTGGGGCTGGTGGTGGTATTGATGTATTGAAACACATGTGATTCACGAAACACATGTGATTCACTAGAGACATAAGTTTCTAAAAACAGGGGATCATACGACTACGAATCACATGTGTTTCAAAAGGTGAAACACATGTGATTCACTAAAACAAGGGTTCTAAAATACAGACGAGCATATTACTTCGAATCAAATGTGTTTCAAGTAACGAAACCCATGTGATTCACTAAAAACAGGAGTTTCTAAAAACATAGGAGCATACGAACTACGAATCACATGTGTTTCAAGTCACGAAACACATGTGATTCACTAAAAATAGAGGTTCCAAAATTCAGACGAGCATATTACATCGAATCATATGTGTTTCAAGTCACGAAACATATGTGATTCACTAAATATAGGAGTTTCTAAATACAGGGGAGCGTACGAACTACGAATCACATATGTTTCAAAAGGTGAAACACATATGATTCACTAAAAACAGTGGTTCCAAAATACAGACGAACATATTACTTCGAATCACATGTGTTACAAGTCATGACCACCACCGCCGGTCACCACCGCCGGCCGCCACCTCCGGCCGCCGTCCGCCGCCGATCGCCGCCGAACATATTATGTAACATCCCAGAAATCAAGGGAAATTTAAAAAAAAATTTAAATAAATAAAATAAACATTTTCCCCAAAGGTACAAGTAAACAAACGGTCTCATCTCCTTAAAAATAAAAATAAACCGTCTCATGGTTTTTAAATGCGGAATAAATAAAATAATTGTTTTAAAAACATTTGACTCAAAATAAACGTTTGGAATCCAAATCCATAAAAGCTCATCGAGTAACAGTACATCCAATGCACTTGCTCTAATACCTGCAAAATGTGGGGGAGTGTTTGGAGTCAGCCACCGCTGAGTGAATAATATCAAAATAAATAAATAAATACAAACAACTCAAGCCACATAAGTGATCCCTAGAGACTCTACTCAATTCTCAATTACTCAAGTTTATTTTCTCAGATTTTAAATTTATTTAGCGCGCTTGTGTGACTTGGGACGAGAGATCAACCTCGACCCGCCTCACACAACTCAAGGCTCAACACCTGTACTCTTCGGTGTTGAGTCAAACGTCTGGCACCAGTACTCTTCGGTGCCAAGACAACTCAAGTATATTATGTTTAATGTTTTAACTCAAGAACTCAAAACTCAGATAACTCAGGCTCCAGATAACTCAGGCTCCAGATAACTCAAATCACAGATAACTCAAATAAATCACCCAATCAATACTCAAGCTCAATCAACAAGACAATTCACAACACATAGCACAAAATCATGAATCGAAAGTAAGTACAAGTTTATAGTGAGATTACCCACCTCGAATAGACGTATGCTCCTAAATATCCTCGATGCAGAAGAGTGTCTCTAGCAGGTCCTAGAAGGTCCTACAATGTACAAGGAAGCTCGGTTTAGGATTAGACTCAAAGGTTGTTTCAGCAGAAACAAAACAGCACTCAGCACTTTCGCGGGAACGGCTATAACTCTCAAACCGCTCACTAGATATTATTCAAATTTTTACAGTAGGTAAATGACTCAGAGGACTACAATTTTACAGAAGACTTCGGAAGCTAGATCCAAACAGAAAAGGCTCAAAACAGGCTCACGAGACAGAATAGCTGAACCAAAAACTATCCAGCGAAGGTTTACTAAAACAACAATAACTTTTAAACCGTGAATAAGATTAACGAGCCGTCAGCGTCGTTGGAAAGAGAACTCAGAAACCTAGAGACCATCACGGGCCAAAAATCTAAAAACGTATTTTAAGTGTGGTAAAAAGGACTCAAAGTTGACCAGCAGAAGCTGTCTAAATTTAAGCATGCGTTTAAAACCCGTTTTGAATCCCGACAACAACCCGTTAGCTCTCGAGGCACCCGACAACCCCAAAACTCGTTTTATTTCAGAAAACTGTTTACCATATATTTAGTCTTTTATTGGGAATCAATTACGTTTAGGAAACCAATTAAGAACCTAAAGGTTCGGTTTCCGAGTTTTTGGTAGATTAAACAGACGTTTAGCCAGTCAATACGGTTTTACCCAACCCGATACCCAACATCCTTCAAAATCAGTAGCCATAGACAATGACTCGAGACCAGAACCATACGAAACAATTTTTAAGTAAAAATAGATTTCATAATTTTTAAGGAACGATAACTTGACAAACAAAAACCCAATACTAAAATTGTATTGATAACTCGACAACAAAAGATCACAAAAACACCGAATATCAACAATCTGATAATCTCGAATCCTTCACAATAACCACATATTATCAACGTATAAACAAACAAATGGAATAGAAGAAACAGGATGGTAGAAAAACTACCGGATACTTCTCGAAAACTCTAGCTCAGGTCGATGATTGTTCCTGGTTATGATATGCTCGAACCTGCCACACCTCTTCACCGATCCTCCTGTTCGTCGACCTTAACAGAAAACAAACAACAGCACCACTGATTTACTCGATCGCTGAATGGAACAACGAGAGAATGTAATGAATAAAGAACCTACCGAAGAGAAGTTATGGCTCCGGGATTTCTGCTCGAGTGTCTTGCTTCACACCACAGCTCCAATCTACACAGACTCGGTTTGCTTCACTGTTTTGGCATGACCATCACGAAGCAACGAAAGAAACACATGATTAGGACATTTAGCCGATCGGAATGAAAGGAATAATGGCGAGAAAAACAATACCACAATGACTCACCTTGGCTCCACAACCCCTGCTCGATTATGTGAACAACGAAGGCACAAAAGGGAACCAAAATGGAGATGTTGCAGCTACCAATGGGATGAGAGAAAACTTGGAGAAACTCTTTGGAAGGAACACAGCCGCATGCAAGGATTAGGGTTGGAGTTGGTTATGGTATGGAATTAATGAGGGAAATAATATCCTTATTTGCTCAACTTAGCGTGCAAGAAAATCAGTAGAAGGCCCCAAGCCTTAGAAAATTCCGATTGGGCTAGGGGTATAAAATAAAGTTGGGCTTGGATAAAGGAACAAGTGAACTCAGCCTTTTACTTGGGCTACTAGCTATTCTCTCACCATGCATATCATGTCCTCCCTTTGGTCGATAAAGCAAGCTAAGCGGGTTGGCCTTGGCCTACGGCCGGCCACCCCTAAACTCGAACTACACGCTCGATAATATAGAATCTAAGCTCGGGATTAAATGTCATGGCACATTTAATTAACTCATAGATAATTCCAGAAGAGATTTAATAACACCCTAGTTATTAAATGATTAATCCTCATGATTAATTACCCACGAATTAAATGACGCTCTTGTCATTAATGAACACCACGTATTTAATTTGCTCGAATTAAATACCCATAAAAGTACATATAAATCTCCAAGGAGTAAATATCACACAATTTATTTAATAAAAATTTAATAATTTAATTAGAATAAAATTCAAGGCGGTACAACTCAACTCCACTTAAAGTAGACTTCGTCCCCGAAGTCATGGCTCGGAGGAAGCTCAGAGTAGCGATCTCGCATCTCAGACTCAGATTCGCACACAACACGCATACTGAATGGGAAAATGATAAGGTTAAGAATGTAAATGAAACTCTTCAAGGACAACATCTCAATCAGAATGAACTCCGGCTCATGCAACTGCTCATATAAGTCTTCCGTCTCTAACGACGCAAAATGATAAGGCTAGAAGAATTAAAACCAAAATTTTCTCTAAGGATCTTGATTTATCTCAAAAAGAAAAGGATGTCGATGGAAGTACAAAATGATTTACGATACTGTGTTAAAGACGTCTTCTTGCTCTCGTAGTCAGACACAGTTGCTGCACTCCGCGCTTGGTGTTGCGTTGAATCTCCGATTCAACTCCACTTGGAGATTTGTTATGGTTTGGAACGTGGTGGCAGATGGTCTCGGCGTAGTACTCGATTGTCCAACTCATGTTCGTAATCATACTCCGCCCTCTCACGACGAGAAAAATAAGTTCTAACAAGGTATTACTTTTACATAATTTACACCAGGAAATTTTATTATTATCAATTTCCGCCAAGAATGATATCTCAAGGTCCTCTGCTCTATGGGACATCAGTTTGTTTTAAAGCAAAATAAACAATTTAGCGGTTCGCACCACTATCAATCACTACACCACAAGTACATAATTCACATAAATGTATTTTATCACACAAAAATATCAGATAGTAGGCAACTCATGCCTCTTACTCAAATTGCATATACTCATAATGCACTCATCTCAAATTTCTACAATTTGCTTTTAACTCAATGCAAGCTATATGATCCTTTTAACTCAAATCTCGTTTAATGATTTCTCATAAGTCGCAGAATATGCCCATTTTCTCGTTCTTTGCGATTCCACGCGTGATCAAATATAATTATTTATACTACTTGAACAGATAATTTCTCTTTTAAGCTGCGTTACTAGTTCTCTCGTTAACTCATATTTAACAATCTCTTGTTAACTCTTTTTAACACTACTTGCTTAACTCATTTTAACGATATTTATCAACGCGATTAATGATTTTATCATTTGGCTTGTTAATTATTTTCTCTCTTTGTTCTCATTTAATTGTCTCTCGATTAATTTGACTATAAGTCAACTCATTAGTCTCAGTTTATTTTAAGTTTTATATGCCTCAATTAAATGTCTTCTCTTTACTCAATTAATTAACTCATTAATTACCTACTTCATTAATTCTCGTGTATTTCATTACTCAGTTAATTCTCATTCACAATTAAAAATTTTCCTCATTACTTTATATTTTTAGTGCTTTCTCGATTTAGAGACTCATAGTATTTTAGTAACATTTTATTATCTGATACGCTTATATTTTTCTCATGTGCTCATTTAAATAACTATTATCGATTTAGCAATTACTCAATAAAGCATAATATTTGTTCATGCTTGCTCCTTTATCATTTGGTTCCTTCTAAGAACTTATTCGCTTAACTTGATTTATTAATTTCTTATAATTTGGTAATTTCTCAATAAAAAATTATTTTTTTTCCTTATAATTTATTATGCCGATCTTCTCATGACCGACTTATTAACAGCATTCTTTTTACTCAAATTTCATAATTTCTCGTTATTTATATGATTATAGTACTTGACATTTCTCATTAGCACCCTTACTATTGATTTATGAATTTCTTACAGTTTGATAATTATACCATCACATGAAATTAATTATTCCCAATTATTCTTATAAATTTCGTGGTCTCATGTATATATATTACTCAACACAATAATTTGGCTCAAAGATTTTCTCCACTGGATTTAATAACTTCTCATAATCATGTTTTTCTCATTTAACTTGACTTCATAATAAATTCTCATATTTTAGTAATCTCTTTTTATCGCATTATATTCCCACAAGAATAGTTTCCCGATTAATTAATCACTCTTATAACTTTTAGCCAGTTATATGCACATAACAAAATTTTCTCTTGGTAATTCTCTTAAGCTACTCTTTACAAACTTTATTTTTCACATTTAGCTTGATTTATTAATCCTCATTAGCTCAATAATACGAATTTAATAATTCACAACTTTATAATTATTCTTTATTCGCACTCTTAATATTGGTAGTTTTCCCATTTACCACAACTCAACTCCACTTGGAGAAAACTCGTCCCCGAGTTTGGAAGTGGCACTCAAATTCTCATAGAACTCGTTACGAACACTCGATAGTTCGGTTTGTTGATTCTCATTTAATATTATGTATTTTAAGGTTTCATTAAATTACTTGATTTCTCAAACTCTTATGTACAGGTGTGAGTCGGTCCCAACATATACTCTTTACGCCTCTCTCACACCCCTACTCATTAACTTTTTACCACCTTTTCAAAAATTCATTGCTCATGTTAGGTGTTAGCTTTCTCATTAGCATTCTCATGGATTCTCATACTCTTATTAGATTTCCTCAATTATAATTCATTACCCTTTAATAGTTTCATTATAATTTCTCATTAATAATTGTTCATTTTATGGCTTCTCATACATCAAACTTATTACACATATTAGCACCACCATTTGATAATTCGCGCTACACATTCACGATTATCTCTCGATCGAATCTGAGTATTAATCCTCATTTTGGTTACTCAGCATATTTGGTATTATCATTATCATATAACAGTTTTATCGTCAAATGAAATTCTCATTAAATTCGTAGCGAATAAACCTCGTAAATTTTCTTTTGTTAATTAACTCATTAGTTAATCCGTCTTGGGTTTCTCATCTCACACAATTAGTGATGTCTCAATATTTTATAACTTTCATTAACTTTATAGATTTTCATCTCTTGCTCAATTAATAGTCCTCATTTACTTCATATATTCGATGTTTCTCCCCTCAGTTACATAAATGTAGAATTAACTCCATAGATTTTCGCATAAAATTACTCAATTCACAAACCTTTTACTCATTTGCATTAACTCTCATGACTTCATTAATTTGTTTACTCATAGTTTCTCCTTTACTCATAATTAAAATCTCTCTATTTGATTCGTTTTAGTTAATTGTCCAATCATTCTCGCTTTATAAATCTTATCGTAATTTCGATGACTTCTCAATTATACGAACTAAATTATCCTTAATCATTCTTACTTAATTATTATCTTAGCTTTTTAACCAATTAATATTACTCAATTTAACAATGTATCATTAGTGATTCTCACTCAATTTGGTTTTAATAACTTTTATTTGATTGGTTTGGATAACTCCTTATTCAACTTGAATTAATGATCTCTTAATTATTATTTTCCCATAAATCTCGATTTATTGATATATTTGAACTTAACACTTTTCTTATTTTCTCGTTTATTTTGCTTTAACGATTGCTCAATCGTTCTCGAGGTATTAATAACTCAATTAATCATTTAACGAATCCAACCCAATTTGATTTATTGTCTCTCTCTTGACATGTTTTGATTCTCTTTATCAATTCGTGTTTGATGATTCTCTTATTCAATTGGTTGCACTGTTTTCTCATAAATCAACTTTAGGAATTTTATTATCGACTTATATATAATAATTGAGGGTTTTCATGATACTTAGATGCTTGACGAATGGTCTCCTTGAATCCTTTTCGAAACATAGACATGAGTCCTGTGCGTATAATTCAATCTTCTAGAAAGAGTCGGCGGACTCTTCTATTCTAGTCTCCCCCGGCACCGAGGGTGGCGGCCCGAACAATTAAGTATTATCCGCACCTACCCATGTCATGGTTTCGAGCCAGTTTCAAAAATTCCACGATCTCCCATCCTCATACCATCCACATAACAAGTAGTTCACAACAGTACATAGAGTGTATCTATACATAATATATAGTCACAAGAACCACGCTCATCTCGTGTTTTTCTCTATTATTCTCTTAATAGTCAATGTCACTCGCGACGTTGTTAATAAACGAAATAACTCTTAAGTAAAGTACTAGAGGCATAAGGTCGTTGTGATGAGCTGATTCTCGATTTGGATTTGGACTAATTTTAAAACACTTTTGAAAACTCATTTTGAAAACTCGTGTTTCGACTTGAGTTTGGAATTCACCCTTGTGAACCCAATTCTCTCAAGCCAGAGCTCTGATACCAACTTGTAACATCCCAGAAATCAAGGGAAATTTAAAAAAAAATTTAAATAAATAAAATAAACATTTTCCCCAAAGGTACAAGTAAACAAACGGTCCCATCTCCTTAAAAATAAAAATAAACCGTCTCATGGTTTTTAAATGTGGAATAAATAAAATAATTGTTTTAAAAACATTTGACTCAAAATAAACGTCTGGAATCCAAATCCATAAAAGCTCATCGAGTAACAGTACATCCAATGCACTTGCTCTAGTACCTGCAAAATGTGGGGGAGTGTTTGGGGTCAGCCACCGCTGAGTGAATAATATCAAAATAAACAAATAAATACAAACAACTCAAGCCACATAAGTGATCCCTAGAGACTCTACTCAATTCTCAATTACTCAAGTTTATTTTCTCAGATTTTTAATTTATATAGCGCGCTTGTGTGACTTGGGACGAGAGATCAACCTCGACCCGCCTCACACAACTCAAGGCTCAACACCTGTACTCTTCTGTGTTGAGTCAAACGTCTGGCACCAGTACTCTTCGGTGCCAAGACAACTCAAGTATATTATGTTTAATGTTTTAACTCAAGAACTCAAAACTCAGATAACTCAGGCTCCAGATAACTCAAATCACAGATAACTCAAATAAATCACCCAATCAATACGCAAGCTCAATCAACAAGACAATTCACAACACATAGCACAAAATCATGAATCGAAAGTAAGTACAAGTTTATAGTGAGATTACCCACCTCGAATAGACGTATGCTCCTAAATATCCTTGATGCAGAAGAGTGTCTCTAGCAGGTCCTAGAAGGTCCTACAATGTACAATGAAGCTCGGTTTAGGATTAGACTCAAAGGTTGTTTCAGCAGAAACTAAACAGCACTCAGCACTTTCGCGGGAACGGCTATAACTCTCAAACCGCTCACTAGCCATTATTCAAATTTATACAGTAGGTAAATGACTCAGAGGACTACAATTTTACAGAAGACTTCGGAAGCTAGATCCAAACAGAAAAGGCTCAAAACAGGCTCACGAGACAGAATAGCTGAACCAAAAACTATCCAGCGAAGGTTTACTAAAACAGCAATAACTTTTAAACCGTGAATAAGATTAACGAGCCGTCAGCGTCGTTGGAAAGAGAACTCAGAAACCTAGAGACCATCATGGTCCAAAAATCTAAAAACGTATTTTAAGTGTGGTAAAAACGGACTCAAAGTTGACCAGCAGAAGCTGTCTAAATTTAAGCATGCGTTTAAAACCCGTTTTGAATCCCGACAACAACCCGTTAGCTCTTGAGGCACTCGACAACCCCAAAACTCGTTTTATTTCAGAAAACTGTTTACCATATATTTAGTCTTTTATTGGGAATCAATTTCGTTTAGGAAACCAATTAAGAACCTAAAGGTTCGGTTTTCGAGTTTTTCGGTAGATTAAACAGACGTTTAGCCAATCAATACGGTTTTACCCAACCCGATACCCTACATCCTTCAAAATCAGTAGCCATAGACAATGACTCGAGACCAGAACCATACGAAACAATTTTTAAGTAAAAATAGATTTCATAATTTTTAAGGAACGATAACTTGACAAACAAAAACCCAATACTAAAATTGTATTGATAACTCGACAACAAAAGATCACAAAAACACCGAATATCAACAATCTGATAATCTCGAATCCTTCACAATAACCACATATTATCAACGTATAAACAAACGAATGGAATAGAAGAAACGGGATGGTAGAAAAACTACTGGATACTTCTCGAAAACTCTAGCTCAGATCGATGATTGTTCCTGGTTATGATATGCTCGAACCTGCCACACCTCTTCACCGATCCTCATGCTCGTCGAACTTAACAGAAAACAAACAACAACACCACTGATTTACTCGATCGCTGAATGGAACAACGAGAGAATGTAATGAATAAAGAACCTACCGAAGAGAAGTTATGGCTCCGGGATTTCTGCTCGAGTGTCTTGCTTCACACCACAGCTCCAATCTACACAGACTCGGTTTGCTTCACTGTTTTGGCATGACCATCACGAAGCAACGAAAGAAACACATGATTAGGACATTTAGCCGATCGGAATGAAAGGAATAATGGCGAGAAAAACAATACCACAATGACTCACCTTGGCTCCACAACCCCTGCTCGATTATGTGAACAACGAAGGCACAAAAGGGAACCAAAATGGAGATGTTGCAGCTACGAATGGGATGAGAGAAAACTTGGAGAAACTCTTTGGAAGGAACACAGCCGCATGAAAGGATTAGGGTTGGAGTTGGTTATGGTATGGAATTAATGAGGGAAATAATATCCTTATTTGCTCAACTTAGCCTGCAAGAAAATCAGTAGAAGGCCCCAAGCCTTAGAAAATTCCGATTGGGCTAGGGGTATAAAATAAAGTCGGGCTTGGATAAAGGAACAAGTGAACTCAGCCTTTTACTTGGGCTACTAGCTATTCTCGCACCATGCATATCATGTCCTCCCTTTGGTCGATAAAGCAAGCTAAGCGGGTTGGCCTTGGCCTACGGCCGGCCACCCCTAAACTCGAACTACACGCTCGATAATATAGAATCTAAGCTCGGGATTAAATGTCATGGCACATTTAATTAACTCATAGATAATTCCAGAAGAGATTTAATAACACCCTAGTTATTAAATGATTAATCCTCATGATTAATTACCCACAAATTAAATGACGCTCTTGTCATTAATGAACACCACGTATTTAATTTGCTCGAATTAAATACCCATAAAAGTACATATAAATCTCCAAGGAGTAAATATCACATAATTTATTTAATAAAAATTTAATAATTTAATTAGAATAAAATTCAAGGCGGTACATATTATCAAACAGGATGAGACAATTAATATTCCAATTGCGTAAATTGTGTATATGATTACCGTATTCTTCCACCGATCTTGCGAGTTAACATCGGCACCGTACTCAATCAAGCATTTAGCGACTTCAATCCATCCACGAAGCGAAGCAACATGAAGCAGAGTTCGATTATCATAATCTCTGGCATGATCCGAAGTTTGATCTTCCTCTAATAGCTTGCTCACGGCGAAGGAATCGTTCTGATTAATGAGCCACATAATTAACGACGTCCGGCTCACATTCGCCTTATCTCTTTCACGGGCGGCACAAACTGTGGTTCAATTTGGCTTTCATTTTCCAAAATGTGTATCTCACATTAGGGGTGTGCATGGGGCGGTTTGGGGCGGTTTTAGGCTCAAACCGAACCGAATCCGCTAATTTCGGTTTTAGGATTTTCAAAACCAATGGTTTCGGTTTCTATCGGTTTCGCTTTTAGCGGTTTTTGGCCATTAACGGTTCGGTTTCGGTTTTAAAATCGAATCCACCTTGTTTTGAACATAAATAAATAATCTCATGCACTAATCTTAATTTTTCCAAAATCTATATCTATATCTATATATATATCTATATCTATATCTGAGAGATGAAATGTGATTGAATTCAAGCTAATTCATGATGATTTGAGAAGAATTGATGAATCAAGTGTGTGTTTTAGTGTGTGTAGTTGAGAGAGAAAGATGGAGGGAGTTGAGAGCTTTCAAAAGTGTGTTTCAATTAAGTGAGGAAAGCTTACATTCTAACTCAATATTACAAGTATTTATACCATCTACCACTTAACACTACAAGTGTTAGTTAACGAGATTAAAGGTCAAAATCTATTACAAAATTGGTCCTAACAATCTCCCCCTTTTTGATCTTTAATATGCCATCCCAGTCTTGAGACTTCAGATTCTTCTCTTTATCTGTCTTTGGCAAGAAAATGTTTTTCTGAATTTCAAGAACAAAACATTGCAGAAATCTGGAAGTTTAAAGTACTCAAAGAGAATATGTTTTTCGTTGATAATGTTTGAGTGAGGAAATCCTATAACTGATTTACTAAAGATTTGAAAATTTTGGGAAATGAAATATCAGTTAAGTAAGGATTTGACTGGGTTTCCAGTTAATGGAGAGGTTGTTTTTGGAATTTTGTGGTAGAGGATTATATTGATGATAGAATGATAATGTTTTTGAATGATTTGTCAGTCAAAATTTTGGATGTGTGTGTTTGTTTTGGTAAGAATGATTTGAAAGTTAAAAGTTTTGGATATGTATGTATGTAAGTTTTGTATGTAGGAAAGAATGATATGTACATTTAAGATTTGGATGAATGTGGATATACCAACAGATTAGAACAGTTAAGCTTTTGAATGGATATGAATGTTATGAAATTTAGAAAGAAAGATTTATACGGTTAAGCTTGTGATAGACGTGGTTGAGATTTTGAGAGAGATTCTGTAGATGAATCGGTTTTGTTCTTCTTCACTTGTTTTTCTGTGTAGTACATTGATTATCATTTTCTCTTTTTCTTAATCACTTGATCTAAAATGTTTCTGATTTTGCAGTTGATTTGAGTACATGAGTCATGAATTTTCTTCTTTGATGTGATGTTTGTGGTTCTTTTTGATGTTGTTCAGTTATACATCCGATATTTGAACTATTTCTTGCTCTTTTTCTCCCCCTCACGAGGATCATGACCAGGGTCCTCATGATAAAGCTGAATAGTGGCGTTTTGGAAACGGAGAGAGGAATGGTGTGTCGGTGTAAATCGAGAGCCAAGATCGGAATGAGAACCAGAAACATGGAGTACTCATGAAGGAACCAAGGACAAATTGATTTAATCCAAGAATGTTGGAGAAAAATATTTGAAAATGAAGAATAGCAGTGTCAATAAGCACGTGAAGTCATAAACAGATGCAATCTTTACTGAAGAACTTCAGTAAAGAGATCGTTTACGGATATGACAAACACGATGATTAGAGACATTGTTAATAAAATATTTGAAATTTAAAAGAGATCAATTTTTTTGGTTATATCAAAGATCAGTGAAGTATACCACTTACAAAGATGCAATCTTCTCTGAACTTGGGCAGAGAAGAGATCGACAGATATACAAAGATCAATGAGCTAACAGTGCATTAAAAACGATTTTGCGTGTGAGAAAATATGAGAAAGTCAGAATTGAATCTGAGCATTTTGGAGAAAATGAAATATGATTTCTCCATTGATCTTTTAAGAATGAAAATCGTTTGAAAAATAGTAAGAACAATCAATCCAAGATGGTGTTAAAAACAGATGCAATCAGTACTGATTGAAATCAGTAAAGAGATCGATGAATTTAACAACAAATTGTGTTGAGTGTTGCAAACAAGTCATTTAAAAATGAAAAACATTATGAGCAAAATCAGGGTTTTGAAAAATTGAGCCACAACGCAAGAGACGAAAAATTTGTCTTAAACAGATGCAATCTTTACTAATCGAGACTAGTAAAGAGATCGTTTACGAATATGACAAAAATTTATATCCTACGTTGTGAACACATCATTGTGAGCACAAAGTGAGTTAAAAAATTTTGGAATGTTGAGCATCACAGATTAATAAAGAATTTATGAGATTGTGATGTCAACAACTCAATATGAGTAAAAGAAAATGTTTGTAATTGAGTATCGATTTGAAAAATGATAATTGTATTTGAAAGGAGAAAAATTTGATTTACAATTGAAGAATTTTGACAATGAAGGAACACAAAGGTAGCAATGAGAAATAAGAGAATTTGCAATAAACAGATGCAATCAGTACCAACCTAGACTGGTAAAGAGATCGTGTACGAATATTGCAAAAGCTAATACTCAACATTGATAACCTTGTGTGATTGTAAATATGTAAGACGTTGAAAAACGGTTTGAGGTAAAAAAAAAATTATTATCAAGATAGAATAATAAAATTTGTAATAAACAGATGCAATCAGTACCAATTGAGATTGGTAATGAGATCGTTTACGGATATTACAAAAATTGATACCCCATATTGATAATTTAAAAAAAATTGAAAGGAGCATTGAAACAGTATGTAGCGATTATAAAAGGATGCTCCCCCTCGACAGTTGAGTTTCAAAAATCATAAAGCAGTGATGCTCCCCCTTGACATAAGAATGTTTATTTTCTCCCCATTGACAAGTGAATATAGAAATTCTCCCCCTCAACCAATTAGGATATGAAAGAACGGGTTTCAAGCAGATGTACTTGAAAGCCATTTTATTATTATTAAAAAAAATTAAAAAAAACAAAAACAAAAACAAAAAAAAATAAAGTAGTAAAACGGTTTAAGTTTTGAGATTTAGCATACCAAGCTTAGACACGAGAAAATTAAAGTGTTTTTCGTCTAAAGCCTTGGTAAACAAATCAGCTAATTGATAGTCAGTTGAAACGAAGTACAATTCCACAGTACCTTGTTCAACATGGTCTTTGATAAAATGATATCGAAGATCGACATGTTTAGTTTTGGAATGTTGAACAGGATTGCATGAAGTTGCAATTGCACTTCGTGAATCACAATATAAAGGAATACAGCTGTATGAAAAGCCATAATCTTTTAATTGTGATTGCATCCAAATTACCTGGGATAAGCAACTTGCAGCAGCAACATATTCTGCCTCTGCAGTGGAAAGAGATACACAATTTTGCTTTCGAGAAGACCAGCTCACCAACTTATCTCCCAGAAATTGGACACTTCCAGATGTACTCTTGCGATCCAGCATACACCCAACATGATCGGCATCAGAAAAAGCGGACAAATCAAACGAAGTTTCTTTAGGATACCACAGACCAAGATCTCGAGTACCCTTTAGATAACGAAATATACGTTTGACTGCTTGAAGATGTGATTCTTTAGGAGCAGCCTGATACCGAGCACATATGCACGTAGAAAACATAATATCTGGTCGACTCGAGGTTAGA
This sequence comes from Calendula officinalis, assembly GCA_963853835.1. Classification (NCBI taxonomy): domain Eukaryota; kingdom Viridiplantae; phylum Streptophyta; class Magnoliopsida; order Asterales; family Asteraceae; genus Calendula; species Calendula officinalis. The sequence goes on along the minus strand of OY970827.1, from coordinate 37,173,399 downwards.
TATAACAGTGATCCAATCATCCCCCGATAATTTGTGATATCAACAAGTTTACCATCAGGATCAGCATGCATTTTAGAACCAGGCGACATCGGCGTCGAAATTGGTTTACAATCATCCATGAGATATTTTTTCAAAATATCAGTGATATACTTGGATTGATTAATAAAGATCCCGGTAGGTAATTAACGAACTTGAAGACCAAGAAAGAAATTCATCTTTCCCATCATACTCATTTCAAAACGTTTAACCATAATATCAGAGAACTTTTTGCAGTATTTTGGATTTGTAGAACCAAAGATAATATCATCGACATAAATTTGAATAAGAACAATATCTTCCCCTTGGCGTTTGATGAAAAGAGTTGTATCGATTTTACCTTTTGAAAAACCAGAATCAACCAAGAATTTGGATAGCACATCATACCACGCACGAGGAGCTTGTTTCAAACCATATAAAGCTTTGTCGAGAATATAAACATGATTAGGAAAACTTGGATCTACAAAACCTTCGGTTGATGAATGAACACTTCTTCATTGAGAATGCCATTTAAAAATGCAGTTTTTACATCCATTTGATAGATTGTAAAATTCTTATGTGCTGCATATGCTAAAAATATGCGAATGGCTTCTATTCGAGCAACTGGATCAAACGTTTCTTCAAAATCAATGCCCTCTTATTGAGCATAACCTTTGGCGACTAAACGTGCTTTATTACTAATTACAATCCCATTCTCATCCTTCTTGTTTTTGAAAATCCACTTCGTACCTATTACAGATTTTCCGGGAGGTTTTGGAACAAGACGCCAAACTTTTAATCTTTCAAATTGATTTATTTCTTCTTGCATAGCAAGAATCCAATCTGGGTCGGAGAGAGCTTCACTGACCTTCTTTGGTTCATTTGAGCTTAAAAATGCAGTATGATGACATTCATCAGCAGTGGCTCTACATGTTTGAACAGAAGATTCAGGATCACCGATTATCTGATGTAAAGGATGCTCTCTTGTCCATTTAAGAGAATGAGGAAGTGGAAGTTGACCTGGAGTGATATTTGAGGTATCAGTGAATTCAGGATGAGGGATTATTGCAGTTTGAACATTTGATGTAGAAGGTGGAGGATCAACACGTTGAACATTAAATTTTGAGAAATCAATCACCAAAGGTGGAGGTTGTACTGGAACGAAAGATAGATCTAAAGTAGTAGCAACTTGACCAGAAGTTGTCAAATTGACCGGAGATGATTGATTATTCGTGGGTGGGGAATCGTCCGGAGATGATTGATGTTGCAAAGGTGAAGAATTTTCCGGAGATGATGAGATTTCATTTTGTGAAACAGAAGGTGAAGAAGAAAAATTGTTATTTGGATGAGTAGAAGTAGGAGAAGGAGAATCCGTTGAACTTGAATTTTGTATATCAGATACAGTAATAGATTGAACTTCAACGACTGTTGGAAATGGAACGCCAGGCTCCTCGAGTAATTTATGTCGAATGTTATGATATTCATCATAAAAATGTTCAAATAAGATATCATAATCATTTTCAGATGTTGAAGGAGATGACGACGAAAGTAAAGGAGATTCGATTTCTGAAGTGAGTGAGTCAATTGGAAAAGTTTCATCAAAATTAACGTTAACACTTTCTCTAATCGTTCGTTTTGACCGATTATATACTCTACAGGAAGCGGATTCTCTTGAATATCCTACAAAAATTCCTTCATCCGCTTTTTCATCAAATTTATTCAATTTATCTTTATCATTCAGGATGAAGCACCGACTTCCAAAAATATGTAAAAATTTAACATTGGGAATGCGGTTATTTATTAGTTCATATGGAGTTTTGTTGTATGCTTTGTTGATGATTGAACGATTTTGAGTGAAACATGCCGTACTTATGGCTTCTGCCCAAAGAGATAATGGGAGTTTAGAATATGAAAGCATGGTACAAGCAGCTTCAACTAAGGTACGGTTTCTTCGTTCAACAACCCCATTTTGTTGAGGTGTGCGGGCAGCGGAAAATTGATTGGTTGTACCAACTGATTCAAGAAAAGAAGCTAAAGTTTGATTTTTAAATTCAGTTCCATTATCAGTACGAATGGTATTTACTTTTAAATCTAAATTTGTTTGAGTTTTCTTGATGAAGGATATGATGATATTGGATGCTTCATCTTTTGTACGTAAGAAATGAACCCATGTATAACGAGAATAATCATCAACAATTACTAGCACATATCTTTTTCCAGCTAAAGATTGAACGCTCATGGGACCACATAAGTCCATATGAAGTAATTCAAGCGGTTTTGAAGTACTTTGAACTGGTTTGGACTTATGAGACTTTTTAGTCATTTTGCCCATTTCGCACGATGAACATAGATGTTCTTTTTCAAATTTAACGTCCGGAAGACCAGAGACATGACCACCTTTTACCAATTTATTGATGGTTTTGAAGTTAAGGTGAGAGAGGCGACGGTGCCATAACCAAGATTCATCCGATGATGCTGTTGACAACAAACATACTTCGTCAAGTGGGACCACATCATTTAGATTGATAGTAAATAGATTTGAATCACGTTTTCCGGTAAGAAGTTCGTCACCAGCATATGTGCGAACAGCACATTTCTTTGTCCGAAAATTGACTTCCAACGTTTTATCACAAAATTGACCAATACTAAATAGATTGTGAGCAAGATCTTCAACATAGGTCACATTCTTGTTGACTAAGTTATGACGGATTAGATCACCAATACCCATTATGGCAGCTAAATGGTCATTCCCAAACCGAACAGTTCCCAAATAATTATCTCTAAAATTTGTTAACAAAGTCTTGTTTCCGGTCATGTGTCGTGAACAACCCGAATCAAGATACCATATATTCTACATAAAACATTTAAAACAAAAAGGTACCCAATCAGATATGGGTCCTACACGATTAGTAATACATGTTTTATGAAGAATATTTAAAGCGGTGTAGATTTAGAGATGTGGGGAACTGCAAGGAGGCAGTTCTGTTTTAGTTGATTTGATGCACCATATGAAGGATTTCTCAGGAGAATGTAGAATCCATTTTGATTGTTCATTTTTAATCCACTTATATTTAACAAATTTGAATGATTTTTGATTTGTATTCTTAGGTGGAGTCGATGAAACGGAATTTGACGATGTAGACTTAGAAACTACGCGATATATTGATGTTGGAGATTGGGATGCAGAAACTACACGATAGACTGATTTTGGAGATTTGGAAGAAGAACGTGTAGTTAGAGATGTTTGAGATCTAGCAAGCATTGTTTTGCAGGGTGCTGGATAACAAATTGTACATGATTGAATGATTGAACCATTTTTGTGAAGTACATCATGTCGGGAACCACACGGAGCATATTTTCGAACAAAATGTCGTGTATCATATTGAGAAATTGGTTTATTAGTTTTTCGATCAAAATAAATCTTTTTGCCATTTTTATCTGTTTTAACAATCAAATTTACACCATTAACAGAATGATTAAGAGGACGATAAATTGCAGAATCATACACAATACCATAAAGTGTAGCAGGAGAAATAAAGTTTGTTGAGTTATTACATTTATTGGAATTAGAAAAAGAAGAAGTTAAAAACGAAGGAGATCTAGACTTCTTAAGTTCCTTTGACTTAAGCATACTAGACTTAGTCGAATTCGACTTCTTTAACTGCTCAACTTCTTTCACCCCGCCTTGCATTGGTCTCCTAAGCTGTGAATTTAAAGTGGTATCTGAAAAATTTAAAACATGGGAATTAGAAACTCTCCTTAAAAGAATTGGAGTTTTGGGAGAAGAAGATTTTCAATGACAGATTTTTGCTTTGAAGAAGCACGTTGATTAGAAACTGATTTCATTTCGACAATTTTATCTTCTAGATCATGGATTTTTGATTGTAAGACTGATTTTTCATTGTCAAATGCCTTATGAGTTTCATCTAATTCAGTTTCCAGCTGGCAGATTTTCTTTTCAAGAATTAGAGAGGGTATATAGATCTTGCGTGTTACTTTTTGTTGAAGCACAGCATTACCCTTGATCTAAAATTCTTTCGGTGTAATAATTGGAAAATAATCATCATTTATAAAATTTGCCTTTTTAGTTTCATATGTTTTATTTAGTTCAGTATAATTGAAACTAATTTGTGCATTCTCCTTTTTAGCCCTGTTGAAAACCTCAATTTCTTCTTCCTCATCTGTCATCCGAAGGAAGCTCTGCCATACATCTACATGAATGTATTTCGAATCATACAATGTTGGAAGCACATTGCAAGCCATCGTAAGATATTCTAGATTGTTGGCTCCCAGTCCTTCTCTTGAATTGAAATATTTGAAATCTTTAGGCTTGTTCAAGTGAATAGTTTGATCAGTTTGTCCTCGTTTGGCGATTAGTTCTTCAAGGTGTTTGATATGAGAAGAAAGTTGAATTTTCTCATGTTGAAGTTGATGTATGACATTCTGTTTGTTATTTAATTCTCGTGATGTTTGAATGTCGTTTTCATGAAGGGTTTCTGATAATTCTTTTATTTGAGTGTTTAATGATTTAAACTGTGTTTCATTATCATCAAATTCTTTTTGTTTACGTTCTAACCAATTTTTAGTGATTTGATATTCATGAAACACTTCAATGTATAGCTTGTAATAATTATCATTTTGGTCATTTGATGTTGAGTTTTGTGTATTTTTGAGATTGGTGATTTCAATTTCTTTTTCAGAAATTGTATGAGACAAATGCTTAATCTCAGTCTCATATTTAACCGTCAATTCTGATACTTGATTTTGTAACTCCAGATTCTCGTGTTTGATAGTTTGATGTTGTTTAATATGATGTTCAAGTTGTTCACCATGATGAGCAAATTGTTCATGTTTGTTTTCTAAAACAGTCAAACTTTCTAGAAGTTTAGTATTTAAATTTCGTTCAAATAAAAGGGTTTGTTTTAAAGAATTAATTTCAGAAATCTGGTTCGTTACAAAACTATTATCAGAATCAACTAAATGTGAAGAATTAGACAAGAAAGAGTTGATTACCTCTATTTCTTTGTTGGCATCTGTATTTGAACGATCAGAAAGCTCAGCATTTTCACGTGCCATGAAGCATAAATTGGCCGAATGTTCTTCATCTTCAGGATCTGAGTCATCCATCCAACTTAAATCTTCAGCTAATAAAACTTTTCCAGCTTCTATCTGCTTAGCCATGAGCATCTTGCGTTTAAAATATTTTGAATTACGGACTTTGGGCTTCTTGCGATCACATGAGTAATGACCAGCAATACCACAATTGTAACACTTTTTCGTTGGATCCAAAGGTGTTATTGTTGGTTTGTTAGATGTGATTGAAGCAGATGGTGCAGACTTAAAGGTGGATGAAGACCTCTGATTGTTGTTTGTTGGGGTTGAATAATACTTTTTCTCATACCTTGAGATGAAAGACATAGCTTGCTTAAGTTGTTCCAGTTCTTTCTCCATTTCGTATGTTGTATCCATTGCAGGTTCTTCAGTTTTTCCTTTCATTTTACCCAATGAATTGGACTGATATTGTTTTGTAAGAAGAGCAAGAGTATCAAGAGTGTTGGCATTTTCTTGTTTAGTTTTGACTATCTCTTGTACCATGGGGGCATTTTGAAGTAGATACTCATACAGTTCATGAACATCAATCAAGTGAAGATCCTTGTGTTGCATTGCACTGTTACCAAACGTGGCCCATTCGAGAAGTAGACTGTTGATGAACTTGATGTTGATCTCAAGATTTTCCTTTTTCAGATTGTTTCGACGGAGGTCATTCAACAAATTACAATAACGATGATATGTGCTTTCCAAATCTTCCTCGGGTTTAGCTTTAAATGTTTGATAGGAATTTAAAGTGGTAACCATTTTCGCTTTTTTCCTAAAACAGTACCCTCCATTTGTTTTCGTATTTCATCCCAAAGTTCTTTACCGGTTGCCAAACTATCTAAGCTGTTATAGGTTTCATTCGGTAAACTTTGAAGCATGAATGAAAAAGAGTGTAGATCTGCTTTAGCTCGTTATTTTTGTTGAGCATTATATCGAGCAGGAGGAAGTGGAGTCTGACCACCAAGAACTGGAGGATTTGCATTTGGAATAGCAATAACATCTTCATAAAACACAGCCACCCCATTCTCAAGAGAATCATGAATTTCAGTTGCCAATTCATGATGTTTAATAAAGTGGAAAAATCGTATTTTCCACTGAGCATATTCACCTCGGTATAAAACCGGAGGTTTGAGATCGGTTCCGATTGAAAGAGGCATATTTAGACGTCATTTTAAAATGATTTTTTTAAATCAAAATTTGTATTTTATGTGGACCGAACACTTATGTGGGCCGAAGTCTGGTTAAGCCGAAGACTATGGTTGTTCGGGCCGAACTATGTTGAGGTGAATATATGAGCCGAACTTCATTTGGGCCGAACTATATTGAGCCGGAGTGTTTGATAGAGCCGAACAACTTAGTTGAACCAAACTTGACAAGCCGAACTCTTATGTGTTGCCGAAGCCGAACACTTTTAATCTGAACACCTTAGCCGAACACCGAGCCGAACACCTTAGCCGAACACCGAGCCGAACACCTTAGCCGAACACCGAGCCGAACACCTTCAATTGATCGAACACTTGAAGCTAAGCAATTGGGCCGAACTCTATGAATTGAGTGTCTTCGGGCTGAAGACGTGGGAGTCGAACTTGGATTTTGGGCTGTATACGATTAAGTTCGGGCCGAACTTCAAGTGGGCCGAAGATTGTGGATCAAAAACTGAAAGGCCGAAGATTTGATTGTTTGTTAAGTTCGGGCCGAACTTGGGCCGAAGTTTTAATGGGCCGAACACTGTAATGAATACTCTTCGGGCCGAACACTTGGGCCGAAATTAAGAGAGCCGAACAATGAAGTTCGGGCCGAAGATGTTCTTGAAGCTGAGGAAGTCGACGGAAGAACAGTACGCATTTTTCCTTCACTTTTTCGATCAGATTTTGCTTAATTCTTCACCGATTTCAGTGATTCCAATCACAATATGCTCGAAATCTATTTGCTAACACTTTGATCCGATCATATAAACCAAAACATAACACATTTGATCGGATTTTTGATTTTTGTTGAGTTTTTGAACTTTTCTAGTTCTTCACTAAAATCATCAAATTGAGATGAATTGTTGACGGATTTGACTGAAACTTGATTCTATTCTTATTAGAATCACTGGAGAAACATGATTCTTCAATCAAATCTTCGATTTAAACAGAAAAATTTGCACTTCGATTTCACAAAGACGAACGAACTTTATCTTCAAAAATCTCAGATCTGAACCATTTTAGCATGAATTTGGATCTACTCACAGAGAGTTTATGCTCTGATACCAATTGAGAGATTTAATGTGATTGAATTCAAGCTAATTCATGATGATTTGAGAAGAATTGATGAATCAAGTGTGTGTTTTAGTGTGTGTAGTTGAGAGAGAAAGATGGAGGGAGTTGAGAGCTTTCAAAAGTGTGTTTCAATTAAGTGAGGAAAGCTTACATTCTAACTCAATATTACAAGTATTTATACCATCTACCACTTAACACTACAAGTGTTAGTTAACGAGATTAAAGGTCAAAACTATTACAAAATTGGTCCTAACAATATCTATATCTATATACATATAAACTAGCAGGGTACCTGCGCAATGCGGCGGAGGGTACCCTGGAATTAAATTTTGTGGCGAGCAAACTTTATTTGATTACACATTTTTTTTCTAACAATAATGGTACACACCCATATTTCATTCATCTGTAACCAAACAAAACCCAAATGTAATCATCATTAAAAGCACAAAAAACCACAACAGAATATATAATTCAATCGCCATAAAACTACTAATCCGGTACGAATATACAAATAATAATGAAGAAATTTTTTTAGACAAACTGTTGTAGGAGGCACCATATTTGCTAAGAGTCTAAAAGACAATGGATAGTGTGTGTTAGGACTAGTTTTGAGCTTAAATGATGTAATTAGCCTTAATTAGACTAGTTTAAGTGTGTTTAGAGGTTAGGGTATAAATACCCCTTGTGATGACTTATGATGTAAGCTTTCCCACACTTTGAATGAATTAACACTTTGAAAGCTCCTTCCCTCCATCTTCTTCTCTCTCAACTACACACACTAAAACACACACTTTGATCTTCATTTCTTCACAAATCATCATGAATTAGCTTGAATTCGATTGCATTAGCTCTGAATTGAGAGAGCTATTGCAATCGAAATCAAACTAATCCATGGTGATTTGATCAAAGTTGAAGAATCAAGTGTGTGAAAGTGTGTGTGTTCTTGAGAGAGAGATGGAGGGAAAGTTAGGTAGCTTTCAAAGTATGATTCAATTAAGTGAGGAAAGCTTACATCATAAGTCATCACAAGGGTATTTATACCCTAACCTCTAAACTAGTCTAAGTAAGGCTAATTATAACATTTAAGCTCAAAACTAGTCCTAACAATCTCCCCCTTTTTGAGCTTTAGCACGTCATCCCAGTCTTTCTTCTTCAATTATTTTTCCATTTAGTACACTGATTATCATTTTCTCTTTCTCTTAATCGCTTGACATAAACTATTTCTGATATGCACAATTTCTTTTCACTTTTCAAATGATTTTTCAAACCTCAAACATTTACTATCATTTCAAAATAAATTTTAACACTGTACCTCATTGGGGACTTAAAACTTTTTCATATCATTTCCCCATACTCAAAATGTGTACAACATTGTGCAATTCATGAGTTCATAGTCATGTATACCCGTAGATCTTTTCTCTGAAGCCATTCAGCGAAAATTGCATCTTTGTAAGTAGTATACATCAATGACTACTGGACTACCTATTCATTGTCTTTTTAGTTCTCAGTCTTGTATACTCGTCGATCTTTTCTCTGAAATCTTTCAGCGAAAATTGCATCTTTGTAAGTAGTATACATACGTGACTTTTGGACTAATCAGATGTAAGCACCTTACACTCAAATGATTTTTGTGCACAACAAATTGATTTCTTTTAAATCTCAAATATCTGATTAACCATGTCTTCAATCATCGTGTTCGTTATATCCGTAAACGTTCTCTTTACTGAAGTTCTTCAGTAAAGATTGCATCTGTTTATGACTTCACGTGATTATTGACATTGCTATTCTACATTTTTCAGATATTTTTCTCCAAAATTCATTTCCACAAAGCAAAATACTCAGCATTAACATGAGGACCCTGTTCATGATCCTCATGAGGGGGAGAAAAGACTAAGAAATTGTGCAAATACCGAGTTTATATCAAGTGAAAGAAAAAGAGAAAATGATAATCAGTGTACGAAACATAAAAACAAGTGAAGAAAAAGAAAACCGATTCATCTACAGAAATTTCTCTCAAAATCTCAACCAATTCAATTCAAAACTTAATCGTACAAATCATTTTTACCAAAACAAACACACACATCTAAAACTTAAACTTTCAAATCATTCTTTTTAAAATCCAAAACATCATTATCCAATCCTCACAAAAACCTCTATCACAAAATCTCCAAGCTTTGAAAATCTCAGGCAAATCCTAACTAAACTGATTTTCCATTTCCAGAACTTTCGAATCCTTAGTAAACCAGTTTTAGGACTTTCTTACACCAACAGATTCAACGAAACAAAATTATTTCCGTTGAGTGTTTGAAATATCAATTTCTTCTCAAGCTAATCAGATGTAAATATTGAAGAGTAAAACAGTTTGAAGCACATCTGAGAGTAAACTAAATTCATAACGAGCCAAAAGAAGAAATTGAAGAAGGAAGACTGAGATGAAGTGTTAAAGCTCAAAAAGGGGGAGATTGTTAGGACTAGTTTTGAGCTTAAATGATGTAATTAGCCTTAATTAGACTAGTTTAAGTGTGTTTAGAGGTTAGGGTATAAATACCTCTTGTGATGACTTATGATGTAAGCTTTCCCACACTTTGAATGAATTAACACTTTGAAAGCTCCTTCCCTCCATCTTCTTCTCTCTCAACTACACACACTAAAACACACACTTTGATCTTCATTACTTCACAAATCATCATGAATTAGCTTGAATTCGATTGCATTAGCTCTCTCAGTGTGCAATGAAGACATGGCTTTACTACATAAAGAGTCATAGTTACTATCAATTAAATGGATACTTCATGACCACCGGGACCAGCTTTTTGACTTGGAAATTCTGAATTATTTGTAAATGTAAGAAACAAGCAAAAAGTTGTCGCGCGTTGCTGCGGGTATAAAAGACGAATTAAGTTCAAAATCATAAAATTAATATGCAACACTCAAGTTAAAACTGCAAATGCCTTGTATCATCTGCAACTTGAATCCAAAATAGCCAAATGAAAATGTAAAAATAGCTTAATTTTATCACGTCTATAGAAAAATAAAAATAGGAACGTTCCACCTATTATTGTTGCTTAAAAATATATTTTTATTTATTTAAAAAGAAGAAGATTAAACATATAGTAAAGTAAAAGTGTTTATAAATATTTACAAATTAGCCCCTGTTTTTGAGTGAGTTTTGAAAAACATTATAGAATTATTTTGGTTGAAGTCCATTTGGATATTTCTCCTCTATCCTTTGGTTGAAGTCCACGTGAAAAAATGCATACTTAAAAACAAAACCAATCGACCAATCCCTTTTTAGAAACAAAATCAATCAACCAATCCCTTTGGAGTGAACAGTAAAATAATACTTTTTTACTACCACAATTGTATTAAAGGTACAATGATTATAAAACCTAAATGGATTCACAAATACCTGAAATTTCAACATGAAAAAGAAAAGAAAAAAAAATTAATGTGCCACATAAAGAACAAAACATGGTTTAAAACACACACACACAAAGGCTACCTTCAAATAAGGGTGTCTAGCAGCAAGCATAACAAGTTCCTTTTTTAGCAGGATGCCATTTGGAGATTCATATTGGCATAAATCAAAGATAAATAATATAATATTCATTATAACAACAATCACATGCCAAAGAAAAGAAATTTTGTTATCTTGGTGATATCATTACGATACTTAAGAATAACCTCTATAGCTTGAAGCATTGGAGTGATACAGGGCCAACCTGTAACACTTGACGGGGAAAATCACAAGAATCAGTTATTAAATCATGAAGCGAACCAAATTTGTAGCTTTTCAAGTATAGCCAGTTGCTTGATGTCATTCTCCAGGCTGCAATTATTTAAGATTTTGAACATATATGCTTAGCTAGGATGGCTATATATATATATATATATATATATATATATATATATATATATATATATATATATATATATATATATATATATATATATATATATATTGCTTATAACACATTATTGGCAGTTGATTATAATGTTTAACATATTTATTTATCATCTTAGTATCGCCATCTGCCTACAAATAATTTTGTCTTTCTTTTTCTCTCAACTATTGAATTCTGGGTGGCAGCAAGCATATCAAGTTTCTTCTTTAGCAGGATGCCAACAGGACCTGAAATAATATTAATTATAACTATCACATGACGAAGAAATATCATTAAAAATCTGAACTAAAAATTTAAAATAAAGAAGAAATTTTTTTCCTACTTCAGTGTTATCCTCAGGATTCTTAAGAATGGCAACCTGAAGCATTGGAGTGATTCCGGACCCACCTGCAATCTGAAAAAAAAGACCAACAAATTCTTCAAGTTCTTAAAAACTGCACTAACCATGCCAATCCGATTCTTCATATATTCCGTGTACTTGATTTTTTTAATGGGTTTGTAAAAGATCGATTATGTCACTTTGAGGGTAAAACTGTAAACTACCAGCTTAAAATTTAATTAAGAAAGGTTTACACTTTTATTTCGACTACATGAGTTACATTTAGTTTGTCAAATTGTTGGCTCATTTTCCATTCTAGATGAATCTGGATAAATTTGAATATTAGATAATGACAGCCTAGCTGGTCTGAGGCACTGGGTTTATACCCATGTGGGCTGCAGGTCGTGAGTTCGAATCCCTTTGGTAGCGTTGCATTAGTGTAATTTAACTCATACCTCACACGGGCACATATGGGGAATTTTCCTTGGAAATCCCTTTGGGGGCTGGGTTTGCCCGCTTATGCGGAGCTCGAACTCGGGGTGCTCGCTGAAAAATTGCGAGTAGGCTTCCGTTATTTCATTTGCCGTATCCAAAAAAAGATAATAAAATATCATAATTACGCAAGAAAAAATCGATAACATTATGGGAACATCAAATCAACGTTTCCTTTAAATCTGGATCTGAAATCTTGTGTACCTGAAAAGTGAAAATATATTATTTAAATGGAGAAGTATAAAACTAAGGGAAGCATCTTGTAGAATTTAAAAAAAAAAGGTGCATTACAGAGTAATGATTTTTAACAAAAAACTTACTGAGAATAACGTATCTTGTTTAATCTTCGGCATCTTCACCCAATGGAGACCAACAAAATAAGAATAAATTTAACCAAATCTATAACATTCTAAATATTATTCAAAGGAAGTGTTTAAGCAACTTTCCTTGTAACGATACATGTAACGACCCGAAGTTTTGGTAAATAAATAATAATATAAAAATATTATAAATAAGGATAAATCGTTTAAAAGACGTGGAAATTGGTTTCGTGTCGTTTGGATAACGTATGAGAAAGTTATGGACGAAACCGGGTCGAAATGATCAAGGAAAACTGCAGCCTGTCTGGGACAGGCAGTTCGCGGCGCGAACATTGGTTCCCGATCGCGAACATCGGGCAGTGAGTTGGGGTTTTTGGAGATCGGAGTTTGCGACCCGATCACGTTCGCGAGAAGTTCACGACACGGGAAGATCGCGGCGCGAACTCGGGGTTCGCGGCGCGAACTCGGGGTTCGCGGCGCGAACTCTTCAGACACAGATTAAAAACGGGAAAAGCTAGGGTTTTGCTCATTTTTCACCCACAACACTTGTGCAGCCGATTCTAGAGAGAGAAAAGACGTTTTTGGGTGTTCTTGAGCATAGAACATCACCATTCTTGGTGATCTTCAACCCTTGTCAAAGATCTAAGGTATCTCCATCTTCTAATTAGTATATGGGTTGAGTTTTGGGTAAATCATGGGTATGAAGAGTCTATGTTGGAAATCTTGTTAAAAGATGTATATGGTGAGTGTAAAACACTCCAAGATTGTATGAGAACCTTGTGTTCTTGATGGATCTGGGATTTGTTGAGTTAACATCAAGTTAGGGTTTTGAGATTTCCACCAAGTTTGAGGAACTTGGTGGTTAAGGGTATTATAATGATTAAATGGTCTCTAGTTATTGATAATAACTAGATTGTATGATGATATTGATAATAGGTCAAGAAGACCTAAGGATTGGTGATATTTCACAAGTTGGAGAGCAAGAATTCGTGTTGATAAACACGATTTGGATTTAGCTTGGCTAAGGTGAGTACATGTGAACTTTAAAACTGAGTACATAGTGGTAAAGAAGCATTTTCATAATTTGTGATTACTAATGTCTTAACTAGTTGTTTATTATTATTATGACTAGTTGATTTAATTGTGTGAATACTAACTAAGATTAGTATACGGTTATATTGTGTGACGGCCATACGACATTGTTGATTGATGTGACATATAGTCACATGTAGTGGTTATAACGGGTAGATTGAGATAGGACAGGTACGTGGTAGATTCGGAGGCATTCTGGATTATCATGGTATCTTTAAACTGGTGGATTTGAGGCATTCCGATCACCCAACAAGATGTTGGATCTTACTGAACCGGAGGCATTCTGGTTAGTAAGATGAAGATAGGTCACTTTGGCTGAACATTGTGGCAATGGGGGTTCTACTGAATCGGAGGCATTCCGGTTAGTAGGGAAAAAATGGGGTCTTGTTGGTTTGGAGGCATTCCGAACAACTTGACGGGTTGAATAGGTTATAAATGAATGTGATAGGATTACCGAAGAGGTGATCGATGTATTTGAATGAGATAGGGTTACCACGGAGGTAACTAAAGTATATATATATATATATATATATATATATATATATATATATATATATATATATATATATATATATATATATATATATATATATATATATATATATATATATATATATATATATATATATATATATACATATATTTATATATCTAATAAATGTGATTATTTATATGTTAATGTTGGGTCTAAAACTCATGTATCGCACGAGACAATTTTGTCTTACGTACTATGTTTGTTTGTGATGCTATGTACTCAGGTTCAGGAGCTAAGAATTAGGTGCGTTTGCTAGTGAAGGCGCACGGGTTTAAGTAGAGATAGCAATGTGGATTTACGTTTGGCTTTGGCTGTGATATAATTTTGTAACACCAACTATTGATTTTTATTTAATGCCAAAGATTTTGTAAATCCATATTTTTGGGACAATTACTCTAATGTTTTTAAAAGGATTTTACGGAAATATTTTGTATTAAAATTTGAGGTGTTACAATACATGATGCAACATAAGTCCCAATTTGAGAATGTATTATTAGAATATTCAATGAATTGAGCCTGAAAATTACCTGTATAACTGAGTATTGTAAGGCAGAGGTAGGGCAAGGGCTTTTGAAAAGCATTTCTGCAAACGGTAACATACATATCATTGTGTCTTGGATGATTGATAATCGTCTTCTAATTCGCGAGAAACACAATCGGAATGGATGCAGAATCGAGAATTTGAAGATGAGTGTCTGCCTGAGAATCGATGAGGCTCGTATCTATCGATGTGGGCATTTCAACAGGCGGATGCAGCAAATGACTTGGCCGGCTGCGAATGCGATAGTCGACTAAGAGGAATTTAATTGTGAAGCAAATGTGTGGTGGGCCAAAGCCCACTCAATTGTGAAGTTTATCCATTTAAGAGAATTGTGTTTATAGCAATTAATATAGCAGGAATCAAGCGCAGTTGGTGTGGGCACTGGAATTTAACCCCAAGGTTGTTGGTTGGAATCTTGGCTTGTTATTTTTTGAGTAAAAGTTGAAAATTCTGAAAATGGAAATAAATTGGCTGAATTTTCAAAAAGCTATTTAGGGAAAGGTCCTAAATGTTTTATATTGATGTTGCATTAAATTCATGTTTTAATTCCATATTTTAATTTCATTTTGATATTAATTCACTCCATAAACGTATTGTTGAGACTTCCTAACATAAAGCCATTAAATTCATGTTTTAATTTCATCTTGAAACTTCCTAACGTAAAGCCTTTAATACCATAACGTGCCTTTAATATCATAACGTATTCTATTAACAACATGAGACGTGCAACCTTTTTCATAAACTTCAAGCCTTTCATATCTCCATAAACTCCAACCTTTCATAACGTATGCAAATTAATTCTAGCCTTAATTCTAACATTTCACATCCTGAATTCAAACGTTTTGCATATAGATTACATGTACCTCAAACCAAAAATACAACATACAACATTAATTTGAATATTGCTCAAAAATTCTCCCAAACCTTCAATCAATTTCTACTTGTTAGGGTCATTTTAATTGTATTCAATAGTTAGAGGACTAGATGTGTAATATTGTAATACTGTTAATCTAGTCTTAGCCTTAATCATGATGATTAGTGAGCTAGTAGTGAGCTAGGTATTTAAGGAAAACCTTCCCTCACTAATTGTAAGCTTTCCCACACTTGTTATTGAATTACCATTTTGAAAGCTCCTTCCCTCCATCTTTCTCTCTCAACTACACACACTAAAACACCAAGAACACACACACTTGATTCATCAATTCTTCTCAAATCATCATGAATTAGCTTCATTTCAATCGCATTAGATCTCTCAATTGGTATCAGAGCACAATCCTTCAAGGAACAGATCCAAATTCGTGATGATTTGATCCAGATCTGAGTTTTTGATTGAAAAAGTTGTGTTCGAGCTGTGAAATTTAATGTTGTAAATTTTTTGTTCGAATTGAAGATTTGATTATAGAATCATGTTTCTCCTTCAATTCTAAGCAGAATAGATCCAAAATTCGATCCATTCCATCAACAAATCACTTCAATTTCGTGATTTTTGTGAAAAAAGTGAAAAAGTTCAAAAACGACTGTAAATCGAAGAATTGAAGCTATTGTGTTATGGATTGAAGAAAGTGATCGGATCAAAGTGTTAGCAAATTGATTTCGAGCATTTAGCAAAAAGAATCAATGAAATCGGTCAAGTTTTGAGCCTAATCGAATAAAAAAAGTGGAGTTTTTGAAGATACGTACAAGAGTTCGAGCTCAAGAACACCCGAACATTGTTGTTCGGCTCTAGTTTGTTCTGTTGAATTCCGGCCCGAACTTACCAAGACTTCGGCCCGAAGATCAAACTGATCAATAGTTCGGCCCGAACTCCACATTGTTCGGCCCAAGAACTTCGGCCCAAGAAGTTCGGCAGGAACACTT
This sequence comes from Calendula officinalis, assembly GCA_963853835.1. Lineage (NCBI taxonomy): Eukaryota > Viridiplantae > Streptophyta > Magnoliopsida > Asterales > Asteraceae > Calendula > Calendula officinalis. The sequence continues at coordinate 37,156,965 of OY970827.1, read as the reverse complement.
CGGCCCAATCTTTCAATAGTTCGGCACTTCCAATAGTTCGACACCTAGTTCGGCACTTCCAATAGTTCGATACCTAGTTCGACTCTCAACAGCAATTCGGCTTCATCAACTCGATCTATCAATTCGATCAAACAATTAAAACAAGTAAATTCAGATTATAACGATCACAACCAATTCGTCGATTGATTTCAAATCTTCGATTCATAAGTATTCGGCTTGTCAAGAATTCAAGAACTATAATCGGCAATTTCACAATCAATTGTTCGGCTTGGCTCAAGAACAGAAAGAGTTCGACTGCTAATCGTAATTGTAATTCACAATCGACAATTCAAACAAACCTAATTTTGATCGTAATTGTAATCGTAATTGATCGATCAAACCTATTTTTGAAAGACTTCGGCTTTAAATCAAACAAATCGAACAATTCAGTGGCTAATCAACTCGAAGTGTTCGATCGATTTATCTTGATTCCGTCTGCTTCGATCGATTTGATTCAAAGTGTTCGATCTGTTTGTTAGATCAATCATTGTTCGGCGCCTGCGTCTGCTTCTAGACTTGTTTGGGCCAAATGCTGAATCTAACGTCAAATATTATACATTACTGATTGGCCCAAAATAGCCCAAAACACAATAATAATTCAACGTAAATTCAATTTTTAATAGCCCAAAATAATAGTCCAAGATTGTTACGGAGGTACGGAATCAAATTGTCAAATTATAATATCAAATTGTTATGTTTGTATATTAATCAAATTTTTAAACAATTTTTTTTATATCAAATTATTTTAAAATTATTTTTAAAGTTGTTTAAAGTTCGGTCTTAAAGGAAAATTGAAAATTTTAATATTTTGAAAATTTGATAAAAGGCAAGATTTACATTTTTAAAACACGAGAACTATTACTTAAACCTGAAAATTTTTAAACTTTTCGAATCAAAATTTTACCCAAACTCGATTAAGATCTCGACTTTTTATTAACAAATGGAGACTAAAAAGGTGTTAACTGAAAATAAAGAACAAATTGCAAATTTGTGCTATAAGTCAAAAGAACATACTGAGGTTTCTGATAGATTCAATGCAAAGGCCAACAAGGATGACAAGGTACATACTTCTTTTCTATCTAATGCAAATACTTCCAATAATTCTGATACTTGTTTTATCCAAACTCAGATGTCTCAAATAGCATTGTTAACCCAAAAACTTTTAGAAGAAACAGATTTAAATGATCAACTTAAAGATCGTTTAAATATTTTGGAAAAACAAAATGAACAAAATGCTTTTTTAGGTGATAAACTTGCTCATTATATTCAACAACATACAATTTTCAAAAAAGAAAATCCGAAGTTACAAAAGCAAGTATCAGAGTTCAAAGATAAATATGATCATAATTACAAACTTTACTCTAAAGTCTGGGATGATTATCAAATTAACAAAAACAGTATTGCACGTAAAGAAAAAGAGTTTGCTGAAATTGAAAAACAATTTAACTCTCTAAACTCTCAAATCAAAGAATTAACAGAGGAATTACATAAACAGAAAATCATTGCATTAAAAGAAATGAGAACCAAACAAAATGTGATTCAGACACTTAAAAATGAGAATCATAAATTGAATTCACATATCAAATATCTTGAGGAAATGAGTGCCAAAATCAACCAAGAAGGTTATGATAATAAAGCATTACTCATGAAGATTGAAACTATAACAAAAGATTCTGAAACAAAGCAACTTCAGATTGCTGAATTAACAAAGAACCTTCATGACACAAATACTATTAATAGTTTGAACATCGAAAGATATGATTCTGTTTGTGCTGAAAATTGTATTTTGACTGATAAAATCAAACTACTTGAATGTAATTTTGGATCTTATTTACAAAAACAAATCAATATGTTTAATATTGAGAAAACAAAATTGCTAGATAAAATTACATCTCTTGAAACAGATCTTTCTTTGTCTCAAAATAAAAACGAAGGTTTGTTAATTAAGCTAGAAGAAAAATCTAAACTCTTTGACAACGACAAATCAGTTTTACAAACCAAAATTTTTGAATTAGAAAATAAAATTAATGAGTCACATAAATCTTTTGATGAAGAGAAACTAAAGTTGCAATTACAAATTAAACATTTAGAATCCAACACATCTCATCTTCAAAAGCTTAAGAAACCTAGTTCATCTATTCACTTAGATTCTCCTTTAACTGCATCGAACAAATGTAATAAGTCCAGAATGTTTTCTCATGTCATGGCATATCGGGATTTATATACAATCAAGCAATCTGAGATTAATAGAGGAATATCTAAACCTAAACCGAAATCACACGTAAGTTCCTCTACCAAGCCTATGCCTAGGAGATCCATGGTCCCACCACACTCTGATAAGAAATTGAATGCTCTCAAACAAGTTCATAGAGGAAATTCCGCACTTAAAACTCCAAATAAATTAAGTTCCTCTTCTCGACTTAAGCATTCTCAAATGGATAAAACTAAATCATCAACCGTGTTGATACATTCTACTCCGTCAAAGAAAATCTTTTCCAACACTAAATCTTTCAAATACTCGAGAAAAGATTTACTTTTCCGTGGCACCTAAAACGAATTTTACACAAGTGCCAAAAACATCTCCTGTTTATGTTTAAAAAACATCCTCGATCTTAAAAGCTAAATGGGTTCCCAAAACTCCAACATCTCAAATAATTCCCCGGAAATTATTTGAAAGTGAAACATCAAGTTTCAGTTTTTCTTGGAACTCTCAATCTTTAAATCAAATCGATACAACTTATCGGTGGTTTAGTTCCCCACTAACACTGTCGGACCCAAACAAAAATGGGTACCAAAAGTTGTATAATTTGTTTTGCAGGAGAATGACTTATACACAATGCAGTGTATAACTCGTGTGTCAACCGATCTTCAATTAGCTGATTTGTTTACCAAGGCTTTAGACGAAAAACGTTTTAACTTTCGTGTGTCTAAGATTGGTATGCTAAATCTCAAGACTTAAACCGTTTTACAGTTTTAATTTTTCTTTTCTGTTATATTTTTTTTTTGTCTTTTATTTTCTTTTTCTTTTTATAAATAAAATGGCTTTCAAGTACATCTGCTTGAAACCCGTTCTTAAATGACTTAATTGGTTGAGGGGGAGAATTTCTATATTCACTTGTCAAGGGGGAGAAAATAGACATTCTTATGTCAAGGGGAGCATAACTGCTTTATGATTTTTGAAAAACAACTGCCGGGGGGGAGCATCCTTTTATAATCACTACATACTGTTTCGGTGCTCCTTTCAATTTTTTTTTTAATTATCAATATGGGGTATCAATTTTTGTAATATCCGTAAACGATCTCATTACCAATCTCAATTGGTACTGATTGCATCTGTTTATTACAAATTTTCTTATTCTATCTTGCTAATAATTTTTTTTTCCTCAAACAGTTTTTCAACCTCTTTCAAAATTTACAATCACACAAGGTTATCAATGTTGAATATTAGCTTTTGAAATATTCGTAAACGATCTCTTTACCAGTCTAGGTTGGTACTGATTGCATCTGTTTATTGCAAATTCTCTTATTTCTCATTGCTCCCTTTGTGTTCCTTCATTGTCAAATTTCTTCAATTGTAAATCAAATTTTTCTCCTTTCAAATACAATTATCATTTTCCAAATCAATACTCAATTACAACTTTTGTTTTACTCATATTGAGTAGTTGACATCACATTCATATCAACTTTTTATTAATCAGTGATGCTCAACTTTCCAAAAATTTTATCTCACTTTGTGCTCACAATGATGTGTTCACAACGTAGGATACAAATTTTTTCGTCTCTTGCGTTGTGGGTCAATTTTTCAAAACCCTGATTTTGCACATAAATCTTTCATTTTTTAAATGACTTGTTTGCAACACTCAACACAATTTGCTGTTAAATTCGTCGATCTCTTTACTGATTTCAATCAGTACTGATTGCATCTGTTTTTAACACCATCTTGGATTGATTGTTCTTACTATTTTTCAAACGATTTTCATTCTTAAAAGATCAATGGAGAACTCGTTTTTCATCTTCTCAAAACTGCTCAGATTCAATTCTGACTCTCTCCAGTTCTAACACACTCAAAATTGTTTTGAATGCACATTGTTATGTCATTGATCTTTGTATATATGTCGATCTCTTCTCTGCACACGTTCAGAGAAGATTGCATCTTTGTAAGTGGTATACTTCACTGATCTTTGCTATAACCAAACAAATTGATCTCTTTTAAATTTCAAATATTTGATTAACAATGTCTCTAATCATCGTGTTTGTCATATCCGTAAACGATCTCTTTACTGAAGTTCTTCAGTAAAGATTGCATCTGTTTATGACTTCACGTGATTATTGACACTGCTATTCTTCATTTTCAAATATTTTTCTCCAACATTCTTGGATTAAATCAATTTGTCCCTGGTTCCTTCATGAGTACTACATGTTTCTGGTTCTCATTCCGATCTTGGCTCTCGATTTACACAGACACACCATTCCTCTCTCCATTTTAAAAACGTCACTATTCAGCTTTATCATGAGGACCCTGATCATGATCCTCATGAGGGGAAGAAAAAGAGCAAGAAATAGTTCAAATATCGGATGTATAACTGAACAACATCAACAAGAACCACAAACATCTCATCAAAGAAGAAAATTCATGACTCATGTACTCAAATCAACTGCAAAATCAGAAACATTTTAGATCATGTGACTAAGAGAAACATAAAATGATAATCAGTGTACTTAACGGAAAAACAAGTGAAGAAGAAGAAAACCGATTCATCTATAGAAATTCCTCTCAAAACCTCAACCACATCTATTTCAAGCTTAACCGTACAAATCAACCAATTCAATTCAAAACTTAATCGTACAAATCATTCTTACCAAACCAAACACACACATCTAAAACTTTAACTGTCAAAACATTCAAAATCATTATTATCCTATCCTCACAAAAACCTCTATTACAACATCTTAGTCAAATCCTTACCTAACTGATAAAAATTGAGTTCCTTTGAAGGAAGACCGAGATGAAGTTCAAAGAGCTCAAAAAGAGGGAGATTGGATAATGATAAAGACATATTAAGTCAACAATTCATGAAATCTTCTGGGATACTTTATATTGGTTGAAAAGTCAATAAAAAGTATTATTTTTCACTGTTCAATCAAAAGCTGAAGCTGATACTACATCAAAACTATTCAACGGATAATTCAGTCTCAGACTTTGCTAGAGAAGAAGATTTCAAGAACAGGTTAATTCAAACTATTGATACAAAGGGGGAGATTGTTAGGGTCATTTTAATTGTATTCAATAGTTAGGGGACTAGATGTGTAATATTGTAATAGTGTTAATCTAGTCTTAGACTTAATCATGATGATTAGTGAGCTATTAGTGAGCTAGGTATTTAAGGAAAACCTTCCCTCACTAATTGTAAGCTTTCCCACACTTGTTATTGAATTACCATTTTGAAAGCTCCTTCCCTCCATTTTTCTCTCTCAACTACGTACACACACTAAAACACCAAGAACACACACACTTGATTCATTAATTCTTCTCAAATCATCATGAGTTAGCTTCATTTCAATCGCATTAGATCTCTCACTACTACTCCACAAAATGTTGAACTCCACTGAAACACAATACACTAACATCACCCTCGACCGCCTGAAGGAGGATGACACCGGACCCATTGTTGTGATGATATGTCAGACCTTCATCGCACGGGCCAGCGATATTTTAATTTTATTGCAATTATGTTGCTTAATTTGTTACTGTATGTGATTATATAATTCGTTTTTCAGGTGTTCCATGAACAAAGGAAGAAGATGGGATGTTTCTTTTAGTTTTACAAAAACTCAGAAAAAGTTATTAGAGTGGAATTGCAAGAAATTATGTGATTACAAGAACATAAACTCAAGTTGCAAGCCATTCTTAAAAATATGTCATTAGGCTAAGCAATAGTTCTAGGAGAAAAAGACAATCCAACTTTATCAATATTGTAGCTGACGAAGTGACGATGTAAGTATCACTTCACTGAAATACCATCTTAAAAACACTTAAAAACCATCTTAAAAATGTTAAAACCCATCTTAAAAACGTAAATGAAACATGGAAACCAAAGGAATATAAAATGCATTAACTTTTGATGGTTATATACAATGCATTAACTTTTGGTTATAAATGAAGTGGCTTTTTCAATAATTTAGCTTAAATTTTATCAGGTCCATCCTTAATTCTAAAGGTTGCATATAGATTAAATAGTTATAAGGTTTATTATCCAACAGGTATTATTATTGTTTGACTAGCTGTTAGAAATTCAGTAAAAGAAGGTTTATTTCCATGAATAAGAAAAAGTATCTTTGACCCGTTTGTATTGTTGTAGGATTCGTATATAGTGGAGTTGACTTCTGCAAATAGCTGTGTGGTGTCTCAATTGTTCGAAGGTGAGTACCACAATGTCTGGTTCTTATATATTGGTTGAAATGTTGAAGTAACATGTAACAACAAAATCATGATAATATATGCACTTAAATCTTTGAATCGCAAGATGATAAAACAACTTACAATTCAATAAACTATGAATTTGTATTTTATTTTATATTATTTTATAGTTTTTGCAATGGTGAAAGTATAGAGAATGCATTGTGTGCATGTTGTAAAGGCACTAAAATTGGAAAAATCCTGATTCATCGTGATGGTGACAATTAGAAGCAGGTAAGTAGAATCAGGGATTGGTCTCTCGAGTTGAGGATGACGCAAGATGGGCTTTAATCAAAAAAGTAAAGCAAATAACTCGGACACACTTTGTTTTATTTATACTTTTCTACTATGTGATACCAATAACTCTTTATCATGAACAAAGCCCGTGCATCGCACGGGCCATGTTGCCTAGTTACATATAAATTTTAGCAACAATGTCTAATTTACAACATTAAATTTAATGTTTAATAACATATTTCAACAATGTATAGCATTTTTAACCAAAAAATTCAAACTACGAGGCAGCATGGCCCGTGCGATGCACGGGCTTCTTTAACAATAATGAGTTATTTTGAGTGCATATCGTGTACAATTTACTGGTATCACCTGGAAAGTACGAAAAGCAAGTTATGTCAGAAAAGCAAGTTATTTTAAAACCATCAATATATTTAATTAATATTTTCCTACTAATTAGATAATCGTAAGTTTATGTTAAACTCTTGATTTTACAACTGTTGAGCTTCTCAATCCTTATTAAGATGATTTATTTAATATTATAATAAATGCAACATCAACATGAAACTCTTTTTATATCTTTTATACATATACAAAAGAAATATGCATAAATTCAACAACCATCAAAACCTATTAATTGGATTATAAGTAAAACCAATTAACATGATTTTACAACTATTGAGCTTCTCAATCCTTATTAATATGATTTATTTAATATTATAATAGATGCAATATCAACATGAAACTCATTTTATATATTTTATACATATACAAAAGAAATAAGCATAAATTCAACAACCATCAAAACCTATTAATTGGATTATAAGTAAAATAACAAATCAAATGAACAACAATTTGTGGTCATTAACATGATAAAATATCCATCTTAAATAATTGTGATAATATCATACACAATCTCATATACTATAATGATAACTATAAGATCTTTTATACAAAATATACATAAACAACGAATAACAATTTTATACATATATACAACAGAGGTTGTGAAATTTTAAACAAAAACAACTAACATACTCTTTCTAAAATAATATGACAAAGAGTTCATCTCTATGACTTTTTTCTTCAAAAAAATACAAATAATAGCGACGATAAAATACCAAAAGACCTACTGATCTTTGTTGTTGACTCCACTTGTTAGGTATTTTCTTTTAGATACACCCTTAGAGTGTTAAACTTTTTGCAATATGAGAATGAATAATTATAGATGCTAATGTTAGATGCACCTTTAAAGTGTTAAAATTTTTGCAATATGAGAATGAATATTTATAGATGCTAATGTGTAAGATTTATAAATTTTGAAAAGTCTCTAATTTTATTAAACCTTTTATTATTTTAATTATTTATATTTATTTCAAAACTCTTGGTTTCCAATTTAATGAGTTTATTTTTATAAATGGATTTATGTAATATTATTATTATTATTAAATGCATGATATTTATTGCAACTTCAAAATTGGAACTCATTTTTTATATATACGAGGCAGCATGGCCCGTGCGATGCACGGGCTTTATTATGATAAGGAGTTATTGCTATCACGTGTAAAGTATGAATAAAGCAAAGTGTTTCTGAGGAAAATGTGAATTAACAAAACGTGAGTACTTATATTAGCATAACAGAAAACATATTATTAATAAAACATAAATAGGACTACAATTTTAGGGTATGTCTCCTGGAATTTTAGGAATTCAATTTTAGGGTAATTTGCATACTTTTCAAAATCCTAACACTCATTTGTCCTATAAGAATTTGAATACACGATATACGAATTTTGACTCATTGACAATCTAAAAATATATACAAATATATAAATATTATTTTTTTGAAATTAATTAAATATATTAATTAGATCCACCTATGTGAATGAATCAAATTGGTTATGTTTTATTACTAAGGGGTCAAGGGTTATGTCTTATCCTAAGGGGTCAAACGAATTCTATTAAAACATTAGAATATAAGGAATTTAGTCGAGCTTTGAAGTCGCCACAAATGAATCATTTTTAGTGCTATAAAATCAGCTTCACCCTATAAAAAATAATAAGCTTATTTAATACAACCTCTTACTTTTAGAATAAGTAACAACTGCTCATATCCATTGTATACAAATTTTATACAAATGGTATAAGCTCAACACCAATGATGATTTTTATACTTCTTTATTACCCAATAATAATCAACTATCAAAGTTTAAGGTGTAGTTGCTCTTAAAAAAATCATAATTAATGTTAGAATGGAAAAGGTCGAAGTCAAATTAAAACTTACAGCAACCGTTGTTGAGGATATTACGGGTTTTGAAGCATTCCTGTTTCTTTTTCAAAAAAATAATAGTAATAATAATAATAATAATAAAAATTGCAGCATATTAGCAAGGTGGTGACTTTTAAGTTTTAACTTCGATTAAAGGGTAAAAGCATTTGTATAAAATCAATCAAATTATAGTAAAATAAAATAAAATTAAAACTCACTTGAAAGAGGCCGGGTTCCTCGTCTCTTTCAGAAGATACCTAGGAAAAAAAACTACAACTTTTGATAAGAACTTATTCATACTAAATCAATAAAATATCAATGCAATTTTGCTCAATTACCTGATTGAAATTGAAGTTTGTAATTTGCTCAATTTTAAGTGGTACGTATAAACTCACAGATTGAGTATAAGTTCAAAAGTAACACCAAGTGTTAGGTAAAAAAAAACACACATTAGTAGGTAATAAAACTACCCTTAAGACATAATTGAGCATTAGATTTTAAATTAACAAATAATACACCTTTCTTCTCAACGCATTCACCGTGAATTTAACATCAAGCATCAAGAACATAAAGTGCAAACCATTTTGTTTGAATGAATGGTTCTCAATATTTAATACATGAAATTTAATGCAGGATATTAATTACTACATCAAATATGGAACTCATTTTTATATTATATATAGATATAGATTTTCTTCAAAAAATACACACAATCTTATATACTATAATGATAACTATTAGATCATTATATTATAATTTTTATACAAAATGTACATAAACAACGAATAATAATTTTGTACATATATACAAAAGAGTTTGTGTAATTTTAAACGAAAACAGCTAACATCTTCTCCTATATATGAGCCTACATTTGATTCAGATTTGCCAACTATTCAATTTTGAGCTCCCTCATTGGTCGAGAATGCCACCTGTAATTCAACCATTGGCCGGCGAAACATCCTCATCATCTCTCTCATCAGCACAACTTCAATCACCAACTACAACCCGAATAAAACCTAATTCGTTGATTACATCGTCAATCTTCACCAACCCTAATCTATTTTGATTTTTGATTATCAGTTTTGATTATCAGTTTTACATCGTCATCTTCCGGCGCTCCTATTTCTGTAATTTTCCATCTCCATCCCCGAAGAATCAAATCGACATCTTCAAGACACAACCTTCAACGACGATCCTCTCCTCTTCTCCCACAACCAAAAGCTCTTCTTCGATAACCCCTCCGCCACCACCGCCGCCACCGCCGCCGCCGCCACCAGCACAGCCATCTTCCGCCACTCTGATCGCATTTTTGTATTTTCCCCTCTCCATTTCAGAAGAATCAATCGACATCTGACAATCACGAATCATAATTAGGTAACATTTTTGTTTCAATCTATATCGATTTCACCTTATGAAATTGTAAACTTAGCCTATGAAGCTGTGATTTTTCTCTAAATGTTCCTGATCATCGATTTTGGCATCCTAATTTGTTGATCTTAACATATTGATCATATCTTCAATTTCTTAATTGCTGTTGATCTTAACATATTGAATGTTGCTTAGATCTGATTAATTACAAATTGATATTTATGTGTTTCAATTTTGAGCAAAATGATTAAGACCGTCGCTGGTTTTGATCTTGAAACAAAGGTTTTGCTGCCATGAAAGATGTGCGGAAATGCAGTTCATTGAGTACATTAAATAACAATATCAATTTCTCATTAGCACCATCTTCTTCTTCGTCAAGATTCTTGCCCAAAATAGGTGAAAATGAGAGTGAATTGCACGATTCCACTTTCAATAGGAGCAAAGATGGTGTCTTGAAGATGTCATAGGTATAACTGGATTCAATAATACTTTTTATTAATCACGTTCTTAAACCTTTTCTAATTAATGTGAACTTTTTCATAGAATGGAGATGTTGGAAATCATTCACTTAATTTTGTTCACCATATGAGTTTGCTAAAAATTTCTTCTGAGATGGTTGCTGTTGAAAATTTCTTGCATTTCCAACAAGTATATATGAGTTTATTATGATCCTCTAGGCATTGCAGAGAGGGTACAGAGATATTTGTACTACTAAATCTTTATATGATTTATAACATTAATATTCATTTATCTTTATTTTTGCATCAATTTCAGGTAAAAAAAATCCGAAATAGTGAAAGAATCAAGAGGCTCCAAGAGCTTTTCCATGATATGGACAAGGTAAAATTATCAAGTTTAATATGTAAATTTTGTAATTAGGTTAAGGTTTATATCGCATTACGATATTTTTGTTTATATTCATAAGTATTTGTTCAATTTGCATTAGGCACTAACCTAATTAGTTAACAATGGCTGGTTCTGCTGATTTGTACAAAGTAAGAAATCAATATCTATTCAATCTGTGATGTTTCAATTCAAAAGTACCTCTTTGCCCTTGATAATCATCAAAACAATGATATAATTCCCACTAGCTTCCTTCAAGATGGTAATGATGGAAGCAATGTTAACCTTAGCTGGAATAGTGGGCATGAAGGTAATATTTTTAAATCATTAATGTCTTAAATATATTTTTATGGCATAATAATCAGTTTATTTTAATGAAATCAGTTACGAGCATTTATGCTTCAAATTCACATTGTAAGCTAGTTGGAAATTAAACAATGACAGGGGAAACATGTGATGTGAACATCAAAGCCCTACGTTTTCGGCAGATTTAGAATTTTCATTTGCCTTCAAAAAGTTAGCTAATTCAGTTTTAGTTAATTCAATTATAGATTTTGCTAATTCAATTTTAGTGACGATTGATTGTACTTTAAAGAAAAAAGTTTTATGAAATAAAAGAGCACAGTGATATTGGGAAAGGTTGTATATTAAAATAGCACTTTTATGTTAAAATTCTTACTGTGAGTTTATTTTTAGTCATAAAATGCACACTTAAATAGCATAATTCAATTTTAGGGATTGCTAATTTAGGTTAAATGCTTCAGTTTGTATACCTATAATTTTGTTAAATTGGCTAACTACAACTCTTACTACTGTCCATTTATAACGTGTGTATATGTGTGTAACATGTATAAATTGGTTTATAATTTTATATGTGCTCAGATTTTATGTGCCAACGGGTCAATGAAAATATAATGTTTGTAAATTGGTTTAAAACTGCATTACATGGGCCAGTAACACGACTTAATAAAATTGTTTCTTTTTGACTCCTAATCGTTTTGCAATGGTTTGTAATTAGGGCCCTATTTTGTATGGGCTATAAGGTAAAATTATTTTTTATATATGGGAAGTCGTATCACTGATTTAGTTTTGATTTTCAGGATAGGAAGGATGGACAAGGTAAATGTTCAAAATGATAAAGATATATGCAGAAGTTGTTGTTGATTATGCAGAAGTTGTTATTGAACCATTGTGGTCAATTGACCCCTACTTTGAGTTCATATTGGTACTCATGCTCAGTACAGGGAAATCCTATCTTTCCAGGTATTCCTCTTTCTTTTTTTAAGTTTATCATTCATCTGTTTGACTTATAAAGTCATACATAGTAGTTTTCATCTTTAACTTACATGTTTGTTAGTTAAAATTTTTGAAGTTCCGTTTATTAAACGGTATTACGTCTATAAGTTGGACAATCATATGAAAACCTGCAAATGTATAAAATACAATATACTTTAGGTGGTGGTACGTTTTGGTAATCATTACTTTTTATGGTACGTTTTGAAAATTACAATTTTTTTTAACGATTTTTAACGCTGTATTTATCAAACTTTACAAGAAAAAAAGAAGTTATTATGTCGACATGGACTCTTAAAGAAGTTATAATTATCAAAACGAACCATAAAATAAAGTATATTGCTATTTTATGACATTTGTCCTATGTAAACATTTAACCTCAAAAGTTTTATTGTGACTCCATCATCAATGACTCCATCATCAGATGATAATTACTAACTCAACAACAAATAAGAAGTTTTATTTCGTCTCTAAATAAACAATACCATTTATGTATAAAAAATTGTTTCTTATCATTTCAATTTGGATTATTATGTTATTTTAACAATATCACTATTTTGTTATTTTCCTATATATATCTCGAAGCATGCCCGCCCAATCGGGCGGGCTTTGTAGCTAGTACTCTCTATAAGACAAAACCATAAAGAGTTCATCTATATGATTTTTTTTCTTCAAAAAATACAAATAATAAACATTATGTTTGATTACCAATTAATAGCGACGATAAATAAAAAAAAGCCCTATAGATCTTTGTTGTTGACTCTACTTGTTAGATATTTCTTTTGGATGCACCTTTAGAGTGTTAAAATTTTTGCAATATGAGAATTACTATTTATAGATGCTAATGTGTAAGATTCATGTAATTTGAAAAGTCTCTTATTTATTGAACTTTTTATTATTATAATTATTTATATTTATTTCAAAACTCTTGGTATTACAATTTAATTATTTTATTTTTAAAATTGAGTTTATATATTAATTATTATTAATATTAAATGCATGATATTAATTACAACTTCAAAATTGAAACTCAATTTTTATATAGATATAGATATAGATAAACATGTTTTGTAACATATAATAACAATATAAACATTAATGAATTGTAGTACATGGAGTTTTAAATATTTAAATATGACGATTTCTATTTAATAACTATAATATTAAAAATATATACTTCCTCCGATTCAAAATAAGTGATACACTTTCCTTTTTGGGGTGTATCAAAATAAGTGATACACTTTGAAAAATTACCTTATTTGGCAAAAAATTATGGGACCCACACCCACTAACTATCTACTTTAACAAAATGAAAAGACCCCTTTACCCTTACTTTTACTTTTAAACATCATTAACTCAACTTTATTCAAAAAGTGTGGGACATATTTCCCACTAACCATCTAATTAATCTAATTTAATCATCATTATAAACTTTTGTCTCAAAATCCGTGAAATCCAAAGTGTATCACTTATTTTGAATCGGAGGAAGTATAATATATTAAATATTAGTGGGGCGGTTTCTTAGTGGGGGCGGTTTCTTAGTGGGGGCGGTTTCTAGTTTAAACCGAAACCAAACCGAATCCATCGGTTTTTTCAATATCTAAAACCGAACCATCGGTTTTGAAATGGTTTCGGTTTTATCGGTTTGGTTTTGTCGGTTTTAACGGATTGATTTCGGTTTTTCTGTTTTTATGCTCACCCCTATCTCAAATGTTAGATTATGTTAAAACCTATAGACTTTTATCTATTTAATTAAGGAAATTTAGGGAAATTTTGTCTGATTTAGAGACTATTTTATTTTAAGTTTTGTCAATTTTTAACAATTTTATGTTAAAAATCTAAAGATATATTCAGGGTGTGCTTGGTTGGATGTATTGAATGGTGGGTATTGGGTAATGAGATTGATTATCATTGAATATGTTTGGTTTATTGAAAGGTAATCAATCATTGCTCATTACTAGGTAATACATCATTACCCACCAAATTGGGGGTAATGAAGTAGGTAATGCTATAACACACAACTTATTACTTATTATTATTATTACATTTTATGTAATATTATTATAGATATTATTAATATATAATATAATATAATATAATATAATATAATATAATATAATATAATATAATATAATATAATATAATATAATATAATATAATATAATATAATATAATATAATATAATATAATATAATATAATATAATATAATATAATATAATATAATATAATATAATATAATATAATATAATATAATATAATATAATATAATATAATATAATATAATATAATATAATATAATATAATATAATATAATACTCCGTATAATATATGCACAATCAATTTTTCAAGATCCAAGTAATCGTTAAAGAATAATAAGATATCTTCACTAGTTCAAAGGGAGTAGAAAATGTGTATAAACATTAAAAGTTTTTAAACAAATCAATGTCCAAACGAAAATATCAAACATACTCCAATAGTTGTATCGAATAATTGTTCACTAGAAAGTAAAATTCAAAATGTTCTGTCCAACTGTTTATCTAAGGAAGAGCATAAAGTATATCAATATTTAAAATATCAAAGAAGATCAAACTTGTCAAATCTCGCTATCTTTAATATAGTTTATAAACATAGTAACTCAATAACAATTATCAATAATTAAAGATCAATATGAATCTACAAAGATCAAGAAAATACTTCTGATGCTAGTCTAGATTTACCCATCAAAGATCTTATTGTTATTCAATCAAGATATATCTTTAAAGAAAAAGTTTTTTAAAATACTTCTTGTTGGTTGAAAAATTACAATAAGTATTTTAACTTAATATTATATAAAGTTAAAGTTGATCTCGATTGATTGAAGACTTGACAAAGGAAAATTTGTTAGATCAAGATTTTACTAAAGATGAAAACTTAAAGGATATGCTTTCCTGAGTATTGTTACAAAGTGGAAGATTATTGGAATATATTATTGTAACTAATAGTATTGGGTTTAGAAAGTAATTAGTTTAGTCTTTACTATAAATGGCTAGTTCTAAGACTAATTATATTGAAGCTTTGGATTGTAATCATGTATTAACAACAGGCCACTAAGGGAAAATTAGGGGGTTTTCCTTCACAAGGTCTCAGGTTCGAGTTTTGGTGAAGGCTTTTCCTCAGGTGAATATATAGGCGGTGGAGTTTATTCCCCATAGGTGGAGGGTTCGAGTAAAGGCATATTACCCCTTGTGGTCTTGTGGATGTCACTGTCTAAGCTCGAACCACTAACTTACTAACTGGCCATTCAAAAAAAAAAAGTTTTGTCTCTAAACTGAAAACTCTATCATCTAATCTTGCTAATCCAACCTAGTTCTTGTTTAATTAAAGTTCATCATGAGTTATTGATTCACAGTACTGTCTAGTTATTAAAATTTGCCGAAATTTCATTAAAATTCTAACGCATTTGCGTCGAGTTGAATTGGTAATCAATCATTCTTGGAAAATTAAACATTTTATGTTCGTCAATAATCTGACACAATGTTTTTGAATTTCTAACGAGGTGATAATTGTGCAATATTTATTTTTAAGTTTAATATTTTTCATAATAATTTATTATCACTATTACATTTTCTTCTACAGGCAGATTTAGAAAAGTATCAATCCAAGCCCACCAGGCCCAATCCGTCTGAATGTGTCCTAACAAGTGCTGACTTTATTTAAATTCGAGTCTTTTATCTTAAAAGGAATTCATGTTATAAGTCGAGCTTACCTTGTACGTGACTTAACTATTGTCATGGTTGTATTCGAATTTCTCTTGACCATATGATAATTGTTTATCCAGATAAAGAATCAAACTCGTAACATCTATAAAATCATTTCAAACGCCATTGCCACTAGGTTATCAGATGGGTTAGTTTAAATTCGAGTGTTTTATTTAAAATAATCGAATATTTCAAAAATTCCAATCAACAATAGAAACAACATTGTGTTAAATCCCAGTGTTCTTTTAACAATACCTTAACAAGCTTAAATTTTTTTACGTATCTCATGAAAACATAAGCGATACAACTAAAATACATCCAAAACTAATCTATACACAATTACAAAAGAACTGTTCACAACATGAGCATGAGTAGCAACTAACAAGTAACAAACATACAACCAAAATGAAATCTAATCAAACTTTTTAAGACTCTATTTTCTTTCACTTGTTAGCATAGACATCTCTTTTACCCCAAAATATATACAAAAAATAACAAATGCCCTCTTGTCATCAACTGCACCACACACTACCATAAGGGTAAAACACTAATTCAACCTAAATTTCTTCTCTTTTAGACATGTTTTTTATTTTATTTTATTTTACTGAAAAAATGAAACTTTCGTCTGTCTTCATTTAAAGTCTTACCCTCAAAAAAATCACCAAGCATTCGGTCAAGATCCTCTGTTGTGTACCTGATGTACTTGTGACGATTCTTCGTATTTTCAACAAGTGGTCTGTAATATAGGTAGCAAAATGTCAAAACGGGTCATTTTTTATGGATTGACCCCGAACAGTTTGATTCAAAATTTTAATCTTCTTTAAAAGTTGTGTGTGATTTTCCTCATATTTGACACATTCCTTTTTAGCTACTTTTTTTATTGGTTTTTTATTTTCTTTCTAAAATAACATCCTATTTTACACCTTCTATTTAGTCATTGTATTAATTTTTTTTAACCGCATCACTAAAAGATGGTTTTATATACCAAAGGGATCCTACAAACCTTTTTAAATCAATTAGTATACAATAGTTATAATTATACGTAAATCTGACATTTTTATATAAGAAAAATAATTTTCTTTATTATTATCATTTTGAAACAATTGTCTTTTTTTTTATAAAAAAAGAACACCTTATAATGATCCAGTTGAGACATAAACCACTTTTTAATGAGCCAACTGGACAAAAGTTCATAAGATAACAAAACACTTACAAATGTAGAAATATGTTATTTTAGGCGATATATGTGTGTGTGTATTATTTTACCCATATAGAAGAAAAAAAATGTACCCAAAATGTTGGATAAACGATCTGTATGCAGGCAACAAAACTTCAGCAACTGCAAGCCTCAAAGATTCTCTTAGCTCTGTATCAGGAACTGTCCACTGGGATTGTCTTTGATGAAGCTCCTCAAATTGACCATTAAAAATCTTCAACCTAGTTAAACTCACATTTTAATTTAATATTTTTTTATATTTTATAACATTTTAAAAATATTAATGAATTATATTTTTAAACCAACCTATCTTTTAGAAGTGGTAGTGAAGGTCCTCTGCTGTTTCTTCCATCACCAAGTGAACCACCACCAGATGAAGGCAAACCTTGAATAGAAAGACATTGCAGAATCTATTGGAAAAAAAATCAAAAAACAAAAATTTATCATTTTTTATAAATAAGTTATTTTAATGATTGAAAAAAATAAAACACATACCTTTTCCCAAGCGATTCTCTTGTACTGATTAATATGTTGTTGGACAACTCTTGTGTGTGTTTGTACCCAATCATCACCCAACAAATTTTTTGCTTCAGAGCTATACCAAAATTGAATTAAATTATGATAATAAAAATACATAGTGATTTTTAAAATAAGTTATAATCTAAATACTGAACCTGCTTACGGATCTGACCATATACTGAATATTATTCATGAGAAACAAATGGGTCAAAGCAGGATCTTTATACTGCGTTGATTTTCCCTCCAAATTAATTTGAAGTGCTTGCATAATTCGCACTATTACAGATGGCAGCTGTGAATTCGAGTCTTCGCCATTTTCAAAATCTTCAGATAATTGCTTTATTGTTGACTCGTAACTGAGTCAACAAAGAGATAATTTCACATTTAAAATAAGTCATATTATTAAAAATAATAATAAAATATACATTTTAATTAACGTACTCGAGTAAAAATCTGACATAATTAATGACATAGACTGCGAGAGGGTGAAAAGGTCAAATAACTGCTTTTGTTTCATCCATTTCAACAGCTTCTACAAAATACTCAAATGCTCTTTTAGCTGTTTGTGCAAGTTGTTTTGTGAATCCAAATGCAGATTCTCTAATTTCTTTGAATGCCATACCTCTTAAAAGTGATTCGATCTGTAAAATAAATAAATGACTAATTAATTAATAGTTTAATTTGTAATATAAATGGAGAATATAATTAATTATACCTCAGAGTGAAGTTCACGTGTTTTTTCATACATGTCGAGAAAAAGAAATAACTTTTCTGGTGACTCTTTGCTTTTAACAATTGCATCACCAGAACTAAGTAACATTCCTACACTTCCAACTATCACTTCAGCAAAAAATTGATCTTTAAGTTGTTCGATTCCTTCAAACATTTGATCAGAAACTTTTCTTTCTGCAGTAGATACTACTTTTACCTGCTTTTTGTCATATGATTAGATATTCCTGCCTAGAGCAAAGTTGTTACCTTAACTTTTAAGTATAGGAAAAATGGGTCAAAACGGGTATTTTACTGTGAGTGTCGATGACTTTTGAGTTTTGACCCATTCGACATGTTTTCCTTTTTAGTTTAACCAATTTGAACCATATATAGATAAAACATTAACTCACATTGACGCATATGAAATTTTTCTAAGGAACTTACTGCAATTTGCATGAAATGAATCCAAGTCCCAATTTCGACTTCCAAAACTTCAAACTGCATCTTATCAACATCATATTTGCTAAGTTTCTCAACTCCCGATTTCTGAAGGGTTTCTTCCTGTTTTAAAGAACGGGTGTGCCTAATTAACAAAGCAAAAAAAAATACTTAATGATAATTTCATTTGTTTATTTACAAATGCTTATTTATGTGGAATTGGTTGTTTTGTACTTAATACCTAAGTGTATTATTCGAAAATCGGGACTTTTTGTTCGTTAGTATTTCCTCGTATTTAGAGGTGCTAAGATGGGTGGGTCAGGCTGGTTCAGGTGCGGGCTAAAATGTATTTAGGCCCCGTTTGTTTTGACGTAATCCTCCGTAATCTTCCGTAATTGTAATTCAATTACATTACGGAGGACGTTTGGATGAACACTTTTTTTTCGTAATTCGATTACGACGTAATTTCGAATTACGATATTCGTTGTAATTGAATTCCGTCCCAAAACCCTAAGAATTCAATTACGATCCTTTTGTAAACTAACAAATTTTGAATATTTTATATCCTTCAGATTTTTAAATCGTTTAAAAATATTAAAAAAAATTAAAAAATTTAAAAAAATTGAAAAAATTTTAAAAAATTAAAAAAATTTTAAAATTTTAAAAAATTCTAAAAAAAATTAAAAAAATTTTAAAAAAAATTAAAATTTTAAAAAAAATTTAAAATTTAAAAAAAAATTTAAAATTTTAAAAAAATTTTAAAATTTTAAAAAAAAATTAAAATTTTAAAAAAATTTTAAAATTTTAAAAAAATTTTAAAATTTTTTAAAAATTTTAAAAAATTTTAAAAAAATTTTAAAAAAATTAAAAAAAAATTAATTTTTTTTAATAAATTAAAAAATTTTAAATTTTTTTTAAAAAATAGAAAAAATAAAAACTATTTAATTTTTTTTAAATGTAAACAAATAATAAAAAAATTTAAAAAATAAAAGAAATAAAAAAAATAATAAATAATAAAATTTTGAAAAAAATTTTAAAAAAGTTTTTAAAAAAAGTCATAACTATTGATTTGAATTACAACTCAAAATTTTGGTAACCAAACGCGTAACCGTATTCAATTACAACCCAATTCAATTACAACCGAATTCAAATACAACCGATTTCAATTACATTACGGAGGATTACGTTGAGCCAAACACCCCCTTAGGATACTTTCAATGCGGAGGGGTTCATTATTTTAGGGGAATAAATCCCACCTCCTATTTAATCTCCTGAGGAATGCTCTCAGCAGGTCTTGAACCCAAGACCTTTTGAAGGCAAACCTCTAAGGCAAATCTTGGTAGCCAATTGATATAGACCGATTGTTTCACCAGGCTACGTGGTAGAGCATCTACATGGTGGCATCTGAAACTTACACGTGACAGAGTTGGAAAATCAAGAGTTGTGTCTTGGAGGAAGATGAAGAAATGTATGAGGACTAATTTTATTTCTCATGATTACAAACGAATAATGTACCAACGTATACAGAATCTCATTGAAGACTACACCACCGAATTTTACCAATTGATTGTAAGAAATGATATCCAAGAGACTGATGAACTACTTGTCTCTCGTTAAATTGATGGTTTAAGAGTCCGGATCATGGATATGTTAACATGTTACATGTTTCATCCGGTGACACTTTCTGATGCATAACAATGTGCATTACCTTTTGAAAAACAGAAATGCCGGGTTGGAGGTTGAACTTCTTTTGCCTAAAAGGAGGTAGTTCTGGTTCGAGTAACGTGGCATCTCATTTTGTGACTAATCATGCAAGACAAGGTTTCTGAGTCATTTTGGCGTAGTTTGTGGAAGATGATACTCAGCTCAGTTTCAGTAATGTTTATCATCCTCAAACTAATGGACAAACTGAAGTTGTTAATTGATCCCTTGGTAATATTAAGAGGTGTTGAGTGGGTGATCATGTGAAAGCATGAGATTAGAAGTTCTGCCAAGCCGAGTTTTCTCATAATCATGTTGTCAATCACAACACTGGGTTTATTATATTCCAAGTGGTTTATTTGTTCAACCATATGGGCCTCTCAATTTAATGTATCTTCCAAGAAAGTGCAGGATTATGTTGAAAGATTACATGAAGTTCGTAAAGTTGGTTGTGACAAGTTAGTTCGAGCCAAATCCACATACAGGCAAGATGCAGATCGAAAGCGGAGCAGTTGGACTTGGAAGTGGGCGACTTTGTGTGGGTTTTTTTAATTAAGGATCATTTCTCAGTTGGCGAATATAATAAGTTATTAGCTAAGAAGATTGGTTTGTGGAAGTTGTAGAGAAATTAATTCCAATGCTTATTGTAACGACCCGAATTTAAGAATATTTATATATGAAGTATTTCGGTGGAATTATTATATGTACAATTACACTTTTAGCAAGCATTCGATATTAAGATGGTTTATGATGGGTTATGAGAGCTTATAATGATTGGGATTGTGTTTATTAGTTATTGTGAACATGAGAATCGGGAACGGGTCGAACCAAGTTAGTAATCAAGAGAAAAAGATCAAAATATGGATTTATGCAGGCTCCCATCGGGCTCCCATCGCGAATAAAGCAAACAGCAACTTTGGATGCTGAATGTGAGGATCTCCCATCGATCTCGCGCCGAGATCTCGGTGGGAGGATGCGCGGGGCTGACCCTCGCGACGCGAGGTTGTAGATCTGGGCGCGAGGATCGTCTGGAACAAGATTAAATACGGGTTTCGACCATTTTGAGCTTATTTTCACCCCCTCGCTCTCTCTCTAGAAAGTTTATACATATTTTGAGTGGAAAGAGTGTTTTGAGCCGATTTTGACCTCAGATCTTGTGTAGGAACACTCCTAATGGCTGATTCAAGGTATATCTTCATCTCTTAACTTGTTTTTGGTATAGATTTGGGAAGACTGATATGGGTTATACACCCTAACTTTTGGGGTTTTTATGGATGGTGAAATTGAGCATGTAGAACTCTTATCTATGATGTTTAGACATGAGGAAACATATTTTTAACTTAGATCTATACTAGGTATGAGATGTATTCGGGGGGAAATGGTGGTTTTGATAACCTACCATGGATATTTTGGGAAGATGATTATGGAGAGTGTAAAACACTCATAGCTAGCTTAAGAACCTTGTGTTCTAGCTAGATTTGGAATTTCATGATGTAAATCTTGAAATAGGGTTTGAGATTTCACCAAGTTGGATGAACTTGGTGGTTAGGAATGTTATTATGGGTTTGATTAATGACTAGTTATGGGTGATAACTAGGTTATATGATTATTGTGTTGATAGGTTGCAAAGACCTAAAGATTGGAGATATTCCACAAGTTGGGAAGCAAGTATTCGTGTTGATAAACACGATTTGGAGTTAGCTATCGCTAAGGTGAGTACATGAGACTTTTTAACTGGGTACATAGCAAATGATTTTGAAAACTATGATGTTTTATGAGCCTTTGTTAATAAATGATTTTAATAAAGATATGATTGAAAAGATGAGAAAATGGTAAATATTAGACTATCTAAGTATGTCTAGAATGATTGATGATTTCGAAAGAGATCATGATAATGAAAAGTGATTAATAAATAATTATTGATATGATGTAAAAGGAGTATATTCTTTTTATAAACGCAATTACTAATGATGAAACTAGTTGATTTGATTATGTGAATACTAGTTAAGATTAGTATGTGGATAGATTGTAGGATGGCCTTATGGCATTGATGATAGATGTGACATAAAGTCGCATGTATCGGTTATGACGGGTAGATTGAACTAGAACAAGTACGTGATAGATCGGAGGCATTCTGGTTATCATGGTATCTTTAAACGGATGGATTGGAGGCATTCCGATCATCCAACAAGATGTTGTATCTTACTAGATTGGAGGCATTCTGATTAGTAAGATAAGATGGGTCACCTTGCTTGGACACGGTGACAATGGGGGTTCTACTGAATCGGAGGCATTCCGGTTAGTAGGACAAAAATGGGATCTCGTTGGATTGGAGGCATTCTGATCAACTTGATGGGACGAATAGGCTATGAATGAATGTGATAGGGTTACAAAGGAGGTAACCGATGTATGATTTGATGTGTTAGGATTACCGCGGAGGTAAATAAAGTGTATATATATATATATATATATATATACATATACAGGGTTTAATTAGTTTCAGAACCAATTAAGGCTACAGAACCCGCAGAACTCAATCTAAACCATTGATTTTTGAAATGAAATGATCATGGAAGACACATTAATGTATTTGACGAGGGACCCACAAATATTGGTTTGCATGGATGCCATTCATGCATGTATACATATATGTATATGTTTTCATGTATGTATACATAAGTGTTAAATATACATGTATGTATACATGCATGAATGACATCCATGCAAACCAATATTTGGGGGTCCCTCATCAAATACATTAATGTGTCTTCCATGATCATTTCATTTCAAAAATCAATGGTTTAGATTGAGTTCTGCTGGTTCTGTAGCCTTAATTGGTTCTGATTTTAATTCTACACTGCATATATATATATATATATATATATATATATATATATATATATATATATATATATATATATATATATATATATATATATATATATATATATATATATATATATATTTTTAATATGTGATTATTTATATATATTATTGTCGGGTCTAAAACTCATGAATCTCATGAGACTATTTTGTCTCACGTACTACGTTTGTTTTTTTGTGGCTATGTACTCAAGTACAGGTTTGAAGTGATAGGAGGTTGCACTAGAAGTGGCCTAGAGATGTTTAGCTCGGGAGCTCGTAGGTAGATCTCGTCTACCTATAGTTATGATCTATTTTGTAACACCGTGTTTTGTAAACTCTGATAAATGTTTCAAGTTTTTATTAAACAGTATTTTTGACAACAAGGAGAAGTGTTGTAAATTGTATTTTAAATGATTTCAAAAGTGTTTAAAAAATTAAGGTGTTACACTTATTGTTTAAAGTTGCCTAGCCATGTTTGATATCTTTATGTGTTTAATGTGAAACACTTGTTGCCTTATCATGGTGATTTTTCTGATGATAAATCTAATGTGCATTCGAGGACGAATTTTGTCTACCTAACGGGAATGTTGAACGCGTAAGTGTCGGAAAATAATCCATTTTGTTTCTGGATGCGCTTATAATATATTTTCTTTTTCATTTTATTGGAATTTGTTTATAGTTTTCGGCACATTTGATTTTTTAGGCTCATTCGGAATATTTAGGGTTATATTGTGATGCTCCAACGTTCAATTTTGATTTTATGAAATTTCATTTTTTTATCTCTCAATTCACAGTTGTTGTATGTGAGTTGAAATCAACATAATAATCGGTATTTTGAATCAACGTTAATTAGAAAAATTGTTTCTGGTATTTGTGTGAATCAACATGATCAGTTTGTATCTATCTTGTTTTTAGTCTACATCATATATTAAGTTAATTTCTGAAAATTTTATTTAATAAAATTAAATAAGTGCTTATATGAGTTCAAAACTAGGGACATCAATATACATTTATATAACCCATACAAAACAAGTTTAATTGGTTTTACATATGCATGATACACGTATGATTTTTGTACAAATTTGCTAAAATGGGACATGTATTCACTAGCGGAAATACTATTGCTTCAACAAACTCATTTAGTATCAGCCAACGGGCGCGGGTAGTACCGGAACTGGAAAACCCGTACCAGCACCCGAACTCCAATCCCCACACTCGTCCCTGCCCGCGCCCGCCTAATCCCCGACGGGTTCGGGTATAAAAATCCCCGCCGGGTAACACGGAAGTGGTGAAGTATGAAATGGTAACTTGATACGTTTACCTAAAACACACAAGCTACATAGTTTTATTTGGACCACATTCAATAAGTTTGTTTTGTCTTAAAGATTAAAAAATTGGAGTTCCCGGATAACCTAACCGATCGTGCCACAACGTTGAAATCAAAATTGCAAAACTGTAATTTTGAGCATTTTGTATAGGTGCCTTGGTAGTGACCGAGTAGAGGTCGCCTTGACTATCACATCTCATTATACGTCTTCCCGTCCGAAACTCCTTCACAGAAAATCCAAAAGGGTCAAATTCCACAGAAATAAAATTATTACTAGTGAATTTTCTGACCGAAACAAGATTTTTGATAATATGTGGAGCATATAAGACATTTTTGAATGCTAACGGTGGGTGTAGGTGAGGCATTTTAGTATGTCCGTACCCTAAAATGGGAATAAATTGGTCATTTCCGACTAAGATACCATTATTTTTACTAGAATTAAAAAGAGATGAGAGTTTACCTTTATCGGAGGTAACATGAGACAAGGCGCCTGTGTCCATAACCCAAGAATTCGACGGGTTAAGGCTCATGATGTACATAGCGGACTCAATATCTGTTGGAGCATACTCATTGTTAGATCCTGTTGCATAAGCCTGCTGGGCTGTACGTGGGTCACGGTCCAAAATACCTTCCTGGCGGTTTTGGGGTTGCGTGGACCCAGACCCATTTTTTGTCGATTGATAACTTGGATATGAGCAAGGGGATGGCCCATGGTGGGTGTCTACCAATTAAATTGAGACGCAAACCAAGGGTTCCATGGAGAAAACGACTGCCGCAAATTGTTCCCTGTATAACGCTGGCCACCAGATTGCTGGCCGCCAGAGTAGTCACCGCCTCCTGACCTGTTACTGTTATTCCGTCCCCCGTTTTTCTGGCGACGTCCAATCTTTGACTGTGTTTCTCGTCCAAATGATTGTTTGGTGTCGGATACGGAAAATCCTCCACGGCCCGAGTCAAGTGGTGCAATCATGGCCGAATTTGCTGAAGTAGCAAACTTTTTGGCAACCCGGCTTCTTCAAGAGTAAGCATAGATCGTGCCTGCTGATACGAGGGAAAATGATTTGTCAGGATCGATTAACTATATAGAAGTTAATAAACACCTTAGATCTAATTGAATATAGAAGTTGCAGCGGATCAACACTATATCAATGCAATTAAGAACAATGAACTGTAAATAATATGCAAAAGTATTAAGAACACAGTTTCACAAAAAGCTTCAATGTATATTATTGAGTTAACAATACACACGTACGTTTACAATTCGTAAGGAACTATTTATAATAGTCCTTGAAGCTAAACTATTTACCCTAGTTATTCTAGGACTTTGATTTACATCGAATTATAAAGATATACATTGATTTACATGCTATAACTATCTCTACGAAGATCTCGGACTTGATATGCTTCCAAAACGCGTATCAGTAGTAAACTGCAATCACCAGTAGTAAATAAGTAACATCAGTAATAAACTTGGTGATCAGTAGTAAGTCCAATATCAACGTCAGTAGTAACTACTATTGATCAGTAGTATCTTCAATAAGCTTGATCAGTAGTAACTTTAGTTATAGTCTTCATCAGTATCAACTTCATCAGTAGTAAATGTTTTCTGCCCCATCAGTACTAAGTATGATCAGTACTAACTGCAGCATCAGTAATAAGTTGATCTGTGTTTTGTTCCAACAATCTCCCCCTAAACTTATTGATTATCTCTTAATCAATCAAGTTTCTTTTGTTCTTCTTGTTCCCTTCTTCTTTTCTCAAGGGTTCTTTGATTATGTTGAAGCCTTTGTTCAATAATATATTTGCTGTTCCTCTTTGTAAAGTAATTTAATTTGTTTTGGAACATAACAGCATCATAAGGTTTCATCAAAGTATTTATGAATATCTGATACATAGTCTTCTCAGAATGTGGATATTCTTTTTCATATAACTACAGCTCACATACTTTGCCTGATTTCTCAAAGAAATACATATTGGCAGTAGGAATGACATTCCAAGCATACACATTTCCTGGATCTGTAAATTGTTCTGGATAATTATCTGGATAAAATGCAGCATCTATCATTTTTGTTAAGTATCCAGCACCAGACTCTTTCCATGATTTCTTTGTCATTCTAGGTTTTCCAATAATCAGAAGCTTGATTACATCACTTCTAGAGCATGATTTGATCAATGGTAACCATCCAGTGAATCTCTGTACAACTTTGTCTTCCCTTATGACCTCTATAACATTGTTCTGCATAACCCTCCAGTTAATAATTGGATTGTTCTGCAATGGAGCAACAGGCATTTCAAGAACAGGTACAATTTGTGTTTTTGATTTCTTTTTAGAGCTTTGTTCTTGATCAACAATCTTTCTTTTCTTTGATTGGGGAGTTGAGGTATTACCAGTAGTTGATACACTACCATCTTTGATTAAGTTTGGACTGATTGGGATTAAAGTTTTGGCTTTCTTTGTTTCTTCAGCTTCTTGTTCAGCCAAGTCTTTCTTCTTAGCAGTGCAATATTTTTCAATTATAGTCATCATTTTCATTCTACCAAATGACTTTGCACTATGCCCTTTTGTTTTCAGATATTCAATCATATTAGCCTTCTGTTCAAACACATCATCTGTCAATTCACTTTTAGTTTTCTTGCATTCAGATACCAAATATTCAAGGCATTGTATGTGTTCTTCTTCTACTTTTCTGAGCCTTTTGAATTCTGCCTTTTGAGCTTTTATCTGACTGTCTTCTGCTTGAACAGGTGTTTGAACAGGAATTTCACTTTGAACCTTCTTTTTCTTTTCCTCAAGTGCTTGATACATCTCCACTTTCTCCAAGAATTTTCTATGTTTTATCCTCCATCTTGATTGTTTCTCTGATCTGACATGATTAATTTTATTCACCATGTGGTGACCTAATGCTCTGTTTGGGTAATCATCATCATATACTTCTTTTCCTTTTCCAATGTGAGCAGATGGTGGAGGTGGTATGTATTTCATATCAGGGATACCCATCATCAGAAGTTTTGGATAAAACAGATGTAGTTGACCTTCTGGTAAGATTTTAGGGTGTGGAGGAAGTGTACATTCATCTACCTCAAACCAATTCACATTATCATCAATGTCTGGTATGATAAGTGGTTGATCAGGTGTTGGTGGTTTGGAGATAATGACATGTCTTTCTCTTTCAATTAGCTCTGGGAATTGTAGTTCTTCCTCTTCAGTAGTAACCAGAGTAGTTACTACTGGTGTGACTTCAGGAGTTACTACTGATAGGGCATCAGTAGTATTTGGTGCTTTCAATTCCTCTTCTTGACTTACTACTGCTATGATATCAGTAGTAGGAGTTACTACTGGTATTTCTTTTTCAACTTGTTTTTCCATTGTAGCAGTAGTAATAGGTTCATCTTCTGTAACCATCATTTCTGGGCCTTCATCAACTTTTGTTTCTTTTAAATTTAAGAGAGAGGATGCTGCTGCAATTGATTCATCAATCATGGTCTGTATGTTATCCTTCTTTTGTTTCTTTTAAATTTAAGAGAGAGGATGCTGCTGCTGCAATTGATTCATCAATCATGGTCTGTATGTTATCCTTCAAGGACAACTTCCCACATAGAATAATCTGTAATAAGCATGTATTGCTTAATACGATTCTTCCACATCCCAAAGTTATTGGGAGTAAGTATAGGAATTTTGTTGGCCTGAGTGCTTTCATTATTATCAGTCATGATTAATAATGTGTGTTTTAAAGATTAAAACTTTTTGTTGTTCTTAACAAATCGTAGATCTAGAACCAATACGCTCTGATACCACTTGTCAGGATCGATTAACTATATAGAAGTTAATAAACACCTTAGATCTAATTGAATATAGAAGTTGCAGCGGATCAACACTATATCAATGCAATTAAGAACAATGAACTGTAAATAATATGCAAAAGTATTAAGAACACAGTTTCACAAAAAGCTTCAATGTATATTATTGAGTTAACAATACACACGTACGTTTACAATTCGTAAGGAACTATTTATAATAGTCCTTGAAGCTAAACTATTTACCCTAGTTATTCTAGGACTTTGATTTACATCGAATTATAAAGATATACATTGATTTACATGCTATAACTATCTCTACGAAGATCTCGGACTTGATATGCTTCCAAAACGCGTATCAGTAGTAAACTGCAATCACCAGTAGTAAATAAGTAACATCAGTAATAAACTTGGTGATCAGTAGTAAGTCCAATATCAACGTCAGTAGTAACTACTATTGATCAGTAGTATCTTCAATAAGTTTGATCAGTAGTAATTTTAGTTATAGTCTTCATCAGTATCAACTTCATCAGTAGTAAATGTTTTCTGCCCCATCAGTACTAAGTATGATCAGTACTAACTGCAGCATCAGTAATAAGTTGATCTGTGTTTTGTTCCAACATGATTGCTTTGTCTTAGAAGAGTACCGACACCGTTATAGACATCGGTAAGACCCAAAACAATTTGTAAAACCAACATTCCGTAATTGATCGGATAGTTCCTTAAGGCGTTGGCAGTATGACGAAAATCCATCAAAACCAGAAAAGACGGTGTGTGAAAACTCCTGTTCGAGAGTCACCGCCCGAGCGTGTTTGTTGTCTTCAAATAAATCGCGTAAGCGATTCCATGTGTCCATGGCCGTGGATCTCGAAACCATGATAGTCGTGATTAAATCCCGAGAAATTGTAGCAAAGATCCAACCTAAAACAATGGCATCAAGTGTAGACCAAAGTTCACTATCCGTATTTTGTGTCGAAGTGACCTTGTCGGAATGGATGATGTGAGGAGGCACGTTTATGGAACGAGCACGGATTTTGAACAATTCGGACCATGTTGAGTATTGAACATTGGTTAAATCCAGTTGGATTGGCACATAATTACGGATGTTGGACACCCTGAATGCTGGATGAAACTTGTTGATGCTGTTATTGGTTGTCATGGGAACGGTGGGTAAAACTCACGAAAATAGAACAGTGAATTGCCAATGGAATAATGCCGAGAGAGATAGAAATTGTGGAAAAAAAAAAAGAAAGAGCAAAAGAGGAAGGAATCAAAGGTGCTCTGATACTATAAAAGAATGTAATCTTGTATCTTTCTCATTCCTCAAATGATGTATAAATATACAATGAGTGCCTTACATCAAAGCTATTGTTATGCCAGAAATCTACGCCTACCATATATATATTTTGACTAATTATATGATATTAATGCTATAGTAATGACGGTATATTCTAATACACCCCATTGGTTTTCTTTTCTCTTAATTTACAATATAAACAATATAAAGATTAAATCACAAATGGTTTCTGAAAATGAGTGAAATTTTTAGGAGATTCAAAGTTCAATCCATATGTGCAACAAAAATACCCCATTGTGGTTACAGAGTTCACATGTCGCACTTAGGTTATTCGGCTTGCAAATCCGATCGGAAACTCAGGTTATAAATAAATTAAAAACAATATATATAAAGATTACCCGGCAATGTCTAAAGCAAATATTACAGCCGTTGCAAGACTAAGTGCACCCTTCTCCTTCACAAAGTGGTGAAGATAACCCTGCATCCACATATCATTATTCAACCGTTATGATATATAGACCATAAAGTTTTTCTCAGTGTGGTGTGTGTATTGCGTATAGTAACTACTAACTGCTAGCTAGATACTTTTAATTAATTACCCTTTGCGGATACTGTGTTATCGACATTAATGGTGGCTTCTCGGTGACAGCTTTAAGAAATTGCACTATATTAGGATGGTGAAGTTTGACCAACAAATCCACCTCACGTTTGAAGTCCTGACTGGATTTATAACAAACAAACACAAGTATTAGTAACACAACAAAAAGTGTAACTGCATACAAGTTTCTAGTGAAACTTTTTAAAATTGTAGGTATAATGTTGTATTTTTAGGTTTTAAAGACACTTTTCATGAAAATATCGTGTCACAAAGGTCAAAATCTATCCCAACACGTTATTATTGTGTCACATACAAAAATCTTTTGTAGGTGAAATTTTCTTGTGTAGGTAAAACATTTGGACACTTAGGGGGCGTTTGGCATGACGTAATCTTCCGTAATACTCCCTCCGTCCCACAAAAAACTTCCCATTTGAGATGGGCACAAGTTTTAAGGTGTTAGTTAGTGGTGGGGTCATTGACAATAATTTTGATTAAAATATAAGATTGATTTGGAGAGAGAAAGATAGTTAGTGGATAGTTAGTGGTGAGTTCCTTAGTAATAATAGTATTTTATTGAAATGAGAAGTTTTTTGTGGGACAAAAATTTAAGGTGAAATGGGAAGTTTTTTGTGGGACGGAGGGAGTAGAATTCAATTCCTTCTGAAGGAATTGAATTCATTAATAATTCAATCATTCGTAATTGAATTCCGTTATGTGTTTGGTTACAATTTTTCTAGCTGGAATTCAAATTCATATGTATTTTTAGTTTCTTTTAGATTTTTATTTTTTAAAATTTTATTATTTATTATTTATTTATTTAATTTTTTTTAGATTTTTTAAAAATGTTTAAAATTAATTTTTTTTAATTTTCATATATTTTTTAAAAATCTTTTAATTTTTAAATTTTCTAATCTTTTTTATTTTTTTAATTTTTAAAATTTTTTCAAATTTTTTTAAATATTTAATTTTTTTAAACTTTTTTAGATTTTTTAAAAAAATTTATGTTTTTTTTATATTTTTAAAAATCTTTTAATTTATTTAATATATTTTTTTAATTTTTTAATTATGTTTTTATATTTTTTTAAAATTTTTTTAATTGTTTTAAACGATTTTAAAGACTGAAGCATATAAAATATTTAAATTTATTAGTTCATTAAAGGAACGTAATTGAATTCATAGGGTGTCGGGACGGATTTCAATTTATAACGAATATTGTATTTTAAAATTACGTCGTAATTGAATTACGCAAAAAAAAGTCCATCCAAACGGTTCTCGGTAATGTAATTGAATTATAATTACGGAGGATTATGGAGGATTACATCAAAATAAATGGGGACCTTAGTGACTTGATTTTTAATTTTGACATTTTTAGACGTTTTGTGAAATTTCTATAAGTGTCACAAAAAAGAATATCAGCCTTAAAAGTGATCTTCATATTCTATAAACAAATTAGATAAACATAATGGAACTCACGTTGCTAAATTGTCATGTATATGTTTGACAGCTACAGGTGTTCCACACCAAGCTGCTCTGATAATCTCACCACAAGAGTCCTATGACCAGAAAAATATATAAACGTGAAAATTTAATATGTATTTATATATTCTGACAAGATTCAAGCAAACGAAACAAACCTTGCCTATTAAAAATGTGTTGTATACAGATTACTTTCAATAATTAAAAGAACAATTATTTTCTTTTTAGCGTTCAATTAGTGAATTTTGAAAAAATTGAGAATTTATATAAACTTTTAAGAAACAAAATTAGCGACGACATGTCGTTGCAGAATATATAAATTATAAAAATGAATTTTTTTTATTAGTGACTACCTGTCGTCGCAATAAAGCTTGTGTAATTTAATAAGTTACGTTTTTTTTTTCATATTCTTCGACAACATTTTGTGATGTGTCGTCGCTAATTTCCGGTCAGAGACGAACTTCTTGCGACGACGTATTTTGTGACAACTGTCGTCTCAAATGTTGCATTAGCAACGACTTTTTACCCTTTAGCGACGACTTTTTCTGTCCCTAAAAGGTCAATTTCTTGTAGTGAAAATATCCAACAAAATAAATTCCAGGGTGTGTTTTATAGGCTTACATAAGACAGGTCATCGTACGACTTTGGCAACTTAATAATTCTACGTCTTCCAGATCCTTCTGCATCAGCTAGATGCTGTCATTAGCAATATATTAACAAGTATAGTGAAAGATAAACATTAACCATTGAAAAAAGAAAAAAGAAGAAAGTAATTAACTTAGGTTTTACTTGTAGAAACAACTCACTTGTTGATAATCCAAAGCTTTCCTTAGTTGTTTAACAACCACACCCATTGTTGGGCGTTCTTCTCCAGATCTACTTAAGCATTGATATGCAATGGTTGAAAACTCACTCAATGAACCTGACTCCATTTGTTTACGTAAATCAGAATCAATGATTTCATCTAATGTTTTATTTTCATAATGATATGAGGCCCATTTCGACACGCTTATTATCATTATAATCTAACACACATGCCAGCCTTCCACACAATACTTCAAACAAAACAACTCCAAAAGAATAAACATCGGATTTCTTTGTGAGAATACCGTTTACGTATTCTGGATCAACGTACCCTGGTGTGCCACAAACATTGGAGATAAGGAAGGTATGTTCCACATTTGCGGGACCTACTTTTGACAGACCAAAATCGGAAATCTTGGCTTTCCAATTCTCGTCCAAGAGTATGTTGGAGCTCTTGATGTCGCGGTGAATAATTCTATGTTGAGGTCCGACGTCATCATGAAGGTACTTCAACCCACAAGCAGCATCTAAGCAGATCTGAAGACGTTGGATCCAAGTTAGATATTTTTTCTGTAAATGTTTGTCAAGACTCCCGTTTTTTTCATGCTTATAAACAAGCACTTTCTCTTCCTTAGTGTTGCAGAATCCAATAAGAGAGACGATGTTTTCATGTTTATAGATTGAAAGTAATGCAATTTCCATCAGGAATTCATGGTTTCCTTGCCCTAGCTTACGATCCAACTGTTTTACAGCAATCATGCCATGTTTCTCGGATTGACCTTGGTACACCACCCCAAATCCACCTTTTGCGATGATGTTCTCTTTGGAAAATTCTTTAGTTGCCGATAATATATCTTCAAGAGGAATCTCCAAGTGCTTCACTTCTTTAAGTATAGACATATATGATTTTGGAAACAGATAAGAAGGATCTGATGTTGATGGTTATTGTGTTGGATCGATATAAAGAGAGCTGGTTATTTTGTTTACTTTGAAACTCGTTGATAACAAGTCAGATTGGATCGTAGATCAAGATTGGCACTCAAGAGTTAAGTCAACGAGGTGGTTTCTGGGAACCTTATCTGAGAGAGAGAGAGAGAGAGAGAGAGAAAACAACACATAAGTTAGAAAGATTATCTGGTGGGATATTAAAAGAGAAATGGTGTTGGGTCCTATCATTTGTTTATATTTATGTGCCTACTAATTCGATAATGACACGTGTTGAAATCAAGGAATGATATGAGGAAAGAAAATCAGTAGATTACACATGTCAAGTTTAGAAGTAGGTAAGAAAAAAATGTGGGAAGAAATATTATTTCTCTATTAAAAAAGAAACTCAAAGTAAACGAATATATTTTGTAAATAATCTTTAATTTATGTTGATCTTGTATATCTCTCGATTATGGTAGTTAGTTGTAATATTGTAACTATAAATATTAATGAGATATCGATCTCTTCACAAATTAGTGAAGATTAAACCCTAATATGATATCAGCCTAATACCGTTCCTCTCTCTCAAACCCTAGCCGTCTCCCTCATCACAGCCGTCGCAATTCACCATGGCCGGCGGTGGAGCTTCTTCATCCGATACCTCGGATTCTTCACTCTCCCTCTCTACAATCCTCCACATGCCTACTCTCAAACTAAACTCCACAAACTATTTGCTTTGGCACAAGCAACTCCTACCTCTTTTGGCTTATCAACAGTTGACGGTACTATACCCGCACCCCCGTCCACCCTCACTGTTGGTGATGTTACTTCGGTCAATCCAGCCTATACCACATGGCTCGCTGCTGACCAACGGGCGATGATTATCATACAATCTTCGCTTACCGAGGAGGCTATGGCCGAAACATTGGGTCATACCACCTCCCACGCAGTTTGGTTGGCGCTCGCTTCCGCATATCGTCACGACTCTACTGAAAGAGTTCATACTCTGCGTGACAACCTTCGTACGATCAAGAAAGGTTCATCATCTGTTGGTGATTATGCTCGTAAATTTAAAAACGTTTGTGATCAATTGTCCGCTATCGGTCACCCGCTTGATGACAATGACAAAAGTCATTGGTTCTTATGTGGTCTTGGCTCTACCTTTGAAACGTTTTCAACAACACAGCGTCTCATCTCGCCCAAGCCACTGTTTCGTGATCTAGTCTCGCAAGCCGAGAGTCACGAGATGTTCCTTCAAAGCATCAGTGATTCTATGGTGGTACCGGTTGCATTCAATGTTAATCGAGAATGTAATAACTCTTCTAATCGTGGTCGTTATTCTAACCGTGGAAACTCTTCTCGTGGTAGGGGTCGTAATAATCGACGACCCCCACATTGTCAATTATGTAGGAAGGAAGGCCATTATGCAACTCAATGCCCTAGCTTGCACACTTTTGCTCGTCAATCACCAAATATTGACGCTAATCTTGCTCGAGCGTTTCATGCCCAATGCAACACGTCCACACCCGATTGGTTTGTTGACACCGGTACCTCGGCTCACATGACATCCTCTGCCAACGATCTCGAGCATACCACTCCTTATAATGGTAACGATTTCGTTTATTTTGGCAATGGTGAAAGTGCTCCTATTTCACATACTGGGAACACTCATATTTCACCAAATATTTCTTTGCTTGATGTCCTTGTTGTTCCTCAGTTAACTAAAAATTTACTCTCCGTTAGTAAGTTAACTCAAGACAACCCGGTTGACGTGTTATTTTCTAATCCTTTATTTTTCATTCAGAACCACAAAACCAGGGAAACGCTAGCTCAAGGCATGCGTAGAAATGGTCTCTATGTGCTAGATCGAGGTCAAAGAGCTTTTTTAGCTAAACTTTCCTCACGTCGCTTACAAGCATCTTTTGAATTATGGCATTCTCGCCTTGGTCATGTTTCATATGACATTATTACTAGTTTAAATAAATCGGGTAGTTTATCTGTTAATTCAGTTTTAGCAAACCCTCGTTTGTGTTCTTCTTGTCAATTGTCAAAAAGCAAACACTTACCATTTGATGTTAATTTAAAACGTTCTTTGCATGTGTTGGATTTAGTTCATTGTGATTTATGGGGACCTTCTCCCGTTGTGTCTTTAGATGGTTTTCGTTACTATGCTATATTTATTGATGATTACTCACGTTTTACTTGGTTTTATCCATTAAAGGCAAAATCCGATTTTTTTCATGTGTTTGAAACTTTTGTAAGCTTTGTACAAACACAATTTTCGTGCAAAATCAAGCAATTTCAATCCGATGGTGGCACTGAATTCATCAATGCTCAAGTTCGAACTCTTATCTCCAAAAATGGTACCCACCACCGGATTTCTTGCCCATATACACCGCAACAAAATGGTCGAGCCGAACGAAAACATAGACACATTACGGAAACGGGGCTTGCTATGATGTTTAATGCCCATGTTCCGGCTTACTTATGGGCGCACGCATTTGCTTCCGCCACATATATTATTAATCGGTTGCCAACTAAACTTCTTGAGCAAAAATCTCCATATGAGCTATTATTCTCATCTCAACCGAATTACGGAAATTTTAAAGTCTTTGGTTGTCGGGGTTTTCCTTATCTTCGGGACTATTCTTCAAACAAGCTTTCTCCCTGAAGTGCTCCATGTATTTTCATCGGATATAGCACCCAATACAAAGGTTATCGGTGCCTTGATCTAACCACAATGCGGATTTACACCACCCGGCATGCTCAATTTAATGAGGAATTTTTTCCTTTTTCGGGAACATCATCTTCAACATCATCTATCACACCATTTTTATCATCATATTGTGATGATTACCACATGCCACAACCAACCCAACCCACTACCCAAAACAATAACATTCCCACCAACTCACCAAATACTTCCCCATGCAACCTTTCTCCCACCGAAAAACCCACTGTTCCTCAAGCTGACCCGCGGTCAGCCTCCTCCGACGCAGCTCAAGCTGACCCGCAGTCAGCCCCATCCGGTGCTGCTCAAGCTGACCCGCAATCAGCTCCATCCGGCACTGCTCAAGCTGACCCGCAAGCTGCCCCACCCGGCACTGCCGAACCAAACCTTGCCCCACCCGCACAACCTCCACATCCGCACCCTATGGTCACGCGATCTAAGAACGGCATTTTCAAACCAAAACACACTGCCGATCTTACACACCTTTCACCACTTCACC
This sequence comes from Calendula officinalis, assembly GCA_963853835.1. Classification (NCBI taxonomy): domain Eukaryota; kingdom Viridiplantae; phylum Streptophyta; class Magnoliopsida; order Asterales; family Asteraceae; genus Calendula; species Calendula officinalis. Next base: position 37,119,820 of record OY970827.1, on the reverse strand, counting down.
ATGCCTTACTTGCTTCTAAAGAACCAAAGGGTTTTAAAACCGCATCACGTGACCCCAAATGGTTCTCGGCAATGCGTGATGAAATGAATGCCTTAAGTCTCAATAAGACTTGGGATCTTGTTCCCCGGCCCGCAAAATCTAATGTAGTTGGGTCTAAATGGGTGTTTCGTACCAAGTTTCGTGCCGATGGTACGCTTGACAAATACAAAGCTCGCCTTGTTGCCAAAGGCTTCACCCAAATTCCGGGACTTGACTATTCCGCTACGTTTAGTCCCGTTGTTAAAGCATCAACGGTCCGGATCATTCTTTCGATTGCCATTTTAAACAAATGGCCATTACACCAACTTGACGTCAAGAACGCATTCTTGAATGGTGATTTATCCGACATTGTCTACATGGAGCAACCACCCGGATTTGTGGATCCCAAGTTACCAAATCATGTTTGCCGACTCAAGAAAGCCCTTTATGGCCTCAAACAAGCACCTCGTGCTTGGTTTCAAAGATTAAGTTCTTTTCTCATTTGCATTGGCTTTTCTTGTAGTCGAGCCGATACATCGTTGTTTGTCTTCAAAAATGGTACAAACATACTTTATTTGTTGGTTTATGTTGACGATATTATTCTAACCGGCAATAATCCATCTATTATTCGTGATTTTATCACACGGCTCAACAAGGAATTTCTCATTACCGACCTTGGTAAACTAAACTACTTCCTTGGCCTTGAAGTTTCTTACCATGATTCCGGTATTTTTTTATGAGCCAATCCAAATATGCTCACGATGTTCTTACTCGAGCTCAATTATTGGATGCAAAAACCGGTTGCTACTCCTCTTTCCACATCGACCTACTTTACTAGCCAAGGTAAACCATTTGCAGATCCGACTCTATACCGTTCACTTGTTGGAGCTTTACAATATCTTACCATCAAACGCCCGGAGTTATCTTACGCCGTTAATCAAGTAAGTCAATTTTTACATGCACCAATGGAAGATCACTTTCAAGGTGTCAAAAGAATTTTACGGTATGTGAAAGGTACTTTGGGTTATGGACTCACGTTTTCACACTCTCCATCTCCCTCCATCCTTGGTTATTCCGATGCGGATTGGGCACGATGCATTGAAACTCGCCGATCCACTTATGGCTATTCAATATTTCTTGGTGGAAATTTGGTCTCATGGAGCACCAAGAAGCAACCCACGGTTTCCCGCTCGAGTTGTGAATCGGAATATCGAGCCTTGGCTAACACCGCTTCCGAGATAATTTGGATTACTCATCTCCTACGAGAACTTCACATCTTGCCATCCGGACGACCTACTTTACTATGTGATAATCGAAGTGCATTATTTTTAAGTCAAAATCCGATCTCTCATAAACGGGCAAAACACATTGATCTTGACTACCACTTCGTTCGTGAATTAGTTCTCTCCGGGAATCTTTCAACAAAATTCGTTTCCACTCACCTTCAAGTAGCCGACATTTTTACTAAAAGCCTTCCAAGACCTCTTTTCGAGGAATTTCGATCCAAGCTACGTGTTGGTCCTCCCCCATCTTCGCTTGTGGGGGGGTAAATGAATATATTTTGTAAATAATCTTTAATTTATGTTGATCTTGTATATCTCTCAATTATGGTAGTTAGTTGTAATATTGTAACTATAAATATTAATGAGATATCTCTTCACAAATTAGTGAAGATTAAACCCTAATACAAAGGAATTTAGACTACTCGTAAAGAGAGTGTCGCATGGTGCATCCCACACCTGCGACACGTCCCCGAGCTTCAATGGTTGTCCAGGCGCGCGACCGTTGTTGGTCGCCATTTTTCAAAGGGGGTGGGTTGTTTTCAAATAGAATGGGTTTGGTCGCCTGCTACATAAGTTTGGTCGAGATTTTTCATGTGTTTTGTCCCAAGAAAAAATGTTGATGTGTTAGTGAGGTGACAGGCGTGACCACTATTACAATGGCCACCCCTTACGCCCAATTAGTGAATCATGAATGAGGAAGTCAAACTAATAATTTACTCAAACAACCCATCATCTTTAAGCTTCATATCGGCTTAAGTTCAAAATCCAATTATTTAAGCTTCAATTCATTAAGTTGTAGACAACAATTTTAACTTTAATTATCACATCGGTGTTGATTTCTAACCGCCATTTTAACACCAAACTGTATTTTCAACATTTATACATTAATTAAATTATATTTATAAGTAGATTAATTTAAACTAAACCCTTATTTTATTTATAAAACCAACAACAATTTTTTTTTTTTTATTAAAAAAATTAAGTATGTATGTGATGGTCGTAAGTGGTGATGGGTGGAGATTTTTGTAATTGTAGAGGCTGGTAGTGAAAAATGGGTGAACGGTGGTGGTGTTGCACGGTAGAGATGGGTCAGTAATGGTGGTGGTAGTAAATCCCAATCTTAGTTACTATTGATCAAAATTCTGTAACTTTAAGGGCATGTTTGGTAGAGGGAAATGAAACTAGAGAAATGAAAATAACTTCATTTCCCTTGTTTGGTTGGCCAGAGAAATAAGAAAAGCGGAGAAATCAATTTCCTGGGAAATGCATTCCTTTGCATTTTGATTTCTTCACATTTTGAGGGGAAATTAAATTTACAAAGCACATTTCTCCGTGTTTTGTTCCCTGAGAAATGGACATCCTTTTAGTTGAAAAGGGGTATAAATTAAAACATCACGTGAGATGCACATTCCTCACCAAATTAAAAACTCCTTTCAAGCCCTAGTTTTCTACGAGCAGCTCCTCCACCACAGATCTCCATCTCTCCGGCGAACTATCTCCGGCAAATCTCTCCGATCAGGTAACATTTTTTGTCTCCTTCCCTTAGTCGAAAAAAGAGCGGCCAATATTAGCTACTGGTAGTTGTGCTACACCCCTTTTTGTTGCTGCGAGACGTTGAATAGAATTTGAGGAAATGGCAACTGATGAGAGATGTTTATTGGAGTCAATTGCTTGAAACTAAAACTCAGGCCATCATCTACTGTTCCCTTTTCATCAAGATGGATTTGTTTCTTTACATCATATTAGTTGATTTGTTTCTTTACACTTGAAACTTTAAAGTTTTTCTAGTTAATGAATTCGATCTAATTATATGTTCAGATAGTTTGTTGTTAATTTTACAATTTCCAAATCAAGGTTTCTAAAGCATGAATTCTGTTCCGTAGCAGTTACTTCAATTTAAGAAGCATTCTATTGGTCAATTGCTTGAAACAAAAACCATGAAGGATCTCACTTTTGTGCTATTAGTTCACTGCTAATTGTTTTCTTGTTTTGTTTTTACTAAGTTAGGGATGTAGTGATTTGATTATAGGCCTAAAAATGCATACAATGGTCAGAACTCGGAACATTTGTGTTATGTTTGTTAATGTTTTTAGAGGCATATTGCATACTTCTTGGCGGCTGTAAATAATTTGAAAAGTCAAAGCCAAAATTGAATGGAAGGACTGCTAAATTGATGATGATTTAGCTTCTGTTGAGAAGTGGCATACTGACATGGTTTATGATGGTGATTTAAATAGAAAACAACCTTTTTTTTTGGGTCCATGAGTTTATGTATAAAACAATTATGTTGCTTCTTATTTGTATAACTTGTAACATATGAGATTTCTATGAGATTTGATTATAGTTGTTTCTTCATGTGCTATGAAATTTGTTGGTTTACATCGTATGGAAAAAAACAAGTTAAAAATCATTTCATTTCTCTAGTTTTTGCTACCAAACAGGGGAAATGATTTCTCGTAACTCCTCACATCAATTATCTGACGGTATCAAACAGTGGAATTCGTTGAATTTCTCAGCCTATTTCATTTCTCTGCATTTCATTTCTCTGCTCCAGTTCATTTCACTAAATTTCTCCCTACCAAACGTGCCCTAATAATCAAATATAAAATAGTTGGCAAATCACAAGGATTTACTCTAAAATATATGATGAGAAAATGTCAAAGGAATTAGGTGTTGCACGAGCTTCACGCCTTCACTTATTATATCCCAATAAAATATGTTTTACATAAGGTCACTATCTAATCTTGATGAACACTTAGATTATAAACATTATTAACCAATAAAATGCAAATATATATATCAAATATATGTAATTTGGTAAAGGAAGCTTCTAAGTTCTAAAGCAGCAATAAGAATAATGATATACAATCATTTCAAAAGAGTATGTGGAAGTTACGATGTGGATAACCATACGCATATAACATAGAAAAACCATAGAGACTTCCTCTCTTTTCTATAAGATATAAAAGGCGAAATTGATGTTCTTAACTACCCCTTTTTTCTTTTAAAAAAGTGAACGAATCATTGATTTAAAACTAAACTAACCCTTTTTTCCCCGCATCTTGATTTTTGAAAGTAACACTAAACAAAACGACATCATGTGTATTCTTCTCTGTCACCTAAAGTATAATTAAAGACCTTAAACTCAAATTAAAACTTAAGTTAATAAGAAATAATTATGAAGGTTCAAAAACTTATATTTTCTGCCGTTGTAATTGTTTTCGGGTTTCTATCCATGGTCACCCAATCGATTCATTTCGATACCGAATCTGGTCATACCAAATGCATATCAGAAGATATCAAAACCAGTTCAATTACAGACACAGTTGGTCATTTATTCAGTAGTTAATACTCACCCTTTACCTGAATCTCACAAAATCACGTTGAGGGTAAATCAAGTATAATCTCTAATTCTTTATTCTCTCTTAATTATTGTTCTTATAATCCCAATTTGAACAATATTAGTTTCCAGGGGCTGTGTTTTGTATTTGTGGATGATTTTCGGGTTTTCATATGTTTTTTTTTCTTTTGTGGATTTTGTGTTTAGTGATGCAACTGTTATGTGCATACGAATGTCTAAGGTGTTGCAATTATTTTGCTAATCTAGAGAGTTGATAAATCTAAAAAATGGAAACGGGCTAGAAAACAGCCCAGCCCGTTTGGAGTTACATGACATGCTTTAGATGGACGAAAAGCTTCAACGGGCCCGTCGATGCAGCTTGCCTCCCATTTCAACTCATTTTATATCTTCGAGATTTGGCATTTCATAGACAAAATTAGAATCGCCTATAAAAAACGACCTATCATAACCTTGAGAATTCAACGAATAAAAATATATTTTCTCAATAAAATTATCATGCGCTTTTTTTCGTTTACATAAAAATGTGATTTGTTGTGCTAATTTGTGTTTCAAGTGGCTGAGAGTGGTGATTACATGACATAAAGCAAATGACATGATTTGTACACTACAATATACAACATATAAAGCATATAGTACAATGGCTTCATAGCAATGAATTTGGTGAACAATTGAATACAATCTAGTTTAAGAACGTGCGATTAACATAACATGTAAACACAATCAATTTTTCAAGATCCAAATAATCATTAACACGTTAGCTTTCACAAGAAAGACAATTAATATATCATTTACACCCCAAAACGATTAAGAAAAACTAGCTTAACAAAGCAAACCAAGAAAAAGTCAAGATTTCATTATTTGAATCAAGAAAAAGTCAAGATTTCTTGAAGTTGTTCACTGTTTTTAAATTTAACTAAAATTCTGTCGATTTCACGTTTTCAAACTCGAATATGTTCACAAAAGGATGACGTGTCAGTCAATGATTGGTTAGTTAAAAAGATGCCAATGATGATCTGGCTGTATTGTTTCCTTAACTTTTTCAAGTCTCTTTAAAATCTCCAAAAAAGACGGCCTCTTGTTCATATCGGGCGCCCAGCAGTTATCCGTCAACCTACCAATTCAAATAACAAATTAAAGGGTATTTTAGTCATTTGGCTCATAGTCAAACATGTTGACCAATTATAATTAACTTACTCTTTTAGTTCAGGAGTGTAACCTTTTGCTCTAAAATGAGGCCTGTGTCCTTCTGCTACATGTTTTGCTGCTTCATAAGCTTCTAAATTCGATAACGGTGGCTCACCTTCAAGCATCTATAACAATATTTTCAAAAAAATAATAAGAATAAATTATATTATTTAATTCCATTATTATAACTTTAAATTACCTCGTATAATATCATTGCAAAAGAGAACACATCGACCTTTTTATCATATTTACGATGCTTAAAGACTTCAGGAGCCATGTAACGATCTGTATTTTAAAAATATATAAAAATGTTAAATATGGAAAATTTATAAAAAATATTAAAATATTGAAACTATATGGGAAAAAAAGATTTTACAGCTGCCAGTTTCTCCAGTCATTTTGTAAATATCGTGAGAATTTTGAACCCTGATAAGTTTGCTAAGCCCGAAATCTCCAACTTTTAAATGATCCGCATTTGAGTTGACTAAAAGAACATTCCTAAAATATAAATACAAGATTATTATCATATGGGCGGGTCGGGCAGATTTGGTCAAGGGTCGAATAAACAAACCTTGGTTTTAGGTCCCTATGAATGATGACATTTGGCTCATTGTGAAGATAAGCCATACCCCTGTGAAAACAAAAATGTATAATTTAACCCAAAAAAAAGTATATATTAATTAACTAATATATTATATATTATTAATAATATAAAGATTACCTGGCAATATCTAAAGCAAAGTTTACAGCTGTTGCTGGACTTAGTGCACCTTTCTCCTTTAGGCACTGGTGAAGATCACCCTATATTGACATATGAACTTTCAAAACCAGTAATTAGAGGTGGTAAAATGGGCGGGTCGAGTAATGGGTTCGGGTCAATACCAGTAATTTTTAGGTATAGCTTGAGTTGGATTGACCCAAAATACTTTTTGTAATATGATTTTCAAAAGTATCGTTATATCACATGATCATCTAATTTATTTGAATATGTTATTTTTTACCCAAACGCGACCAGTTCAAAAGTAAATGGGTTGAAATTGCCACATCTATTTTAGGACCATAAAGGTAATTTTTTTTCTTTTTTTAATTTCTTATGTGGTGTGTGTAGGGTGGGGAAATAAACAGATCTACAACTTTAGTAACTAAATATTTTTCATGAATTACCCCTCGCAGATATTCAGTTATGAGCATTAATGGCTTTTTTTCAGTAACTGCTCCAAGAAATTGCACTATATTAGGGTGCCGAAGTTTGACCAGCAAATTCACCTCATGCCTGAAGTCTTGACTGAATTTGTAAGGCAATAACAAATAAAATTAATAATAACAAATTTTAAGTTTTAACAGTAAAAAGTCTATATATTATTAATAAAAAATTAATTTAAATTAAATAAAGATAATATAAGAGAACTCACATAACTAATTTATCATCTGAAAGACTCGGAAGAATACGTTTGACAGCTACAGGTGTTCCACGCCAACATGCTCTTACAATCTCACCAAACGACCCCTGTTACCAGAAATTATTATTATTATAACTAATGTCAACTATAAACATGAAAAATATGTAAATTCTGACTTTTTTTAGATTTAAACATTAATTTTAACAAGATTCAAGTAAACGAAACCATACTTTTCCTATTAAGTGTGAGTTTGCAAAGTCGAGCTCCAACGGATCAATTTCCCAGTCACACTTATTTGGAAGTGGTGGTGGCACGGGCCTTGGTTCAAAATGACTTCCATTTTGGCCCTGAACAAAATATATTCCAAAATTGAAGCTTATAAAAGCATACAAATAACCTTAAGAATCAGTATTTGTGTAACTATATAATGAAGACATACGATCCTATGAAAAAATATATTAAACGTTGAAATATTATATTGGAAAAGCCGATCTTACAAGTTATCAGACAAAATAAAACATTTGGAATAAATTAAAAATCAGATGAGAGTGTGACAGGTGTTGAACTTACATATGAAAGGCCACCATATGACTTTAGCAACTCAATCATGCCATGTTTTCTAGCTCCTTCAGCATCAGCTAGAGGCTGTCATGAACAATATCAAGTATCATGAGTTCATCGAATTAGTTGAAATCTCAGTGTAAAGACAAAATAAACACAGTAATCAATGGTTTGATATCAGTACACAAATTAACAGGAAAAATAATATTTTAGTACCAAGTGTGCAAATTTTAATCATTTATTTGTCAATGATAACATATATTAGCAAGTGGACACAAGATGTCTGGATGATACCAGAGAACACACTATCAGATTGACATACAAAAGAACAATCAATGACTAAACATTGTCCACATTATTGATGCAAACTTACTGCTTGTTATCTATGGATTGAGTTAGCGAACACCTTAATTGTTCAATGAGCTTTCAGTTAAATTTTAACTATAAACACAACAGGATTCAAGGAGCTCTAACCAGTAACTTGAGCCATAGCAATTTATTTCTCTAATTTCGCAGATTTCAATTGAACTACAGCAATCCTCAATTATCAAGCAAATCTAATCATAAGTATAATCTGATTATCAAACAGGAGTAATTTTCCAATTGCGTAAAGTGTGTATATGATTACCGTGTTCTTCCATCGATCTTGCGCGTTAACATCGGCACCGTACTCAATCAAGCATTTAGCAACTTCAATCCATCCATGAAGCGAAGCAACATGAAGCGGAGTTCGATTATCATAATCTCTGGCTTGAACCAAATCTCGATCTTCCTCTAATAGCTTTCTCACGGCGGATGGATCGTTCTGGTGAGCGTGCCACAGAATTAACGACGTCCGGCTCACTTTCGCCTTATCTCTCTTCTTACCGGCGGCCGGTGGCGGTGCATCTCCGGCTGAATGTCCCGAGCTTCCCTCGCTCCCGCTCATTCAATTTCTCAGATCGGAGATTGAAAAATTTGAGGTTAAATTATTTGATTCCTTGTTTTTGGGTTCAAGCAGCTGGAATTGGGTTATACAATCTCAACCGATTTATAAGAATTTCTAAATAAAAATATTAAATTCTTATTTAAAGATTGTGAGCGTATTTTATCACTCCTGAGTGACGGGCGGACACTATTTCAACAGCATGACACCCAACAATAATATTTTTTTCTATTAAAGTTAATGACATATGGTACGCACCAATATCTCGTCCGGAAGGATCGCAAGGACGAACGGAAGGAAGGTAAGGTAACGACAAAATAGAATGGAGTGTCGATCTCCGAGCTCCAACGATAGGAAGCGTGTTGAGCGGTTTTCTCGGAATAAAGCATGTGCGCATTTATTGCTGATTTGACTCTAAAACGGCTAAGACGAAAGCTTAGGTGATTACTCACCGGACCGTTAGAGGTATCGGTGCTCTTTTATCCAGAAGACCCATGAAGGACCGTGTAAAAGGAGGCAGCTCTCGTTTTCCCGCCTAAGTGAGATCGGCTATAAAAGAAGAACGTAAGCATTCCTCCAGGTATCAATACATAACGCATTCAATTCACTCACCTAACTCTCTCAATTAATTCCTTGTTTAGCCTTCCGATTCGTATAAATTACTGACTTGATCGTCGGAGCGTCCTTACGGGAAATCACCCGGGGGACCTTTTGACTTAGAGTTGTTCATTGATTTGCAGAAATCAACGTTGGGATCGTCCTGCTGTCTTCGCTACGGAAGCCGGAACCAACATTTGGCGCCATCCGTGGGACCTAGAACACAATGGTCCAAGAAACGCCAAGGGGGAACGTAGATCCCTTGCAAGTAACACCGGCGAGATCTCCGACTGAGGGTTTGCTTACACCCACCCCAACACCGTCTTTGCTGAACTCATCTTCATGTCCTCCACCGTTAGAAAATGTGGAGGGTGGACCGACTCAGGAGGAGATGGAGGAATTCAACCTCTTCTGCCAATTCAGAAAGATGAGGCAGTTAGAGAAGACCCGTCCGAGGACGACAGAGGTGAAAGCAGGAGTTAGCAGAACTCTTGAATACTCCAGTGACGACGAGTCCGTGGAGGAAGTGTACGCAGAAAAGAAACCGGAAAAGAACGTCCGAACGGAAAAAATTCCTATGGAAGCCCCCGTGGAGAAGAAAGGCGCTCGTAGAAGGCAGAAAGCCCCGGAGAAAACGCCTAACGCAGACGGACGCACTTCCCTGTCTCCGTTTACGGACGAGATCAACGAAGTACCTGTCCCAACAGGGTTGAAGGGGCCTCGTGTCAAATCATACGATGGGACGGGAGATCCGGACGATCACGTCGCAAGTTTCCGGTGGGCCGTACGAATGATTCCCATGGACCAGAGGTTATGGTGCCTCTTCTTCGCTGGAACCTTGGAAGGTTCGGCACGATATTGGTTTTCTAGTCTCCCTCAAAGGAGCATACCCAATTTCGAAGAGCTGGTTGTGCAATTTACCCACAGCTTCATACAGCAAAAGAAATACCAGCAACAGTCACAATCCATCATGGCGTGCCGACAACGAGAGGGAGAGTCTAATAAGTCTTATTTTAGAAGATTCAACGAACAAAGCAGGAAGATGCCTGTCAGAGAAGACTCTCTTATCATCGCAGCCTTCACGTATGGTCTAAGGGAGGGAGAACTCTTTCGAGAATTATCCAAAAAAGATTTTAAGAAGGCTGATGACATGATCAGTACGGTAAATAGGTTCCTGAAACAAGAAGAAGAAAGCGCAGAAAAGCTGCGATTTGAAGCTCAAGAGAAGAAAGGAACGCCCGGTTCAGGGTCTGTACGGCACCACGAACGGTCCAAACCGGCATACAGGACGGGTTATCAAAGTAGTCAAAGCAGGAATGCTTACCGGGGACGCCCAACGGGAGGTCGAATGCAAGGGGACAGATACGAACCCTATCGACCTGAGGCGTTCGTGTCAAGTGAAGCCAGGGGGGATAAAGACGGTCGGATGACCAGGAAAAGATACCCAAGAGACCCAAACGCATACTGTGAATTTCACAAAATCATGGGTCATTCGACCGCTTCGTGCGAAAGTTATCGAAGGGAGAAGGAGGCGTCCGGCAAGGCAAAGGTAGTCTGTGTGGCGGAACCGTCCGTCAAAGGCAAAGAAACCACATTCGACACTGAAATCATGGCAGCAGAAGAAGGGGAAAGTACCCCTCCTCACACGAGGAAAAGGAAGACTGTCACTTTGGAATTTGGAAGGAACGAACCCACTCCGGACGGCCATGTAGGGGTGGAGCCGTTGGTTATATGTGGAGCTATCGCCCGCCACATGGTTCGCAGAATCTACGTAGATGGGGGAAGTTCTTCAAACATTATGTACGATCATTGCTTCCAAAAGTTCCCGCCAGATGTACAAGCTTTCATTAAACCCGCAACTACTTCCGTGATAGGTTTCTCCGGTCGATCCGTATGGCCGCGAGGGAAAATTCATTTGCCTTTGGTCCTAACCGATTGGAGTACGAATAGCAGCAAAACCATCACAACCGAGTTTATAGTGATCGAAGCTCCGTCCAGGTACAATGCGATCCTGGGACGAACCGGAATGTGGCAACTACAAGCAATCGCTTCCACGATACACGGTCTGCTCAAGTTCCCCTCAGAGCACGGGGTAATTACCGTGCGTGGTTCGCCAGCTCCCGTCCCTGAATGTGGTAGCATCACACACCTGGACAGTTGGACAGAGCAGGAAGAAGTGCACGTGATCATTAATCCGGATTATCCCGAAACTCCTATCAAGATCGGTCGACACCTTCCGGGGAAGATAAGGTTAGAGCTAGAGACTTTGTTAAAAAAGAACAAACATGTGTTCGCATGGGAACCGAAGGATATGACGGGCGTTTCCAGGAAGGTGATAGAGCATAAGCTGAACGTTAATCCGACGTTCGTTCCGGTCAAGCAGTCAAGAAGAGGTATGGCTCCGGCACGGAATGAGGTGGTGAATAAGGAAGTAGGGGACCTGGTTGCAGCCGGAGTCTTGCGCAGCACGCAGTATCCAAATTGGATATCCAACCCGGTCCTAGTAAAAAAAGGGGATGGATCCATGCGTATGTGCGTCGATTTCAAAGACCTCAACAAAGCCTGTCCGAAAGACAGTTACCCCCTTCCTGAAATTGAGCAGAAGATTGAATCTTTAGGCGGGTACAAGTGGAAATCATTTTTGGACGCATACAAAGGATATCACCAAGTACAGATGGCTAAGGAAGACGAAGAGAAAACTGCTTTCCACACTTCGAAAGGCACATTTTGTTACATCAAAATGCCATTCGGTCTTCGGAACGCCGGAGCAACGTACCAACGGTTGGTTGATAGGGCGTTCGAAAACCAGATCGGGCGAAACCTGGAGGTGTATGTCGACGATATGGTGATCAAGAGTAGTGAAGACGGGGATCTCATAAGGGACACGGAAGAAACTCTGCGGCAATTGCATACGATTAACATGAAGCTAAATCCAAAAAAGTGTTCGTTCGGTATGAGCAAGGGAAAGTTCCTGGGTCACATCGTCTCTTCATCTGGGATACAAGCGAACCCTGAAAAGGTAGATATCTTGTTAAATATGAAGACCCCTAGAACAGTGAAAGACGTCCAGAGTCTCAATGGCAAACTGGCGGCCCTTGGACGATTCCTGGCAAAATCCGCGGAGAAGTCGCTGCCTTTCTTTAAAGCCCTCCATGGATGCACGAAGAAAGGAGAAGTCGAATGGTCGGAAGAGGCAAACAAAGCTTTTGATCAGCTAAAACAACATTTACAAACCATCCCTACGGTGGCAAGTCCTATTACAGGAGAACCCCTCATCATGTATCTATCAACAAACCGAGAAGCCGTAAGTTCAGTCCTGATCGCCGAAAGGGGGAAGCAACAAGTCCCGGTGTACTTTGTAAGCAGGACGCTACAAGGATCGGAGTTGAATTATTCCTCGATCGAAAAAATAATAGTAGCCCTTGTCTATTCGGTAAGACGGTTGAGGAGGTATTTTCAAGCTCATTCAGTGACGGTCTTGACAAACCAACCAATACGGAACATATTGCTCAAACCAGAAAGGTCCGGAAGGATGACTAAATGGGCCATTGAATTGGGGGAGTACGACATAACATTCAAGCCAAGGTCGAGCATCAAAGGTCAAGCTTTGGCAGATTTCCTGGTTGAAATGCCCGATGAAGAAAGCGTTATGACGGTGGAACAAAAAGAAGAGGCCCGAAGGGCTCAATGGCAGATGCATACGGACGGTGCCGCAGGAAGCGATGGGTGTGGTGCCGGAATTGTATTAGCAGGACCAAACGAAGAGAAGGTAACGTACGCATTACGATTCAATTTTTCATGCTCAAACAACGAAGCCGAATACGAAGCTCTACTCGCTGGATTAGGCCTCGCTCAGACAATGGAGATCAAAGAGATAGATGCTTTCACGGATTCCATGTTGGTCGTCAACCAAGTGAACGGATCGTACGAAGCCAAAGACAGCCACATGAAACGGTACCTAGCTCTGGTTAAAGCAAGCGTAAAGAAATTCGAAAGGTTCACCATAACTCAGGTACCCCGAACCAAGAACAAGGAAGCAGATGCTCTCAGCAAGCTAGCATCAATGTTGTATTGTCACCTCACCAAAAAAGTATTAGTGGAGGTACTCCAGGAAAGGAGTATAGAAAAAGCGAATGAAGAAGTGATGGAGCTAAGCGTTGACGAAAGCTGTTGGACGACTCCCATCCTGCGTTATATTAATGCTGGGACTCTTCCAGATAATGTGCAGGAAGCAAGAAAGCTGCGTGTGAATGCGGGGAAGTATATTTCCAAGAATGGGGTCCTGTACCGCTAGGGATACTCTACCCCTTGGTTGAGATGTTTGGGGAAAGCTGAAGCCCAGAAAGCGATCGAGGAAGTTCACGAAGGGCTATGTGGGTCGCACATAGGTTCCAGGGCTTTAACCCAAAAGATATTCCGGACGGGGTATTTCTGGCCTCATATGGCGAAGGACGCTCATGATTATGTCCGGAAGTGCCGGAAATGCCAAACGTACTCCAATATCCCTAATATACCGCCGGTACATCTCACAAACATCTTTAGTCCATGGCCATTCTGCCAATGGGGAATTGACATCGTCGGGCCATTTCCCAAAGCTCCAGGGGGTGTCACATTTTTGGTGGTCGCAATAGATTACTTCACTAAGTGGGTTGAGGCAAAGCCGTTGGCATGCATATCGGGGGCGAATATTGTCAAATTCGTGTGGCAACAGATTGTCTGTCGTTTTGGTCTCCCACATACGATCATCAGTGATAATGGGAAGCAGTTTGCTGGTAACCCGTTCAAAAAATGGTGTGCCAACCTCAGCATTCGACAAAACTTCACTTCCGTCGCCCACCCGCAAGCAAACGGTCAGACGGAAGTAACTAACAGAACCATTGTTAAAGGGATCAAAACTCGTTTGACCCGGATGGATACGGGATGGGTAGACGAATTACAAAGTGTGCTGTGGTCCTACCGAACGACGGCCCGAAGGGGAACGCAAGAAACACCCTACAGTTTGGTGTACGGTTCAGAAGCCGTCATCCCTTTGGAAGTAACATTACCTTCCCCCAGAATGGAGAATTTTCGTCTTGAAGGGAATGAAGAGGCGTTAAGGTACAATCTTGACGTAGTGGATGAAAGGCGTGAGAATGCGGCCCTAAGACAGGCAACGTACAAATCGTTGACGGAAGGCTACTACAACAAGAAGGTAAAGGGGATGGCATGCAAGGTAGGCGAGTTGGTTCTCCGGAAGAATGAAGCTAGTCTTCGGTATAAACCTGGGAAGTTGACTCCCAATTGGGAAGGACCATATAGGGTTAAGGAGGCAGGGAGGAACGGTTCTTACGTCCTCGAAACAATGGACGGGACGACAATACCCCGAACATGGAACATGAGGAACCTGCGTAGGTTTTACTTCTAAAACAAAAATGTGTGTTTAAATTATCTTGTACTTTTACCTAAGGGTGACGAAAACCCAAAGATGTGCGAATGTAACGGATACCTTCCGAGTAAGTTTGTTTTCGAATGTCAACCTTTGTCAATTTAAGCGTTATGCCTTAGGCGTATCTTGACTTACAAGTTTAATCGAACCAACAGTCGAATGATAAAGGTAAGTGAGGGTTACTTCCTAGAGATAAGATGCAACTCCATATCCGGACGATTAGAAACCGGATGGCCATATACGAACGTGTACACATCATAACTTTATTTTCTTTAAGTAAGGGACGCCTTATTCGAACAAGAATTAAAGTAAGTAACGACGAAAAACAAAACATGAAAATACGTCGAAATGACATTAAACGACTAGAGCGATTACATACGATTACAACGATTAATAAACGACTACGACAATGTATCCCAAACGAACACGCAAAACACAAACAAAAAAAACAACCACGATTACACATGAATATCAAAACGATCAAACTGGTGGCGGACCCTGACCCCGCGCGGAGCTCTCACCAACGTCTTCCGGACCGGAAGAAATCTTACCAACCAATCTCCTAACCTCATCTAGGGACACATACCCTGATTCCAGTGATTGAAGCAAAGTGTAGTGAGGAGAAACTAAGTCTTCAAACAAGCTCACTATGTTCGTCTGAGCCTCCGGATATTCGTGCACCAACTTAGCATCCTGGAGTAAATCAGCATACGCCTGATGAGTATCTAGGCATCCTTGGTATTGGCCATAGCGGATGCTCTCCCTCTGGAGGTCAGTATTAGCTTTCACGAATTCATCAGAGGACATAAAAACCTGTATTATACCAGGGAGACCCCTACGCATCAACCATCCAAATTCTTCTCTACGAGCGCGAGCCTCCTGCTCAAGCGCCTTCTTTTCAGCAACCAAACGTTCCTCACGACCAATAACCTCCTTCAACTTCAAGTCTTTCTCAACAGCCTCCTTCTCCAGCTCCGCAACCCTTGAAGATAATGAACTACGATCGGCATTCAGATCAACAATTTTACTATCTTTAGCTGATAGGCTAGCCTGCAACTCTTCTAAACTGGACGAAAGGTCTTGGTTTTCTTCCACAAGACTCTTGTTCAACGCAGCAAGTCTATTCTTCTCATCAAGTTCTTTTTGGTGAAGCGACTTTGCAGTCATCATCAATTCATTGATCCGGGTGAATTCCCGTCTATGATCACCTAAAGCCTGATGACCACGAACGCCCCGCAGTTGTAATTCCGAAAGAGAATCGACAGCAGCTAGCAGGTTGGTCTTGGCCCTAAGAAAAACCCCTTCGTCAGAAAATTCCGATAGACGATACACAGAAGGGACCGGTTCAACAGTAGCATGAACTATCGGGGGGGTTAAAGTAACAGTGGCTTTCAGGGTTGAGCTTTGCGGGATATCAGCTAACTTCTCGGTTTCAGGCAAACCCACGCTAACAGAGGTAACGGCAGCAGAAGTGCGCGGAAACATCCTGCGAGCTGTATACGTCGAAAGTATTAGCAGCGAGCCCATAGCTTAAAATATCAAAAAGGTGGATTACCTAGCACAGGAAAATCCGGCAGAGATGACTGACTACGACCGGAGGGTGACGAACGTGAACTCCTTGCAGAGGAAGACAGTTGCATACCCGTGCCAAACAATGTGCTCGTAAAATTGGCTAAAGCAGAAAGGCTTGACGAAGCGGATGACGGCTTAGGCACGGTGGCACTGGCTACTGCGGGAATAGGAACAGTCAACGAAGGCCCTTTGAAGATAGCAGTCTCTGGAGGTACGAATGGCGGTACAGCAGCAGCAGAAGTATCAGAAACAACAATACAATCAGACAAACCTGCAAGGAACAATACGTTAGTAAATAAAAAAAAGAGAGGAGACAGTAAATGGTAAAAGCAAGAGAAGCAAGACTAACCGATATTTCCACCCTTCACTCTCTTAGCCGGAGATGAAGGAACTCTTTCTCTAATTCTTTTTTGACGAACGATTTTTTCTTTTTCCGGAAGGTCCTGAACAGACCGGACCTTGCGAGGTCTAGAAGATTCTTGCTGCGAATCATGCAGCATGGTACCTTCGACGCTGAATTCAGGAGGATCAGGTTTCGAAATCTCAGGGCGGCTTTCAGGTGTGGCTTCCGGAGTACTCTCAGAACTCGTTACATTCTCCGGGGGAGGAAGAAACGGAACGATCGGTCCGTTGGTCACGGATATCGAGCCAAGAGGATCACTCTTTGACATTTGTAGACGTTGTAACAACGAAATGGCTTGGTCATCGACTAGCCATACAGGGCGAATCCCCCTTGAAAAGTAAAAAGGACTTAGATCCGCCATGGCTAGAAACACTTCGTCGGGATCTTCCCAGTCTATACCCACGGAAGACATCCATCTCATATAATCACGTTCTTCAGAAGTCAGTTCAGGAGCGGGTTCGGAAGTGCGTCCGGTAATGGTACCCAACGGGAGAATCACATCGCGGAAAGCTGATCGGCTGACAAAAAAGAATCCGTACTTCCAGTCGTGGATAGAATCTCTCAAACCAACGATACGATCGCTTTGACCCGGACGAAGCGTAAAGACAGCCCAATCGCCCCGACCTGTCACAACGTAAAAACAGCGAAAGAGTTTAGTCGACAAGGGAATACCCAAGGCCCTACTCAGCATGATGAACGCGATAATCTTTCTGAAAGAATTAGGCGCCAGTTGAATCAGATGAAGCTTCAGATCTTGGAGCAAAGACAGAATAAAGGTATCGATCGGGAAACGGAGACCGCCCAACAGGTATTGAACGTAAACGGGCTCGAACCCCTCCGGGGCAGATCGTATGGTGTCTGATTCCCCAGGCAGGAGGATCTGAATACGAGGATCGACATGATATTCTTCGATGATCTTTGGCAGATCATCATCGGTAAGACCGGTGTTGGTGTTAAGCGCAGTACGGCGCTCTCGTGAGGGTTTATCTGATTTTTCTTTAGGCATTTTATCTTTTCTCATAACAAATCCGACGATTTCAAAAGAGAAAAGGGGGAATAGAGAGAAGAGAACTACAGAATCGTGTAAAGAAGTGAAAAGCACAAAGAACAGGAGGAAGTATTTATATAAAAGAGAAGTTGAAAGGACGAGTCACCCAACGGTCGGGAAGGACGAACGGTAACTCTGACACAGGGCGTGACAAGACGGAAGTGACAGGTGGTCGGAAAGGATAAATAAGTTAAAATTAAAACCCACGAATTATTTATTTTTAACTAGAGGGACTTAATGACATATGGTACGCACCAATATCTCGTCCGGAAGGATCGCAAGGACGAACGGAAGGAAGGTAAGGTAACGACAAAATAGAATGGAGTGTCGATCTCCGAGCTCCAACGATAGGAAGCGTGTTGAGCGGTTTTCTCGGAATAAAGCATGTGCGCATTTATTGCTGATTTGACTCTAAAACGGCTAAGACGAAAGCTTAGGTGATTACTCACCGGACCGTTAGAGGTATCGGTGCTCTTTTATCCAGAAGACCCATGAAGGACCGTGTAAAAGGAGGCAGCTCTCGTTTTCCCGCCTAAGTGAGATCGGCTATAAAAGAAGAACGTAAGCATTCCTCCAGGTATCAATACATAACGCATTCAATTCACTCACCTAACTCTCTCAATTAATTCCTTGTTTAGCCTTCCGATTCGTATAAATTACTGACTTGATCGTCGGAGCGTCCTTACGGGAAATCACCCGGGGGACCTTTTGACTTAGAGTTGTTCATTGATTTGCAGAAATCAACGTTGGGATCGTCCTGCTGTGTTCGCTACGGAAGCCGGAACCAACAAAAGTAATTGATTAAAACTCATGCATCAATCCAGCTGAATTAAACATCAATCCCTCATATTTGATACTACAAGAGGTGTTTACATGATTCGAACTCCAGAACTCACGTCTCATATGGGAGTAAAACTCATACATCAATCCAGCTGAGCTAGATATTATTTGCATAGTGAAAGTAGTGAAACCCATATATACATCTATATATACATCTTCCATAAACAAAAGAATTTTTTAAAATTACAGTGAAACTTAAGTTAACTTTCCATCATAGAACATTGAATGGAAAATCAAAGTCAAATAAAATTAATTTCATTCAATATAACCATTTAATTTAATACTTAAAATTACACGAGCAAGAAAACCTGAATAACGATCTGTAAACATCTACACATACATACCAAAATGAAATTGTATCATTATTTGTTACTTTGTGCCAGTACCAGGCTAGAACTTTACAATGTAGACTAACTATATTATATATTAGGAGAGGACTTAATATAATACACGGGGTTGCACGTGTAACTCATATATCATATAATTTTTTTACATTAACCATCACATATCAAATTTGTTTAGAAAGAGTATTTCACCGAAACATTAACATCCCGCATGTTATTAATGATTTAGATCTACCAACTCTATAATAATTAAGCCTCTTCAAACAGTGACGCGTCACTAAACATATCTCTACTGGCGAGGTCGTGCCAACAGCAACACATCATTAAACACATCACTAACACATACCCACTTAAAAAAAATATTAAATATTAAACATATCTCTACTGACGGGTTGGTGACGCCCCATAGGCACAAGTCTTAGCAACATTGATGTCATTGTATTGTTATGAAAGAATGTGTTGATACGTGATACAATTTTCTTCAAATTATATATTCATACTCATATTCTTACTCATTTGATGAAGATATGTGTTAAAATTAAGGGATAATATTAAGAGAGAGAATCTGTAGGTTACACATGTCATCCTATCAAATAAATATGACTATGAGCAGTAATAAATTTAAGAGTAAATTCATTTCTCTGATGTAAATAAAATGTGAACATATATGTATGTTGTGTGACCATGCACGCGACCATTGACAAACGGGTTCTTAGTTTTGAATAATTATAAGAAAATTTATATTGCTTCTAACTAAAATTTTCTAATTTTTATCTTCTATTTATAAAAAGATTCAGATGCGCAATCTGTGATTATTTAATTTGAATATTTGTATTGATCAAATGAATATGAAGATAAATAACATGATTTATTAGGAAATAATATCATATCTCTAATGATAATAGAGTAATGATATTTCTTCCTACTATTTTTCCTACCATCTTTTTATCTATTTTAATCATGACAAGTGTCAAAATCAAGTGGATGATATGAGAAAAGAGAATTAGTGAATGATACATGTTAAGTTTAAAAGTGAGTAGGCATATGAGTAGGAAGAAATATCATTTCTCATAATAATATTATTAGTTTTGATTAATCTTGATAAAGAATTAGTCGAAAGATGAACTTGTTAAGAGGCAGGGGCGTTCCTACGGGGTGGGCAAGGTGGGCAGTTGCCCACCCAAAATTTTTTCCGATTAGTATAAATTTTTTGTTGGTCAGTTCATTTTTAGCTTTTGCTCATCAAAATATATATAATGTATGAGCGATAACTAATTCACGTCGTATATTAGCTTAGTGGTGAACTCATTTATCTTAAAACATATAACATTCAGTTCAAAAACTTTTAAATTTATGCATTTTTTTAAAATTTAGTCCCTTTCATATGCATTTTTTTAAAATTTATTTTGTCCTTATTTCTTTATTAATGTTTCTTTTGCTATATTTACCATTAAAACTTTTTTTTCTTTTGACTAATTTCCCCCTATTTTTCTTGGTTTAAAAATGTTATGTTTGCAATTTATTTGATTATACGTGTAAACTAACTAGTAACATATTAGTCCACATCATTCATATATAAACACTTTAAAAAATTTACTTCAAACGTTATAATAAAATTAAATACGAGTATTAATTAAGAATACAAATTTTGTATACGAAATCTACCATTATGAAAAATTGCATTCTATTTTTTATACTGCTAAATTTTTAGAATTTTTATTTTTGAATTAACTAACAAGCGAATTTTGATTTTGATTGATATAGTTATGACTAGACTTTCTTCAAACTAAAATTGATTTTATTTTTGAATTAACTAACAAGCGAATTTTGATTTTGATTGATATAGTTATGACTAGACTTTCTTCAAACTAAAATTGATTTTATTTTTGAATTAACTAACAAGCGAATTTTGATTTTGATTGATATAGTTATGACTAGACTTTCTTCAAACTAAAATTGATTTTATTTTATTTACGATATGACCTAAAAAAAATCATTCAAGAACCTGACTTTCACTTTAAAATTTTGCCCACCTTTGATATATCTCCTGGTACCGTCCCTGTTAAGAGGGGTTTAGAGCTTATCCAAAAGCAAATATATGTATTATCCTAAAAGTGGCATTTGGTTCGACCATAACGTTACTATGTTATAAAAGAATATATATTCCATTATTCCAAAGTTTGGATGTGTTGAATCGATCCAATCTTATGTTGACTTTTATATCATTTGACTTTCCGTATCAATATGTTACCACATTTGTAGGTATTACTTGTTTTAATATAAAAATACATAACATTTGTTTTATGCGAGACGGCCGACATGGGAAGTAGCGAACCATTGAGGATTTTTAATATGTTAGATTTGATATTTTACCCGTAATAATATCACTACAACAAAATATAGTTTATAGGACCCCAAATAATGTCCTATTATGTTATTTTATAGGACCTTTAACTTAATAGGACCTAGATAAAAGTGTCACATATAAAGGGGTTGTAATAGATGACTAGGACACTTAAAAGTGTCCTAATAGAAATTAGTATTACAAAACTAATATTTTAGTCCTATAAGGTTGTTTTTTACAACAAATATAGCGTCCTAATAGACCATATAATAGGATGTTTTATGGTGTTTCAATATGTGTTACCCTTCTCTCATGTTTTAGGACACATTGATGTGTCCTAAAAAGTACTAAAATGCAACAAAATGGAGTCCCAATACACATCATAATAGGATGGTTTATGGAGTCCTAACATATGCCTACCCTTATATTATATTTTGAGACACATTTACGCGTCCTATAAAATCTATTTAGAGGACATAATAGTAATGCATCAAGTCTCTTTTGAATACCAATAAAAAGGTCTTAATACAAAGGTGTGTTGTTATGACCAAAATTTATGTCCTAATAGATAACAACATAAAAATCAATAGTGTCCTAATAAATGATTTTTATGTGACATTTAACACTAATAATATATTATAAAACAGATCGAGAATGAATGACATAAAAAATTAAATGAACATAAATTAAATGTGCATTAAAGTCATTTCCTAATGAAATATTTTCAACATTATTAACTTATATTAGTATCCATGATAAAAGTCTTACAAAATTGAACAATACAAGGAAAGTAAACAAGAAGTTATTAGTCTTATGTCATCATGCAACAAAAACAAAAAAAAAACAAAAAAAAGTCAAAGCTACTGATCTTGGCATAGTAATTCTTCATAACAACAAAATAGAGGTTGATGGTCATTATGCATCGTACTCGAACACCACCTGCAAATAAACATCATCATCAACCCATATATAATAATAATTGGTAATCAAGAGATTAACCTTTTTTCCATCTCCCTACCAGAGCCTTGAGACTTTGATCAAGATAGTTTTCTCGATATTTATCAACTTTCACATCATCCCAGCTAAACGCTGCAAATCAGTAACATAGAAATTATCGTATGTATATATGGTTTAGATCATTATGTATCAATAATGTGATTCACCCTCCCCTCACAAGACTGCAACTGTAATCTGATGTTGGAGCATCTTGAATACATCACTATATCAAATATAATTAATTAATTTATCAAATAGCTCAACCAAACACAACTCACACTTTTGCAAAACAAATTAACATATACAACAAATTAACAAGTGTGATATACTACTATATATAATGTTAAGAAAAAATATCTCAAACTAACCTAAGATACACGCCTTTCATTGTGTTGAAAGTCGCCAATTCTTTACATAATCCTTCAGAGTACTACACTGCAAATCTTTGAAACAAGGTTGAAATCCCTAAAAACCCCTGAAAACCATGGTTAGTAAAAGGTGTCCAGTAACACATAACCGTGAGCATAATCTGTATGCTACTGATTTCTTGTATGCATTCCAACAATGAAATTTGGTACCCTCTGAAACATAAACAACCAATTTATATAAATTACAAAGCTGAAAGTCCTCTATAGATTAAATCGCAACAGGAACAACTCATAAATTAGAGACGTATAATTTCCTTTAGAGGCGAGTGACTTACCGATCTGTATCGACGAAAGGGAAGGGGCGGTTACCATCAGGATGGATTGAACAACGACAACAGCCACACATGATTCAGTATCCGTATGTGTGTACATATGTGTGTACTGTGTAGTAGTAGCGATGCAATAAACTTTGTAGTTGTCTACATTAAAGTTTAAACATCAATAAAGAAACATGTACCTTCGAATTTGAAGACAAATTGAAACCCTAAATTTGATATCAGACTCGGCTTCTACAGCTTTAACACCACAAACTGTATCTAACATTCAGATTTAATTGATAAAACCGAACGTCAAGGTGTATGCAGAACGTGGAGCCTTCAAATTCGTAGCGCCAAAATCCGTATACCTTGAATCGTAGTTCGAAATTTGGTGAATATTTAGCGGGTTATATTCCCCAATTTTGGAAGCGAGACTTCAAAAATTAAGTCAAGTTCATTTTTTATTTCCCTCCAATTTTGGGGAAGAACACGTCTTATTTTCTATTAAAAAAATCTTTGGCCTAATGGTATAGTGTGTCGTCCTTCATCTATATAATCGAGTGTTTAATTCTGTTAGTGAATACATATAATATTTAAGAGTAGATTAATATTTATTGCTAAAAAAATGTTACATTTTTATTGTTATGATATTTAAGTTTTGTAAGACTATTAAAAGTAAAAGTTAGGAGTTCAAAAGTTCAATAGTCCGATGAACAGACCCAAGTAGGCATGTGCACGGTTCAAGAACCGGACCGGATCGAAAATTGACTTTTTTGTGGATCGAGGACCGGACTGAAAATGACCGGTTCAGTTCGGGTTTTTTTCGGGTATCTTTGGTGTGGATCGATTTGGACCGTCTGGAACCGAATGAAATTTACGATTTTGAATCTGATTGAGAGCCTAAGGCGTGAATGATGAATCTCATTATATATCACTCACGAATGAACATTACGTAAATTGTAAATGATTTACCAATGAACATACCGTATCACGAAATCACGCCTGATTGAGATCGATGTAATTTGTAAACGGGTTACGATTGAGAGGCGAGAGCTACGGTTTACGATTAAGATTTGAGAGACGTACGAATGTTATGCGAATTGACTAACAGTTGCTGGTGTATATTAGCATTACGTAAAAAAACAAGCGTTGTGATACATTGTTGGGTTTTCGATTTTGGGCCAAATAGACTTAACGGTCCTACTCGGTCCTAGTTGGTTCCTTTGGTTTTTACTCGAACCGACCCGAATTCTTCGGTTCTCATAAATTCAGGACCGCGGACCAGATCGCCAGCTGCGTTTCGTTTACGGTTCGGTTCCTTCGATCCCGGTCGGTTTCGGTCCATTCTGCACAGGCCTAGACCCTTGTATCTTGATCCGAACCTTGATGATTAAAAAACCAACAGTAAAAACCTTGAAATCGGAAAGCATCGAATTGGTTTTTATAGTACCTTAAACATACTTTTTGGGTCGCTGAAAATAACTCTTACATACTATGGATTTAATGAAGACAAACATACAATAGTTGAAAAACAATATCAAGAAGCGTATTCACATTGTGGGCGTTTTGAGTATCTGATGTGTTCAAATCCTCATCACCCAATTACACTATCTGAACAACTAAAGAAGTAACGGTCAGTACCTAATGCGGAATCAGAGAGTGATCAACCATCCAGATGGTCGTAGTAGGTTCAATGTGTACTTGACAATGACACACTGAGTCTTGAAGCCAAATGCAAGATTAAGTCAATATTAATGAAGATCACTAAAGCAAGCACAATCACTGAAGAACCATGTGTTGAAGGACCATGGGTATTTGAAAGTCTCTAAATGAACAAATCATCATGAGATGACCATTATTTAATTCGAACCCTAAGAATCTTAAAAACGAGTCACAAACACATCGCAATTGCCCAACTAAACATTTACACATCAGTCCATTGTCTAACTCATAAGTTTTGAGTCGTAAACCCGACACGAATCCCTCGAAAGTCTACCGAGATTTCCAGAACTCACGTGTGTACGGGTATTTCGCACTCGGCTCGAAAATCATCGTACAATAAATGATGTGTAAAACTTAGTATAATATGGCTTATGTATCAAGTACATGTAGTATTACGTTTCTTTATTATACGACCCAAATAAATAAATGTCCTATAATCCTGAATATTATAGGACTCACATATCGAGTGTCCTATCATATCACATTATAATAGGACACTATTGGATAAACGACCTGTAAAAGCTAATGTAATATGACTTATATATCAGTGTCCTATTATATGTCACTATAATGGGACCCATACGAATAATTGTCCTATAAAACTTAATATTATAGGACCCATATATCAAGTGTCTTTTTATGCTACAATATAATAGTACATCAATGAGTAAGCGTCCTATAAAACATAGTGTAATAGGACACGCCTATCAAATGTCCTATTACAACCAATCATAATAAAACTCCAACGGATAAAGGTCCCATAAATTAGTTTAATAAGACCCACATGAAAAATGTTGTATTAGATAATATCATATTAGGACTCAAAAACTAGTTCGTCCTATTATATATGTTTTTAGGACACCGCTATAAAAGTGTACCACGAAAAGGGTCCTAAAAGTCTATTTTTGTTGTAGTGTATCTTTTATATTAAAATCTACAATTATGATATAAAAGTTAATATTAACACTAAATTACTCTGACTAATTACATACACTATAATTAACACTAAAAAGAATATTCTAGTTATATTATTATTTATCTAACTTCTATAGTAAAACTTTTACACTATATTTAGTATGAAAAATGGTATTGATGTCTATTATATGTGTTTAATTCATATGCTTACTCACCATAAGATGACATATATAATTCATTGTTTTTTTTTTTTCAAAACATACATTAATTTTGACACTTATTTTGATCAAATAAGTAGACGCCTGATTATGCATAAATAGTAAGTAACAATATCATTTCCTATTTAGTATGAATGAATAGTTTACAATTTTACATCATCTATAGTATTACATAATTTACCTAACACTATATAAGTATATATAGTGTTAGGTTTAATGTAGAGTTGGAACAATATAGTGTAATTATAATATAAAAGTTTATTTTTAATGCAACTTTATTTTATATGGAATATAGCTTTTAATAATTGGATCACACTTTAATTGTAAGGCATAATGTTAAATATATACAGTCCGACATCGACAAAAAGATAAAGAGTAGGTTGTAAGCATGTAAGGTGTGTTGTGTAAGTAGAGAAAGAAGCAATTTGCAAACATAGACTGGGTCTATTGGTGACCTGACCTCCATTACACTTAAATGATCGAACCTACCCAATCTTTTTAGTTCATTATTTTAGGCGAGATGAATAATTTGAAGCTTGAGTTTGATTAACAGCATATTAACTTGAGAAGCTAGAGAACCTTGCACATCTATTTATACAATCATGTACATACATACATTAATATGCAAGTTTTACTAATAATATGATTAATTTCTATAATCATATCCCCACACTTGTCTTAACTCAAAATAGCACTTTCATATAAACTGGGCAGCTTGTAGCATTTTAATCAGCTGACCAAGTTATACTTTGATTCCGCCCCTGAAACCAATTTCATTGGAAAGTAGACTTGAATACCTTTCCAACGATTCTGACCTCATCAAAATCCGAGTTACGGTTGATATTTTATGATTTTTACAAAACGACCCATTTTCTACTCAACATGCTGTCCAAATACGGACTTTTGTGAAAATCATCCAATTTCAACTCAATTTGACTTCTAATTCTTGTAACAACTAGTCCCAACTTATATAATTCATTTGGGAACATTTTAAACAATATTTATTCTCAATTAGTATAAGTATACTACTAATATGGTTTAATTTAATAACCACATACTTACACATAACTTGATTAAAAATGGTGTTTAACTAGTTAAAACATACACTTGACACTTATACTATTTCAAAGCTAGTTTTCTTGAAATCATGACACACTTTCAACATAAACTTGACATGTTTTCATAACTTAACAAAAGAAGGATTTTAACTTGTAAATTAACACTTGAATTTCTCATTCAAGCATTAACACAAACACCTTATGTGTATATATAATTATATATGATACTAGCTAATACACCTTTTATTTACTATAACCTAACCAAACATGAAAAACACATAGCCAATCACATGACTCGACTAAAATCACTTCATATGGAAGCTTAATTAGTTATCTAATAACAATTATATACCATATCAACCAACTACTAAGCATATGGGCTTAATCACATATACCCTAACTTTTAAACTTGACAAATAAGGAAGAATTATACCTTCTCTTGACTGATTATAAGCCCAAAATCACTTCCTTAAACTGATGTAAGAATATTTGATATTCAGTTCTTGTCCTTGAGCTCTCAAAATACATCCTAAACACACACACATGTATGATACATGTGAAAGAGGAGACAACTCTTGTCTCTTCTTGGATTTATTTTGTTTACTCATTTAACTTTCCTCACCCCTAAGTAATCTATATAAACACATATAGTCCTTGTAACACCTCATTTTTCAAAACACCTTTTAAACATATTTTTAAAATAAAAATACTACAATGTCCAATGTTCCCAAAATACGGTTTAACAAAAACCAATAAAAGTTTATCAGAGTATTAAAGCCGGTGTTACAAATACAATATCATAACCATAGGATAAACGAGAACTACCTACAAGCTCCCGAGCTAACCAACACTAGGCCACTTCTAACGCGACCCTCTAATCCAACGATCCTGAACCTGAGTACATAGCCAAAAACAAGTAGTACGTGAGACAAAATAGTCTCGTGAGATACATGGGTTTTTGACCCATTCTCAAAAGATTTATAAAATAATATTTATAACATTAAAAATATTTATCCTTATAATTTCTTATTAATTCATAATTCATCTTCCATTCATTTAACCGTATAAACTAATAAGCTTACCGTAAGCTTACTCGTCATCTAATCACATACTTGTAAGTTATCTCTAAACTTACACTTTCGTTATCACATATGCGACGGACCTCTCCGAAGCCAACTCTCCCGATATGGGACGTCATATGTAAACTATCAAGGTAATTGGGAACCCCCATCTTACCGAGATTCATAAGCTCTCCCCGATCCCGGGTCGTCATGCTCACCCATCATTGGGTGTCGTAAACTGTGACATTCTACTCTTTGCGCAGGGAGGTACCACCCCAAGTAGACGTCTCATGCTCCCCCATCTCTGGGCGGTCTTATTCCGGATTTTTCATTTCACATATGAGCCTCAGCTCCTTTCATCAAATATGAGCATCAGCTCCTTTCATCACTTATTAGAATACATTTATTCTAATTTATCATGCTATTCTCTTTATTATTTCATTTTAAATCTTGACTTTACCAAGTCCTTTGCTAATTTAAAACATATTTATCTTTTATCAAAATCATATTACTTTGACTCTTCTTTGACTATAATACACGTTTAGTACTAGTCACTTATTACTAATTCTCTTAGTAATTCGAAAACTACTTTCATTAGTATAATATACTAATCAATTCTTATTACTTAAAAATCATTGTCTCAAGCTTTATTAATATATATTATTAATAAACCGATTATCAATCTCTTTTAAATCATCATCTTTATTCATACATCTTATTTATGAAAACTCATTGATTACCTTTCATTATCGTAATCTCTTTCAAAATCATTTATCATTTAAACATACTTAAATAGTCCATTACTAGCATTTTCTTATCGTATCAATCATATCTTTATTAAGACCGTTTATTAATAAAGACTCTTAAAACATCATAGTTTTCAAAATCATTTTCTATGTACCCAGTAAAAGTCTCATGTACTCACCTTAGCCAAGTTAACTTCAAATCGTGTCTAACAACACGAATCCTTGCTTTCCAACTTGTGAAATGCCACCAATCTTTAGGTCTTCTTGACCTACCATCAATATCATCACAGTAACTAGTTATTATCCATAACTAATCACTAATCAATCCATATTCACATTCCTAACCACCAAGTTCATCCAATTTGATGAAATCTCAAACCCTAGTTCAAGATTTCCATCAATAAACCCAAATCCAACTTGTACACATCGATTACAAGCTTACAATGAGTGTTCTACACCCATGATTAGTCATCTTCCCCAAAGATGACACGAATGATTCCCCAAACCACCATTTCTACCCAAACAAAGTTCATAACTAGCTAGATAACATCAACAATCAAGAAATCTTACCTTTGATGTTTAGATCCTTCAAGATTGAAGAAGATTTGAGCTTGGAATCACCAAAATCGCCCCTTCTCTCTCTAAAATCGACTGCACCACAACTTGGGTGAAAAATGAAGAAACCCTAACTCAAACCCGATTTAATACTGCTCGTCCATAGTTCACGATCGCGAACTAGTTCGCGTCGCGAACTCTGCGTGTCGTGAACACTTCGCGATCGGTAATGGGTCGTGAACTCTGATCGCCAAAAACCCCAAATCCTTGGTTGATGTTCCCGATCGGGAACATAAGTTCGCGTCGCGAACTCCTGTAGCCAGCAAGGCTGCACTTTTCGGTCTTTGTCTCGACCCGGTTTCGCCCATAACTTCCTCGTACGATGTCCAAATGACACGAAACCAATTCCTACGTGTTTTAAACGATTTATCCTTATTTATCATATTTTTCCCATAATTTATTTTATTCAAATTTCGGGTCGTTACAGTCCTTGTACTTTAATATACTTGACACAAACTAATATAAATTTCATCCTAAAATATTACTCCCTCCGTCCATAAATAAAGTTCTCATTTCTCCTTCAAATTTTGTCCCTAAATAAAGTTCTCATTTCTCAAACATAAGGGGTCCACTTAATATAATAATATATATTATTATCAATACTTTCACCACTAACTATCTCTTAAAACACTTTCTCTCTCCAATCAAACCTTATATTTTAATCAAAAGTAATACCAAATACCCCACCACTAACTATCTCCTAAAATGTTGTGCCCAACACAAATGGGAACTTTATTTAGGGACGGAGGGAGTAATATACAATATCTTAAAATTTTAGGGTGTTACAATTCTCCTCCACTTATTCGGGATTGTGTCCTCACAATCAACTCCATTGATATCTGAGAGTGAAATGGTCAAAACCCTTACAAATGAGTGAAGGGGATTTCTTTACTTATAGGAATATACATACATGATTACATTAAATGTCCTCTAATTATTCCTATGATTTGGCTCACTATATGGCAATACAATAATGTACAGTCAATACATTAATTACGTTATTATCTCCTAATACCCCCTTTCAATCTTGAAGGTGGCGGACCAAGGTGAAGCATAGAGCGAAACATCTCAAATTGAGCTCGAGGGAGACTTTTTGTGAAAATGTCCGCAACTTGAAGGGTGGTTGGAACAAATTTTGTAATGAGTTTGTTGGAAGTGACTAGTTCCCGAATAAAATGATAATCCAAATCAATGTGTTTAGCTCACTTGTGAGAGACCGGATTTTGTGTCATGAAAAGAGCACTTTTGTTCTCACATAGTAAAGTAGGCCGGTCGGGGGTAAAGCATGTAATTCACGTAATAAGTGAGTAAGCCAAATGATTTCGGCCGCCGTGTTTGCCATTGCCCGATATTCAGATTCACAACTAGAACGGGACACGGTGGGTTGTTTCTTTGCACTCCAAGAGATTAAATTTCCACCTAAGTAGATGGAATATCCGTATGTGGATCTTCGTGTGTCTAGACATCTAGCCCAATCAGCGTCTGAATAGCCAAGGATGTTGTTATGGGTTGGGCGTCGATATGTGAGACCAAAACAAATTGTCCCTTTGACATAACGAAGAATACGTTTGACGGCCGCAAAGTGATCGATTGTTGGAGTTTGCATAAATTGAGAAACTTGATTTACCGCATATGACAAATCGGGTCTTGTGATTGTTAAATATTGAAGAGCCCCTACCATAGATCGATAGAGAGTAGGATCGTTGAATGGTTGCCCGTTTGTTGTGAAAGATACGTTTGGAGACAATGGGGTGGAAACGGGTTTGCTATCAAAGAGATTGGTTCGTTGAAGAATATCGGTTGCATACTTGGATTGAGTAAGAAAGAGGCCATTTTGTGTATATGCAACTTCAAGTCCAAGAAAATAATTGAGATCGCCAAGATCTTTAATAGCAAATTCGTCGTTGAGACGATTGATAAATGTGGTGATAACGGTTTCATTATTGCCCGTAAGAATGAGATTATCAACATAAACTAGAAGATACATGATTGATGTTGAATTGGAGTATGTGAATAGATATGTATCGGCACGACTACATATAAACCCATATGATGTAAGAAAGGTGCTCAAGCGATGAAACCAAGCTCGTGGAGCTTGTTTTAAACCATATAGAGCTTTTGAGAGTTTACAAACATGTGACGGATTTTTTGAATCAACAAACCCCGGAGGTTGTTCCATAAAGACCGTTTCGTTAAGATCACCGTTGAGAAATGCATTTTTAACGTCAAGTTGATGCAACTTCCAATTTTGAAGAACGGATAAAGAAAGAACAACTCGAACGGTGGTAGCTTTGACAACGGGACTAAACGTATATGAGTAGTCAAGTCCTGGTATTTGAGTATAACCTTGAGCAACCAAGCGAGCTTTAAAACGATCAATGGTGCCATTGGAGTTATACTTTATGCGATATACCCATTTGGAGCCAACAATATTTGTAGAGGAGGGACGAGGAACTAGTGTCCATGTGTTATTTTTATGAAGAGCATTTAGTTCCTCGTGCATGACCTCCATCCACTTTGGATCTTTGGATGCACTTTTGAAACCTCTTGGTTCGGTGATGGAGGTGAGGGCAATGTGAAGAGGGTGGTTGGTTAAGGATGCAAAATTGGCTATGTGTTTTGGTTTAACAATACTGGATTTTGATCGCGTTTGCATAGAATGAGAGGATGTAACGTTTAATGATGGATTGTGAAAAGTGTTGGTGGTGGGGTTCGTGATTGGTGGCTGTGGTACAGGAGGCGTGGGTGGTATTTCGGGTGGAGTATGAATTTGGGGTGGATTGGGTATGGGATTAATTATTGGATCCGTAGGATGTGGACTTGGATCGATTGGTGTTGGGCTTACGGTGGTAGTATGAGGAGGAGGAGTGGGCAGTGTAGGTGTGGGGTTTGGGGCCGGTATTGTGTCAGTGGGTAAGTCCTCAAATATTTGAGGATTTATTTGGTGGGTTGGTAAATAATCAGTAGTGGTGGATGGCGTGGTAGGTGTTTCATTAGGACAAATGGGACAAGTATTTGTGGTTGGGGTTTGTGGTGGAGAGTTTTGGTTATTAATTGGTGTTTGTGGTAGAGAGGGTGTATCATCCAAAACAGTTATTAAATCCAAATTTCTAATATTGTTGGTGGTGGATGTACCATTAAATGGAAAAACGGTTTCGTTGAATCGAGCATGACGGGTAATATATATACGAGAAGTGGTTGGATCAAGCCAACGGTAACCTTTATGTTGAGTACTATAACCAATAAAGATGCATGAAATACTTCGTGGAGCGAGTTTGTGAGGAGAATAATCACGAAGATAAGGGAACACTTGGCATCCATAAGCCCGAAAATTGTCATAATTCGGACTTTGATGAAAAAGTACTTGAAATGGGGACAAGTTGTCCAATATGGTGGAGGGCAACCGATTAATTATGTAGGTAGCCGATGAAAAAGCATCAACCCAATAAGCCGCGGGTATATGAGCATTAAAAAGCATTGCCAAACCGGTTTCGACAATATGCCGATGCTTACGTTCAAACTCGTCCATTTTGTTGAGGAGTATGAGGACAAGAGAAACGATGAAAAGTGCCATTGTCTTCAAAAAAATTTCGAACGGTGTGATTTACAAATTCGGTGCCACCATCACTTTGAAATATTTTTATTTTTCTAGAACATTGAGTTTGTACTAGATTAATAAATGTTGGAAGAATGGTGTAGAAACCCGTCTTTGTCTTGAGAGGGTAAAGCCAAGTGAACCTAGAAAAATCATCAACAAACACAACATAATAGCGATAACCATCTTTAGAGCTAATAGGCGCGGGGCCCCATAAATCACAATGAACCAAATCTAAAGCATGCAATGAACGAGAATCATTAGTGGTAAACGGTAACCGTTTACTTTTTGCAAGTTGGCACGGAGTGCAAAGTGTAGGATTTGGTAACAAAGAAGTAAGAGATAAAACTCCTAACTTATTCAAATTCGAAATTACATCAAAAGACACATGACCCAAACGAGCGTGCCACAATTCAAAAGAAACTTTTTTTGGTGTTTTTGTGGTGACCACAAAAGCTCGATGATTATCCTTGAGAACATAGAGCCCGTTTTCACATTGACCTTTAGCAAGGACCTTTTTGGTTCTCCGATCCTGAATATGAAAAAATGGTTGAGAGAATAAAACATCAATAGGATTATCGGTAGTCAATTTGCTTACGGAAAGAAGTTTCTTAGTGAGATTTGGTATGACAAGAACATTTTTTAACGGAATGTGGTTCGATATATTATGATGACCCGTATGAGAGATGGGTAAAGTCTTACCATTTCCGAAGATAACATGAGAGGTACCTTTATATGGAGCCGTGTGATTTAGTGATTCACAAGAGGATGTCATGTGGTCCGTAGCACCGGAATCGACATGCCAATCGGGATTGTGATTGGTTACGTGACATTGAGCATGAAACGCTTTAGCCAAAGTATCATCATGAGAAGTAGATTGAGAGGCATACGATGAGAGATTTGGACAAGCCGAAGCATAATGGCCATTTGTGCGGCATAGTTGACAATGTGGTGGTCGACGATTTGTACTCCGTCCCCGACCACGAACCGAATTTCCCCGATAGTGAGATGACCGACCCCGATTGGTGTGTGATTGTTGTTGTGCTTGAAAAGCTGCGGGTGGAGGGGTCGAGCCATGCAGAGAAAGTAAGAACAATTCGTGACCCTCTGCTTGAGTAACTAAGTCACGGAATTTAGGGGTCGGTTTGGTAGCTCGTATGGCAGTCGAGAATGTCTCATAAGCCGGGCCCAAACAACAAAGAAACCAATGAACCTTATCAATGTCCACCACCGGTTGATCTATGGCAGAAAGCTTATCACAAATAGCCTTGAAATTACGGCTGAACTCCGATACAGTAGCGGTACCTTTGGTTAATTGACGGAGAGAATCCCGTAAAGAATGAATATGTTCAACGGACGTATTACTGTAAGCGGCTTCGAGGGCAAGCCATATTTGATGTGCGGAAGTGAGTCCCAAGACTTCGGCTGCAGCTTCTTCCGTGAGGGAAGATTGCAGCAAAATAATCGCTCTCTGATCTGTTTCGGTCCAAAGAGTGGCAGCCGAATTTGGTTTGGAGATATCGTCAACAACAACAGTGGCCGGAGGAGCTGGTTCACTGCCGTCGATATGGCCGACGAGTTTCTGGTACGAGAAAATAGGTAGCATATTGTTTCGCCAGAGAAGATAATTTGTAGAATTGAGTTTGATTGTCATCATGTGAAGCAATGTGTTCATAGAGAACCTTGATTCATCACTTGAGGTATGGGCTGCCATGGCTGGAAAAAAAAACAAAGGAGAAAGAAAAAAAGGAAGAATAAGGGGCTGCGAAATTGTGAGACAGAGAGGAGCCGTGAGAAAGAGAAAAAACAAAGAAGGAAATGATTGGGAGAAAGTAAATTAGGCTGATAACATGAGAGTGAAATGGTCAAAACCCTTACAAATGAGTGAAGGGGATTTCTTTACTTATAGGAATATACATAAATGATTACATTAAATGTCCTCTAATTATTTCTAATTATTCCTATGATTTGGCTCACTATATGGCAATACAATAATGTACAGTCAATAAATTAATTACGTTATTATCTCCTAATAATATCACCCGTTCCTGTAAAAATATTCTTACATGATCCATGAACTCGTTACTTCTACTTTGTCAATTTTTCATTTTCCTTTCAACCATTAATTCTTTTACCTCTGTTTGTTACACTTCTATTGATAAGTATCATTATGTAATTAATACTTATCACTTTCTTAGTTAGAAATTATGCATTATGTCATTACGACATTTAATTAATTTGATTTCAAAATTATATATCTGATGTCTCACTTAATACCAATCATTTATAACACACTCAAGGTAACTCATTATACCAAGTTGAGGAAATTATATTAAGACACCCTGATACTATGTAATCCATACTTTCTAATATTTTTACAAAACTAATAATAAGACTCATATGGTCTCAGTATTGTAATTTCTTATTCACTGCCATTCTAATTACACATTTGTTTTAAAATACTATTTACACTTTGGTATCTGAAAACCGCTTTTACTCTGATTTGTGACATATTTTGAATTAAAATGTATTCTTTTTACCATTGTCCCATTTTCTTAGCCACCTTTCATTTATCTATCAGGATACAAATATTGTAGCCCTACTGAACACAACTAAGAGCATTATTACATAGAAAATATTCCACTAATTTTATAAAAATTTCCTAATCGTCACTAACACACTTTAAGTATATTTACTATTAACATATCATATATTACCAAATCTGATATACATGTCACTATCCAACACATTATCCCTACTTAGCTCATGCCACTGATGAGTCAGTACTAATAAAGTCATTAACTTCTAGTTATAATCTCGGGTTTCATATTATTTGAAAACCCTTAGGCACTATTACATTTTAAACGTCTAAATGTCTAATCAAAGAATCTGATTCATTTATAGGGATAGATAGTATTAACTGAAACTTGTAAATATGGACTATTATTTAGTATTAAAAATCACTACTAATATTCACATGTGAATGATGTGAATTAACACGTAATTGTGTGATTCTTTAACTTTTTAGTGATTCTCATTTGAACGGGTCATAATACAATAATTATGTCTAATGAGGAAAATTGTAAAATAGCACATCAAACTCAATAAGGCTCACGCTGCGATCCAAGTATTTTGATGCTCGAATTGAAATTGTGCTTAACTCAACCTAAAATTAATTATCAACCGATCTCAAGTAATGCGTTAGTAAGTTCGGCTCAGTTACAAATCATATTATTGTTTTTGGTTATTTATCTAAGGTTGATTTTCATAAAAATATATTGTGCACGAATTTTTAATTAATCTGAGTATAGACCATTTTTTAACTTGTTAATAGTTGATTGAACTTGTGATCATTATGCACCTTTAGTTTTCAAACATGTTAAAGTTACTCTAGTATGCTGGCAACAAGACAGAGTTTCAGAAAACGCGTTAGAATGGCTTGTCGTTGTCTTGAATATCCAAAACGTGTCGATAGAACGGCTGATTGTGTTCATCGTACATAATAACCAAAAACAGGAACTTAAGTTGGCACTTTCTGTTTAACAATGTAATTACTGTAATTAATATTTAACACATAATTTGTACTTATAACATTTTAAGCCTTGGATATACTGATCATGGGTGTTGATTTCAAAGATAGAAAAAAACAATACAAAAAGACAGATGAGTGTGTTCTTATTTGCTGCAAATTGCGGCATCTTGTCTCTTTCATTAGTCTTCATGAAGCAGTTGATTTTCTAGTTTTTGTTTCTAAAGCTACAAAGATTTGTGTTTAGGTAAAGGAAAATAATGAACATGGCTCTTAAGCTATGATTAAGGATGATGACGTGGTTGAAGTACAAATTTCGAAGCATAACCATTTTAAGGTTGTTTGTTGTTAACTATCTTTTGTTAAAATTACACTTGGATTAAACATGTAAGTTATTTGTGGTGATGCAGACATAAATGATGCAGGACCAAGTGCCCTTTTGTTTATAAATGCTCAAATAGTGTTGCACTAAAATGAGCATAACTTTGGTTATGGGGCTCCAATTCAGGTCCATGACTAGTTAAATCGAAGCTTACAACGAGGAGAATGAAGTGATAAACAAACGTAGGTGGTTTACAAAACTTTTGGGCCCAAAAATGCTGTATTCCAAGAGTTCTTTGCAATTTGAAGTTTTTTTTTTCTTAATTTTTATTCAAAAATCTAGGCATATTTAAGATTTCTTTGAAATACTAGAATTTTCAGTTTTAATTTTTATGAAAATTTATTTTCTTTCAAAATTTATATTTTTGAGTTGAATAAATTTTGAAAACTAAACTCATAACATTCGTTGAATGAATATGATTTTAGAATAATTTTTTCTGGATATTATAAGAATCAATAAGATTAATATGTTTTCTTGATTATATGTTTACATCATATGGTTAGCAAAAGTTCTTACTTGAAATACGTAAACTGCCAACATATACTTTCTAGTTTTCATTTAATGTTCAAAATATGGTTTTTTGTTTCGTTGATGACCAATTCACAAAAAATATATATCCAACATCAATCACAATTAATTTTTGCTTTAACCGGGCCGGAGCATTTAGCGCGTAGGTGTCGTTTGGCGAGCTTTGACGTACCTTTAATATATATCACCACATCGAGCCCTCTTAGAT
This sequence comes from Calendula officinalis, assembly GCA_963853835.1. Taxonomy (NCBI): domain Eukaryota; kingdom Viridiplantae; phylum Streptophyta; class Magnoliopsida; order Asterales; family Asteraceae; genus Calendula; species Calendula officinalis. The sequence continues at coordinate 37,082,256 of OY970827.1, read as the reverse complement.
TCATTAGTTTTAATGCTCAAGAAACATCTAGCTATTGCTAATGCATGTGGCTTGCAATTTGCATGGTGGGGCTTCGGCAACATCGCTATTTTTAATCATCATTAACAATGACAAAAGCAAAATGACTAGAGACTTCATTATCATGGGTTAATAATCCAATGTGCACCTTTTTTTTATAAAATTATATGTTTAAAGATAGATTATGTTGGTTTCAAGCTCTTGGGCCCTAGGGGTGTGAGATTAATTATTCTACACATATTATCTGCTTTTTGAGACTTAAATAACCATTTATCACAATTAATCACATGAAAAAAAAAAACAAATTGGAACAAATACATAAAAAGTACACTTTGAGTTTGAGTACTTTCATACTGTTTAACTTAGTTTATAATTTTACACTTATTAACATTTTAATTAAGATAAAACGTATATGCCACCTTTAACACTAGGTGGCAATTGTATACATTTAATCTCTAACATTTTAAAGAGTTAAAATTTCATCATGGTTCTTCCTAACCACTTTTATTTATTTGTGTGCATGTAAAGTGTCCAAATGCCAAAGAATTGACCCGGTCAAACAAATTGTTATGTAGCACTGAATTTGATATATAGCATAAGCATATTTGCACTATACACTAGACAAACGTATTCCAACAAATGCTGACGATCCTTACAATACTTAAACTTATAATGCTAACTCTTACTTCTACTCAACACTTATACATACATACATATATACACACAAGTTTATTACATAGCAAAAACAACAAAAAAGTTTTAACATTTCATCATTCAATGATGAAAAAGAGAAAAGATATTGAGGAAGGAGATAGGGAAACCAACAAGATCATAATTTGGGATAACGCGATGAACGAACCCATGAACGGTGGGGCTCTCGTTGGTGGAGCTATACGTGAACGCAAACGGTTTGTTGGGGTCCGCCAACGGCCCTCGGGAAGATGGGTGGCTGAGATTAAAGACACCATACAACAAATAAGAGTATGGTTAGGTACATTTGATACTGCCGAGGAGGCTGCTAGAGCTTATGATGAAGCCGCATGTTTACTTCGTGGATCCAACACCCGAACCAATTTTTGGCCGTGTAATCCATCCAACAAATCGCCCGCTCTTTCTTCAAAAATCACCAATCTTTTACTTCAAAGACTTAAAGAAAGAAATGTTGCAAATCTCGAAAATGATGCTTATAATTCATCAATTTCAACACCACATTCTTTCCCTAACAATCAACCTTTTCAAGAGTCAACCCAAGTTCAAGATTATGACTTTAACAAAATCTTGGACACCCCATATGCTAATAGTTACACTAGTGATAGTTTTAATGCAAGTTTTAGTGATAGTTCAAGAAATAGTGGTTTAGACCAACACTATAGAGTGATAGACGAGCCTAAATCGAAGGAAAACGAAGAGATTGATTTAGGTTTGCCCGATTTATTATTTGTTGACAATCTCGGATCGACTATGCAATATTCACCATTCGAGATTGCAGAAGAGATAATTAAGGAAAACTACAATGATGATCCGTCCATATATAGCGAATCCATGAAGAGAATGAAATTTGAACGGAATATTTCCGCTTCTCTTTATGCATTTAATGGGATATCCGAATGTTTGAAGATTAAGGAAAACCAAAAGCATGAACAATTATCAAATCTTGGTCCCAAACATAATGAAGATAACAATCTAGGAAATGTAGTGTTAGATAAACAACCGGAGAGTGAACATACGTTAACGAGTATGGAATCATTTTCATCGACGAGTAGCAAGGAAGTAGATGAATCTTTTCTTTGGAGTTCTTTTGATCTTCCTTCTCTAGATATGTTCTTTAATTAGTGGATCTAATTAAGGGTCTAAGAGTAGGAATGGTTCTATTTTTAAGGTTATTAGCATCCTTTGATAGGTTATAATTATATGATTCAACTAGACTGTTGTGATTGTATTATATTCTTTTGTCCTTTCAAGAATTATTAACAATCTTTCAATAAAATTCAGATTTTTATATCTTCGGTAGTGTCTTGTATCTTTTTAGCATATTTGATTACATATAAGTCGTTGTAGTAAAGTGGTAAGTATTCCCGCCTGTCACACGGGTGACCCGGGTTCGATCCCCGGCAACGGCGTTATTTTTTTCTATTTTCAAAAAGAAAAAAAAATGTAAGTTGATTTTCCAAAGTTCTCCATGTGTGAGGTTAAATCTTTTGTTTCTTCTGAAATCAAGTAAATCAAATAACATTTTTTATTTCAAATTATCTAAAACGTTAATAAAATATAATATAAATTATAAGTAATCAAATAAACAAAAGTAATGGTGCATTTCATGGGTTAAAACACAGAAGTGTTGAGCAAGGGAAAGTGATTCTGTTTAAAGAGAATAAAAACTTTCATTTTTCTGTAAACCAAATGGTAACATCTTATGTTGCTCCCTCAAGCATTTTGGTATTGGGTTCAGCTTTCGGATTCCAGAAGGGTATTTTGGAACATTTCATTTTCCACTTGTCGAAAACAAAATTCAAAAACCCGAATTTCAACATACAACATCAGAGGTTGTGGGGGTGTTTAGGATTGCGATTTGGAATTAATTGCATTAAAAAAACCAATTATTTGCGTTTTGATGCCCCAAAGGCCAAAATTTAATATTTGAAAAGCAAATGGGGAGGTGCTTATTGCGTTTTGAAAACACAATAAATCTAAAATTAGTTATTCTACCTATAAACCAAACAAATATTCACATTGCCAAACATTAAAAAAAAACTGATTATCTGATTATTACGATTTCAAACAATATAATCAAATCCAAATACTATTTTTAAGAATCACGTCCTATAACTAATGATTATCTAATTTTTTTGGAAACGGTAATGATTATCTAATTATCTATTTTCAAAACGCATGATTTATTTCCAAGCAATATTAGAAACCCCTAAATAACATTAACTATTATAACAAAAAACTGCAAAGAATTATAAGATTAATAGCTTCTTTATGCCAAAACTTCAACAAGAATACTAAAAAAAAACATCTTTCTTTCTATTACTTTATGAGCTCAAGTCTACAACAAATTGTACATGAAGTTCAGAACAACTATAACTAATTATGTATCATTTTTCATACCACAACAACAAAAACAAAAACAAGAAACATCGTATCTAAATCTAAACTCAAAACAAGAAAACCTCAAAATCAAAACTTTCTCATCAAAGATTATACTCCCCGACCTTTAAAACGAACCCATCATCCCCAACCTACATTAACACAACACGGGCTTATAAAGCTACAAACTTTGTATCCTTTAATCATACAATTTACTAAATCTTTCAGAAATTCTATTGAACATCTGAAGATGACACAGGTGAAGTAACTGGTGAAACAGTTACAGCCTCTAAAATCGGTTGACATTCTAAACTAGAATAGTTTTCCAAACTATAAGATTTGCAACTGAAATAAAAAACCGTACTCATCATAAAATCAATAAGTACCACAAAACTATACATAATTACCAAAAGTGGTCCTTCCCATATTCTTGAAGACCCATCACCATAACTCAAAGTTTTCACACGATGTTCAAATAATCCTTCAATAAACGCCATCCCGATTGTTGATCCAAGAAATATTATTAACCCAACTTGAGTTTGACCCCTGATTAAAACCATAGATCTTAATAATGCTTCAGAACCTGAAATATCTTCTAATACTGAAATCACCATTGAAAGATCACAAATAATGATTGCATTCGCGAAAAAAACTGAAAAACATAACCCGAAAATGATCGCTGAGTAGGCAATTAAATCGGGTGAAAACCCGATTACAGTAAGCAAACTGCTGAAACATGCTAATAGTACTAAAAATAACGTAAGAAAACCGATTATGATAATGCAAACTAGTAAATATGTTGACAGAATTCTTCTCCAAATCTTTCGAATGGTTATGTAACATTTTGAAGAATCGAATGTTTTTCGTGAATAAGTACAATCGACAGAGTAAACAACAGCAGCTTTTGAAATTAACAGTAATGTGATGTATAATGGGAAACACATTGTGGTTGAAATGGCGGTTTCTGAGAATTTTTGGCATGAGTGTTCGATAATTTGATTTAATGGAAGACCGCAAGCTTTTGCAAGTAATATTAACCTAATTGCAAGTCGTTTAACAATTGATTGATCAACTAAAACATTGGATAATAGAACAGCTGAAACAGGGCAGATTAGAACTGCACCAATTGCCATGAATCCATTTAAGTTATACCTCAGTATTCTTACTGTTTCTCTTAGAATTTCGAGAGCACTAGTGGATTGAAATACGTGATCTGATCGAGTAGGATTTGTTTCTGTTTCGAAGGATTGAAGATCTAGGGTTTCTTTGTGGAGTGCGATTGAGCTAAGTCTAGGGCTTGGGCCTTTTGGGGATTCCATAATTGAGCTAAAAAGGTAACTAATTGTGAAAATTTCAGCACAGGGAAATGAATTGCATAGTAATTAAGGTCGAAATCGAGCTGATTGAATCTAGGTTTTTAGTGTGAAATTGTGATGATTGATTTGGTGAATGTGAATACGACAAGGGGAAATCACGTAATTTGAAGATCGATTGAGTGAGATTTGAAAGACATGTAAAAGAGGGATGTGTGTGTGGAGTGATTACAGATTTGGAGACGAATGAAGGATATGCGTGTCGGTGGGTTGACTTTTGACCTTTGGTGTGATTTCTGCTTTTAGAGGTCAGTCTATGTTACTTTCGTCTAATAGACTAACCAAATCTTATTTTCATTTTCATTTTTTTGAAAATTATTGCTGTCATGGGCTGCTATTTTTCTTAGGCTGGTCACAACCGTGGTGGAAATTGATACCATCAGTTGTTATCAAATCAGCGGCACGTCAGCTCACCCTCCAACCGACATTAAACTGACTGTACTCATGCCAACAATACATCTTCCCTTTAATTTTTTGGGACCCACCACTACAAAATACACACACACAGAATACTCATTTGTACCTCACCCACCAACTCAAAAGCTCCTCCCCTCTCGTCTCCACACTGGCGAAAGCCAAACTGGCGGGACAAAGTGATCTCGTGGTGCCAATGGTTTGGTCCCGCCAGTTTGAGGGACGAACCAACTCACGGAACCGTTGGATGTGCTCTTAGCAAGATCGTGAGTCACTAGCTATATACGCAGGAATCGAATCGGTTCCGGAACTGACCCAGATGGATCCAGATCGGAAATATCCGAGACCCAGTTTTAAAGGATTAGTAGACCCGAGAACCGAACTTTTTTACAGAATCCAGAGCCGGTTTTAGGTGTTAGCATCATATTTGATAGTTTATAATTGTAATATTAGAATGCTTTACAAATAGCAATCATGTAATAATCATAAACCGAACTACCAAATACCAATGATATTATGACAAAACAAATTCTCAACTGCTCATAGATCAAATGTTTTCTACTTTCTAATATTATCAAACTTAAGTTGTCGTTGATAAAAAAAAACATCATGTTGGGGCTTGCCTGGACGGGTATATATTAAATTAAGTTAGAGGTATATTAGTTAGGGTTATAAAAAAAATTAATTACATTTCGGTTCTAGGTCTAGACTCGATTAGTTTAATACGGCTATACCCAGTGTAATCAGACCCGAAATACCTGAGACCCGATTTCATGTAAAAATTGGAACCAACACCCGAATGATTTTTAGTAATCCAGTTCCGGTTCGGTACAGGTACGGGTTCGATTTTCCGTAACTATATCCCATCTCTGTGTATACGGCTACTAGTTCAGTCTAATATCAACCCTAACTCTAAAGAGAACCATAGAAGATCGAAGATTGTATAAAGGAAAGTATTACACTTGTAATCGAGTTTTTGAAGTTCTTTCCTTACAAATGAGCATGTCCTACTTTATTATAGGAGGCGTTTCACTATCTAAAAAGTTTAATATGATTAATTGATTATATTATGTATAGTTCTATCGTTTTCTGGAAACATTATCATATGTATATTCGTTAACAATCTAGAACTTTCTGTTGTACTCTTTATACGAGAAAAAAGTTCTAAAGCTTCATGATCAAAGTTCTAGACGTTTCTAGACTGTGTCATTCTTCCACACTTCAGTGAGGCATCGTCCTCGGTGTCATATAATGCCATCGACATATATCTAATATCCTGTTAACCCACTATGTTTGATCGCGTGTAGGGGTGTAAACGAATCGAGCCGAGCCGAGTTCTGTCAAGCTCGAAACTCGACTTGATACTCGACGAGCTTCCATTTTTAAGCTCGAACTCGACTCGGTGAAAGTATCAATACTTTCAAGCTCGACTCGACTCGGCTCGAAAAATGTTGATTTTTTTAAAAGTGCATTCTTTTTGTATAAATATGCATATGGAAAAGGGTAAAAATGTAATTATGCATATATAAAATGGTACAAAGGTAATCTTACCCTATATATGAGGCCTAATTTTGAAGGGGGTTCGACAACATGGCAATTCCTTGCATTCTTATTGGTCGTAAATGCCACATGTAATTCACCGATTGGTCCACGTCATTTGTACTCATCCCACTTCGAATCTGGTACAGCATACCGTCTACATTCATCCGTTATAATCTACGACTTCCTACATACAAGGAAACAAATAACTATCATGGCGACTATTAAGGAAATTATTCTGATACTTTAAAATTACAACCGGATTCGTTCAAAACTTCAACACGACTCAATATAATTTCCATAAACACCGGCATTTCAATGATTATCTTCCCATATTTTAAAAATCAATCACCTTATATTTTAAAAATCAATCACCTTATATTTAGAAATATATAAAGTTTTGGGACATTTTTCTACATACTAAAATTTACAGCATACCCGCCCATCGGGGCGGGTTTTGTAGCTAGTTATGTATATATAAAAGGGTAAATAGGTAATTAAATAAAAGCTCGATAAGGCTCACGAGCCTAGCGAGCTGTGTATTTTGGAACTCGAACTCGACTCGAAGCACTACTCGAGTAGCTCGAGCTCGAACTCGACTCGGTTCACAACGAGTCGATTCCGAGTAATTTTCGAGTCGGTCTCGAGTAACTCACGAGCTGTCTCGACTCGATTACACCTCTAATCGCGTGTCTGCGGGTTCATTGCAATAAACATCTTTAGACCGATGCCTAATGAATGAAACAATTCTTGCCAAAATTTTCTTGTTAATTGCGAGTCTCGATCACTCACAATAGATGTAGGTAGCCACCAATGCTCCATTGCATGCTTCATGAAAAGTCTTGCATTAGTTGTGCATCCCTTTAAGCCGGTATAAAAGTTCCATACTTTGACAATCGGTGCACTATCACAAATATCAAACTTATAAACAATATGAAAAATATTTTGTTACATAAAAGTATTTAAATATATATACAAATTTGTATATATAATTTCAATCAGGTTTCGGGTTGGATTGAACAAAATCAGGGCATTCAAGATTCGATTCAAAAACGGATTGTGAATTCGAATCTCGTCCAAAGTCGATTGGGAAACCGGAAAGTCAGTTCCAATCAGTTAGTCAGAATTCGATTTGGTTCAGATTTCGAATATTAAAACCCCCTACTAGTATGGATATATGTAAGCTTATAAGAATAAAGTGATAAATTTATAGAAATTAATGGCTTATAAAAAACTAACTTGACATGTGATATAAGATGCCATGGACTTGGTAAATTCCATTAACATTTAATACTCTCATTTCAATGCTGCTAACTTGCGCCATTATTCACCATGAAAATAATTCAAGAGTTGAAGGAGTCGTTTTATAAGTTAAGCTTCTAAGAAGTTGTGGTTTCATAATTCGGGTTTTGGGTTGGGTTTCATAGAAGAAATTTAGAGTGGCGGCTTGGGAAATGTATTCATCTAGAAGTCTACTTGGGTACAAGTCATGTTCGTTGTCACTTATATAAATACGAAAAACCTGTCAAATATTAATTAATCCAAATAATATTATCTTAATACATAATAAATTGTTATCCAAAGCTTATTACTACTATATAAAGAATTAAAGATTCTTTTGTTATCGTTGATAGCAAAGTATTTTCTTTAAAAACTTCAATTAAAATATGGGAGTTAATTTTCATACCATAAATTTTGATGTCTACACCATATTGTATAATTAGTTCTGCAAATTAAACAACTACATAAATTACTTATTGTAGTATATGAATTAAAACATGTGTATAAAAATCACCACCTTTAAAATATATATCTTCTGAAATAATTATGATATTAGAGTATTAAACCACATTTTGTCTCACATTTTCCTCGATTCATAGCTAGCTAAGTTTTACTCGTCAAACAAACCCGACCCACAAGAGACAAATTCCTTGGTCAACAATCCACGTGGCAGGTCATCATTGGATATAAACACCTAACACACAGTACTGTAAAATATCCACATAGACTACTTCACCTATAATTTCACTTCCTCCCGCCAACCACCGTAGTCCGCCGCCGCCATGGATATTACTCCGGTACATAACCTGAACCTCGCCGGTGTCCTCGCAGAATCAAGACGGATCATCAGAGCTAACTACAGCCATTTCCTAGCCTTATCCCTCCTCTTCTTCCCTCTCTCCTGCTATCTAATCGTTAACCCTGACCTCAATTTCTCCGACCACCTCTTGACCGGCGATAACTTCCACAAGCTTCCCCCAAATAATCAAAACACTTCAATACGACCTCTCCTCTACATCCTAATCGTCTACCTTCTCTCCCTCTGCGCCACAGCCACGATCACCTACAGCACACACCATGGTTTCAACGGTAAGCCGGTCAATTTCTTCACCACCATGAAATCCCTAATCTACTCGTTCTTCCCGCTCGTTATAACCACAATCGCAGCCAATGTTCTTTTAACTCTTATCTCGTTAAGTTACCTCATGTTAATCGGAGTAATTTACATATCCGCACAAACCCTAGGATACGTAATCGATTACAATTCGATTCAATTTATGCTGTTTTCCGTCATCGTAGTTGCTATGTTATTCGTAATTACAATCTATTACCATGTGAATTGGTCATTAGCGTCTGTAGTGGTTGTTGCTGAATCAAAATGGGGGTTTTCACCATTGAAGAGGAGCTCATACTTAATTAAAGGGATGAAATCGGTTTCATTGTCAATTTTGTTTTTTTATGGGATTATAGGAGGGTTTTTGGTGTACGTATATTCACAAAGTTTGTTGACTTTTGGATCGAGTAGCAGCTGGGGTGTGTTTTTTACTGTTTTTGGTTCAAGTTTCTTGATGATGCTTTTGCTTCAAAATACTGCTGCAAATGCTGTGTTGTATAATTACTGCAAAGCTTTACATGGTGAATTAGTGATCGATGTTGGTGAATTTGCTCACGGATACGTTAATTTGCCTTCTGATGATGTCATTACTGTTGTTACAGTTTGGTTATAGAGTTTAATTAGCTTGTTCTTTCCAAATCTGTTTTTTTGTAATGTAATTCAGTGTCTTTGTGTTTATATGTAACTGTTGTGTACAATTTTGTGTAATTGAGGCACAGAATTTTGTAAAGACACGAAGTGTCCTATAATAATCTTAAGCATTTAAAGTTTCTGCCTTTTGACCAATTGTATGTAATTCTTGTATATAAATTTGGGTAATTGATGCATAGGATTCTAAAACATGCAACAAAATATCTCCTAAAGTTTATGCGTTCAATCCTTACTAATTAAATATTTATTAGATAGTCAGAAGAAAATTCGGATATGGTTATTTCAATGGTTAGATTGCGTACATCACGAACAAAACTCAATCATCTTAGGGGAGCTTGTTATAAACAGAATTATCCTTTTATAAAAGTTTAAAAAAAAAATGTTTCTGTCTTCGTGTAATTGATGCATAGACCTATAAAGGCATGCCAAACATTGTATAATAATCTTAACCGCTTAAAGTTTGTCTTTTTAAGCGTTTGTATCTGCTTGTTATATATGTCCTTGTGTAATTGACGCATAGAATTATCTCAAGACATGCCGAATGTATTATAGTAATAATAATCTAAAGTGGTTAAATTTTTTTGGAGTTGTTTGTATGTAATTGTTTTATACTTATATATAACTTTCTTTAATTACAACAACATACCCAATCACATCAAAGACAGAATATTGAGAGGTAAGATGTAGACATTCATACATATATCTGGTAATAGAAAAACTACTTTCTAGAATAATCCTGAAAAAAGTATGTCATGGATGAAAAACGTGGGTGATGACATGAATATATATACCATGTATCTTATTGATGCATATAATTGTGTAATGGCATAGTAAATCTATATTACTATTAAAGTATTTATGCCTACTAATTTTAAAAGGTCTTAATCTCTCTTTCTACTTTGGGACATATCTTAAACAAGACAAAATAATAAAAACGCAGCTTAGGGGAATCAAACACACGACCATTTGGGACTTAGGCGTGTGCGTCAACCACTTCAACTATTTGATTACTTTGATTTATTCCAGATACTAATAAATATAAGCTTTAACGTCAACAGAACCCAACACCATCATTTCTCTATTTAAAGGGCCCATATTTACTCCCCTCTCGCTCAATGCTCCAAACGATCCACCACTGAGCTAGGGGAGATTATTGGTTCAATATCAACTCCCCTTAATATTAAACACAATAAATCCTCACGTACAATCACTATCGTTATTACAAAATATAATTACAGGGTCTGTCGCCGCATTACGCGAGTACCCTGCTAGTATCGTATAAATAATCTTAAGCATTTAAGTTTATGTATTTTTTAGCTTTTAAATACGCTAAAAAAATCAAAATTAAACAAACCTACACGAGATACAAACTTCAACTCACCCACGAGGTCAACGCAACTAAATTCCAGATTTCACCTGGCAGTTAATACCTAATACTGACCCTACTACATAACTCATTCACCATTGACTCCAACAACCACCGTGATCTCCCGCCGCCATGAAAACAACTCCGGCGAGCCCTTTGAACCTAACCGGCGTACTCTCCGAGTCAAAGAGAATCATCAACTCCAGCTTCCTCCACTTCCTCTCCTTATCCATCTTCTTCCTCCCTTTCTCCATCTTCCTCATCAACATCCCCACCGTCCGATTCTCCGGCCAATTATTCACCGTCGATCACCTCCCGCAAATTCACCAGAAACCTCTAATTTCTCACGTCTGTTACATCCTAACCGTTTACATCCTCTCACTCTGTGCCACAGCCACAATCACCTACAGCACATACCATGCTTTCTCCGGTGGTCCGCTCAACTTCTTCACCGCCATCAAAACCCTAAATTCCACCTTCTTCCCCATGGTTTCAACCGCAATTGTAGCTCACGGTCTTTTATTTCTAATTTCGTTAACTTTCCTCATGCTAATTGGACTAATTCTTACCCTCGTACAAACCCTAGGGTTCGTAATCGATTACAATTTGATTTACTTCTCATCATTTTCCACCTTAATCATAATCATAATCATAATCTATTTCTTCGTGAATTGGTCGTTGGCTTTCGTAGTGGTGGTTGCAGAATCAAAATGGGGGTTTGCACCTTTGATTCGGAGCGCGTATTTAATACAGGGTATGAAATCAGTTTCGTTATTATTATTGTTGTGGTCTGGATATTTTGGCGGGCTTTTGGTGTGGGTGTTGACCGACGGTCTTCATGCGTTGACCGGATTGACTTTTGCACTAATTACAATTCTTGGTTCGAGCTTTCTGGTGTCTGTCGCTTTTGCTTCATAGTACTGCTGCGAATGTTGTGTTGTATAAGTACTGCAGGGATTTGCATGGTGAATCCGAGGGGTTTTGTCTTAATTTGATTTCTGATGATGAGAAGGTGCCACGTGTCATTACTGTTGTCACAGCTTGATGATCAAGGTTATATAGTTCCGTTTTATGTAATTGTAAATTTGTAATTCTGTTTTTTTTTTAGAGTTTGTATGTATTATTGTTGAAGTAAAACACAGATCAACTTATTACTGATGCTGCAGTTAGTACTGACACACTTAGTACTGATGGGGCAGAACATGTTACTACTGATGAAGTTGATGCTGGTGTATACTATAACTTAGTTACTACTGATCATGAAAAGATTGAAGATACTATTGATCTTAGTAGTTACTACTGACGATGGTTTCTGGACTTACTACTGATCACCAAGTTTACTACTGATGTTACATATTTACTACTGGTGATGAGTTTTACTACTGATACGCGTTTTTGAAGAATATCAAGTCCGAGATCTTCGTAGAGATAGTTATAGAATGTAAATCAATGTATATTTTTATTATTCGATGTAAATCAAGTCCTAGAATAACTAGGGTAAATAGTTTAGCTTCAAGGACTATTATATATAGTTCCTTACGAATTGTAAACGTACGTGTGTATTGTTAACTCAATAATATACATTGAAGCTTTTTGTGAAACTGTGTTCTTAATACTTTCGCATATTATTTACAGTTCATTGTTCTTAATTACATTGATATAGTGTTGATCCGCTGCAACTTCTATATTCAATTAGATCTAAAGGTGTTTATTAACTACTCTATAGTTAATCGATCCTGACAAGTGGTATAAGAGCTTATTGGTTCTAGATCTAAGATTTGTTAAGAACAACAAAAAGTTTTAATCTTTAAAACACACATTATTAATCATGACTGATAATAATGAAAGCACACAGGCCAACAAAATTCCTATACTCACTCCCAACAACTTTGGGATGTGGAAGAATCGTATTAAGCAATACATGCTTATTACAGATTATTCTATGTGGGAAGTTGTCCTTGAAGGAAACAAAACTGGTCCTGGTCAAGCAAGCAGCTCTGCAACTGAGGCAGACAAACTTAAGTGTGAGAAGGAAAAGAAGGACAATGGCATCGAACTCAAAACTCTAAGCACTCTACTACTGGCCATTCCTAACGATTATCAACATCTCTTTGTTGAGTATGATGATGCAAAGATACTATGGGAAGCACTGGAGAAGAGATTTGTTGGGACCAAGAGCACTAAGAGGAACATGAAGTCTGTTCTTAAACAAGACTTTGAAAATTTCAAAGGAAAACCCAATGAAACACTCACTCAAGTGTTTGACAGATTCAACAAGCTAATTGGTGAACTTAACCAGGTTGGGGTTAAGATGGATCAAGAAGATGTCAACATGAAGTTCCTAAGATCTCTTAGTGAAGAATGGGCCATGTATACTGTGGTATATAGACAAAGAGATGCTTTAGAAGAAAAAGAGTTGGATGAACTATACAATGATCTCAGAGTATTTGAAACTGAGGTAAACCAAAAGAACCCTTCTGTTTCTTCTAATAATGCTGCATTTGTCTCTAGTACAGGTCAAGGTCAGGAAACATTCACAGGAAAGGCTACAGATTCTGAGGATGCTGCAAGAGAATCCTTCTTCACTAGTCATGTGCATACTGCATTGATTAGTGATGACTTGGAACAATTGAACCCAGATGATCTTGAGGAGATGGATCTTAAATGGCAGATGGCTATGCTGAGCCTAAGGACAAAAAGATTCTTAAAGAGGACAGGCAGGACAAGCCTCAACTTCAACAAAGGTGACAAAGCAGGATTTGACAAAGCTAAAGTCAAATGTTACAACTGTAACAACCTTGGTCACTTTGCAAAAGAATGTCCTCAGCCAGACAAAAGATCAAAATCAACTGCTCTTGTTTCACAACAAGGACAAGGTTATGACTGGAGCTTCCAAGCAGAAGAGCATGCTCAAAATCAAGCTCTCATGGCCTTTACTGACAACAAAACTGAGGTAAAACCTAAACCTTGTACTTCTGAATGTGCTAAAATTGTTAAAAACTTAGAAAAAGAAAACAATAAATTAAATGAAGATTTAGCAAAAGCAGTGAGAAGAAATCATGAATTTGATGGTGTGATTACTGATCAACAACATCAAATAAAGGTGTACCAGATGATTGATCAAAGGATAAAAGAAGAATTGCTTCAGGCTGTGGATGAGAAAGAATTTTATGAAATAAAAAATAAAGAACTAACAAGTAAATTAGAAGAATGTCAACTTGAAATTGAACAAAATAAATTAACAATTAAAAAGTTTGAAAGAAGCACTAAAATTCTTGATGAATTAACTAATAATCAAAATACAGAAAAGGTTGTTCATGGGGTGGGATATCATGCTGTACCACCTCCATATAAAATCATTCCACCACTTAAAAACAGTTCAGAAAGAATCATTAATGAATTAAAAACTGAAAATCAAACTGAATCACCTAATGAAACATCTGAATCAAATAATTCTTCTGATGATGATCAATCAATTGAATTTACAATCTCCAAACTGAATCACCAAAATCAATTGATACAAGTTTTCACACAGCTCAAAGTCCAAATGATTCTCCTAAATATGATGCAGAAAATATACCCAAAATTCTAAAAAGGGGAAACCAAAGAAATAGGAACCAACTCTTAGAACAAAGAAAAATAATAAAGGCTCAAGAAAACAAATTAAAATGTGTTATTTGCAACAAAGTAAACCACTTAGCAAAGGATTGTCACTTCAATCCAATAAACTGCAATGAGTTAAAAGAATTTAAAATTTTTAAAGAAAATGCAAAAACTCTGAAGTTAAAAGATACTACTGGTTCTTCAGTAGTAAATAAAATTAAAAATCCAATTGCTGAAACTCCAAGATTTGGAAGAAGTGCACCAAGATTTGTGCAAAACAGAAGAGTTGGAAGTCCAAAGAACAGCAATTACTTCAAAAACAATGGAAAATCCACCCAAAATAAACAATATTTTAAATTTTCCAACACCAGTAGAAACTTTAACAACTTTACTACTGGTGTTAACCCTCATTATAATGCTGTATGGTACCAGTACAAGAATACTACTGGTAAAAACCATAATTTCAAAAATACTACTGCTCCCAAAACAACTTTCAAAAATACTACTGGTGGTAACTCTAAAAACACTACTGGTCATTCTAAACATGGTAAGTACCCAAATACTACTGATCCATCAGTAGTAAAGTATTCAAAAGCTAAAAATCATGGGTATAAACCAAGATCAGTAGGAAATTCTCACACTAGTACTAATTTCAAAAGGGCAGTAGTAAAACAAAACACCAGTACTAAACAAGTATGGTTACCAAAAGTGTTTAAAGTTAAAACTCCCAAAGCTTATTTCTCAAAGGATGAACCCAAGACATATAAAGCTTGGGTTCCCAAACTTAACTAATCCTTTACTCTCTTGTGCAGAGCATTCAGATCCCAGAAGAAGGAAGAACATGGCGTATTGATAGTGGATGCTCAAGGCACATGACTGGAAATCTGCAAATTCTTAAAGATTTCAAGTCATTTGATGGAGGATATGTAGTATTTGGAGAGAATCCCCAAGGAGGTAAGATTACAGGTAAAGGTACTGTTACTAATGGCAAAATTACCTTTGATGATGTATTTTATGTAGCTGAACTAAAATACAATCTTGTCAGTGTGTCTCAAGTTTGTGATAAAAAGAACAAAATTCTTTTCACAGACATTGAGTGCATCATTCTTTCTCCTGATTTTATTTTAGATGAAAAATATGTTGTTTTAAGAACTCCAAGGAGAAACAATGTGTATTGCCTAGATATATGGGGAGAACTCATTTCTACAAATGAAGTCAACTGTTTTATATCCAAGGGAAACACTACTGAATCAGAACTATGGCATAGAAGGATGTGTCACACAAATTTTAAAAACATGAATAATTTAGTAAAAAGAAATCTGGTCATTGGACTACCTCAAAAACAATTCATGTGTGATCATCATTGTGTTGCATGCCTAAAAGGTAAACAACACAAGACTTCTCATAAGTCCAAAACTGTTAACTCTATTTCTGTTCCTTTACAGCTCTTACATATGGACCTTTTTGGACCTACAAATGTAATGAGTATTGGAAAGAAACAATATTGTCTTGTTATTACTGATGACTTTTCCAGATATACATGGGTTTTCTTTCTCAGGACAAAGGATGAAACAAGCGAACTCATAAAGAACTTAATTGTCAAACTGGAAAACACATCTGATCAAAAAGTGAAAGCCATAAGATGTGATAATGGCACAGAATTTAAAAATGCTAACTTAATTAACTTTTGTGATCTTAAAGGTATTGACAGGCAATACAGCTCACCTAGAACTCCTCAACAAAATGGTGTAGCTGAAAGAAGAAATAGAACTATCATAGAAGCAGCAAGGTCAATGCTTGCAGACTTAAAATTACCAATTACTTTTTGGGCTGAAGCTGTTAATACTGCCTGTTATGTTCAGAACAGAGTATTAATAGTGAAGCCACATTTCAAAACACCATATGAACTGTTTAACAAAAGAAAACCCTCTATAAGCTTTTTAAAATCATTTGGTTGTCCTTGTACTATCTTGATTACAAGAGAACAAATTGGTAAGTTTGACTGCAAAGCTGATGATGGAATCTTTGTGGGATACTCTACTCAAAGCAAATCATACAGAGTATTCAACAAAAGACTAAGGATAATCGAAGAAAGCATCAATGTATCCTTTAATGAAAATGTACCTAATGAACAAGGAAATGGTCCAGATTGGCTATTTGATATAGACAATCTAACCAAATCCTTTAATTCTAACATGAATTTCAATGCAGGTAATTTAAATTGTCACAATCAAAAGGAAGGAATATCATCAGATAATACTGGTCAAGAGGAAATGAGATACATTGTAGTTAATACTGCTCCAGTAGTTAATACTGATGTCAGTAATAACTCAAGTTCTGGAACCAGTAGTAACTCTGAGAATGAGGACAGTAGTAATTCAAATACTACTGATACCAGTAATAGTACTCAAAATACTACTGGTCCCAACAATAACCTAAATTCTCAAGATACTACTGATACCAGTAACAACAACAACACTACTGATCTCAATGAAGATGAAAGCAGTAGTAACTCTGACCAAGATGATGATGAACCAAATATCAATGACAATGAAGGATCTCTAGAAGAACAACTTCCTGAGACAAATGAGTCCAATCTTGAAAATCAACTAGTGGTTGATAAAGCTACAACTACAAGGACTCAAAAGAACCATCCATTAGACCTTGTTCTAAGTGATGTCAACTCACCTCTACAAACAAGAAGCAAATTAAACAAAAGCTTAACTGCAAATATGTGTAATATAAGTTTAATTGCTAATGAATGTATGTATGAATGCTTTCTGTCTCGGGATGAACCAAAGAAGATCCAACAAGCAATGAAGGACTCAAACTGGATTGAGGCAATGCAAGAAGAACTCCTTCAATTTAAGTTACAAGCTGTTTGGACACTTGTACCTCTACCCAGAGGAAAAAGAGCCATTGGAACAAGATGGATCTTCAGAAACAAGAAAGATGAAAGAGGTATAGTGATCAAGAATAAAGCCAGACTTGTAGCCCAATGATACACTCAAGAAGAAGGAATAGACTATGATGAAGTATATGCTCCTGTTGCTAGAATTGAAGCTATAAGAATATTTCTAGCATATGCCTCATTCAAAAAGTTCAAAGTCTATCAAATGGATGTGAAGAGTGCATTCCTATATGGGAAAATTGAAGAAGAGGTCTATGTTTGCCAACCTCCAGGTTTTGAAGATCCAAAACATGGTGATTATGTGTTCAAATTGGATAAAGCTCTATATGGCCTTCATCAGGCACCAAGAGCATGGTATGACACATTATCATCATACCTATTGAAGAACAACTTTAAAAGAGGAGCCATTGATAAAACTTTGTTTACAAAGAAAGTCAAAAATGATATTCTACTGGTACAAATTTATGTAGATGATATCATCTTTGGCTCAACCAATGATTTATTATGCAAAGAATTTGAAGAACTGATGCAAATTAAATTCAAGATGAGCTCTATGGGTCCAATGAACTTCTTCCTTGGACTCCAAGTCAATCAAAGAACAGATGGCATCTTGATAAATCAATCAAAATATGTCAAAGACATCTTGGAAAAGTTTGATTTGAAAGACAGTAAAAGTGCTAGTACACCAATGGAGACACACAAACACCTACATCCTGATGTTGAGGGGGAGGATGTAGATGAACACTTATATAGATCAATGATAGGTTCCTTGATGTACTTAACTGCCTCAAGACCTGATATCATGTATAGTGTTTGTGTGTGTGCAAGATATCAAGCAAGACCTAAAGAACTACACTTGCAAGCTGTCAAAAGAATATTCAGATACTTGAAAGGCAAACCATCACTAGGTCTATGGTATACACATGACTCACCCTTTGAACTAATAGCCTATACAGATAGTGACTATGGAGGTGAATGTCAAGATAGAAAGTCCACTACTGGTGGATGTCAATTCTTTGGATCAAGACTGGTGTCATGGCAATGTAAGAAGCAGACAAATGTATCAACATCAACTGCTGAAGCAGAATATGTAGCTGCATCTGCTTGTTGTGCTCAAGTACTCTGGATTCAAAACCACCTTCTAGACTTTGGTATCTCTATCCTTAAAACTCCTATTTTTATTGATAATCAAAGTGCTATTAGTATTGTGAACAATCCAGTAAAACACTCAAAAACTAAACACATTGAAATAAGATTTCATTTTATAAGAGATTGCAATGAAAAGAAATTAATCAAAGTTGTTAAAATTCATACTGATGATCAATTAGCAGATCTTTTTACAAAAGCATTTGATGTAGGAAGATTCAACTTTTTGGTCAGCAGCATTGGAATGATTTTAATAAATTAAATCTCTTAAAATCATGTGTAAAGTTTTGTTGTAAAAAGTTTTTTTTAAAGTATTTTACTACTGGTAGAACTGCATTACTGGTATGAAGGTGTATGCACAAAATACTACTGGTAGTTCATTACTACTGGTGTGTATTAGGTTTACACTAATACTACTGGTAAGTCAGTACTACTGGTATTCACATATACTACTGGTCTTATGTGTTAATGGTTACTACTGATGTTTATAGTTACTACTGATGTCAAAATCCTTAGTCACTACTGATGTTAGTAGATACTACTGACGTTTTACTACTGATATCTTATTTACTACTGGTCTTTCAGAAACACAATTACCAAACTAACCCCCGTGAAAATAACCGTTATGTTATGATTCGAAGGACATTTTAGTAGTTTTGCAGGTTAAATCAAAAGATATAAAAGGCGGTAGACGATTAGTTTAGCATTATCTTCACTTCGATTTGCTAAAACCTCTCGATAAACCCTAGCGTTCGATCAAAAACTCATCTTCAGTCTTAAAATTCTTAAAAAAATTTCTCAAATCACTGCAAAATGGCAACTCTACAAACTCTCAATGTTCAAACCGATCTCAAATACTCAGAGTTCCACAACATGTGTGCCTTTCTACGCAATCCAGACGGAACAAAGGATTTCCGACCAATCGTAAACTTTTTAAAAAATTCTTACATATGATTCGCATTAACGGTGAAACCAAAGGCATACCAACAGCACTTGGTGGATTTCTGGACCAATGCTGAAAGAACGGAGGGTACAACTGTACCAATGATAAAATCAACTGTGGATGGAAAAACGATCACCATCACAGAACAATCTATTCGACAACATCTACAACTACACGATGATTCAGGTATGACTACTCTTCCTAAGGAATTCATTGCTGAAATTTTAAACAAAATGGGATATGTGGGAAGACTAAACATAGTAACTTTTCAAAAAGGTCTTCTCTCCCCACAATGGAAATTTCTTGTCCATACTATTCAGCATTGTATTTCTCCGAAAAGAAGTACTTGGAATGAGTTTAACAGAGCAATAACATCTGCTGTTGTCTGTCTATGCACAGACCAAGTATTCAATTTTTCTAACATGATCTTTGAAGGTATGTTGGGAAATCTTAACTCTTCAAAATTTTTAATGTATCCCAGATTTCTCCAACATATCATAAACATTGAATTACAAAACTTGTCAACTCCCAAAAATATTTTTATAATTCCAGAGTTGAACAAGAAAGTTTTCTCAAATATGAGAAAACAATTTAAATTTTCGGGCAAGGAAACCCCTCTGTTTCCTAATATGATCAAAGATCACACACCACTTGGAGAGGGTTCAATCAAAGATATAACCCAAATTGAACCTCAACCCACTCCATCACCCCCAAATACAGCCCAAACACCACCCCATATAGCCACTCAATCACCCACTAACTTAGAAGTCCTGAATGTGTCCCAGGAACTTGAATTCAATCTGCAGAGTGCTACTCTTCACTCTGTGGAAGACCTACCAGACAAAACCCAAAACATTTCCACAATTTATAAAAGAAAGAAATTATCTTTAAAGGACACCAGGGGACAAATCGAGTCACACCCCAGGCTCAAAGAGTTGTCCTCCAAGGAGGAGAGAGGACATGAGGAGAGGACTTTCACTACTGATGCCCCAAAGGTGGGTGCACAGGATACTGAAAACATCACTAAGACCCAAACCTCGGCAACTTTAAGTGATGACTCTTTTGAGGAATTACTTAAAGGACCCCGGTGCCAAGAAACCACAAGGGGGGACATCTCTGCTTCTTCTAGGAAGAAGAGAATGTCTAAAAGACCCAATGAATCACCAAGCAGTGATGAGGGCAGATCTGTGGAATTGATGGAAAGGAAGGAAAACCTTAAAACCAATGTACCTGTTAGTGAGCCCGATGATCTTGCTAGATGGAGTGAGGGCAGTATTAAAATCCAACAATTGACGGAAAAAGTGGATTCTCTTGAATCCACTGTACAAAATTGCCTTACATATTTAACAAACCAAGGGAAAACAATGGCTGCCATGAAAAGACATGTCAATACCATCAACAAGAGAATGAGGTTCTATGAGCAAAGGCTTCATCAACAAACCAAAATCATCAGAAAATTGAAGAAGAAAGTTGATGATAGTGAGGCTCCCCAAGTTGAGCTCACTAAGGGGGAGAAGGATAATATCCAATCAATGATTGATGAATCAATTGCAGCAGCAGCATCTTCTCTCCTAAACTTAAAGGAATCAAATGTTGATGAAGGCCCAGAGATGATGGTTACAGAAGTAGAGCCAATTACTACTGCTCCTACTAAAGAACAAGCTGAAAAAGAAACACCAGTAGTAACTCCTACTACTGACATTATAGCAGTAGTAAATGAAGAAGAGGAATTGAAAGCAGCAAATACTACTGATGCCCTATCAGTAGTAACTCCTGAAGTCACACCAGTAGTAACTACTCTGGTTACTACTGAAGAGGAAGAACTACAATTTCCAGAGCTAATTGAAAGAGAAAGACATGTCATCATCTCCAAACCACCAACACCTGATCAACCACTTATCATACCTGACATTGATGATAATGTGAATTGGTTTGAGGTAGATGAATGTACACTTCCTCCACACCCTAAAATTTTACCAGAAGGTCAATTACATCTATTCTATCCAAAACTTCTGATGATGGGTATACCAGATATGAAATACATTCCACCTCCACCATCTGCTCATATTGGAAAAGGAAAAGAAATATATGATGATGATTATCCAAACAGAGCTTTAGGACATCACATGGTAAACAAGATAAATCATGTCAGAGCAGAAAAGCAGTCCAGATGGAGAATAAAACACAGAAAATTTTTGGAGAAAGTGGAAATGTATCAGGCAATAGAGGAAAAGAAAGGGAAAGTACAAAGTAAAATTTCTGCACAAATACCTGTTCAAACAGATGACATTCAGATAAAAGCTCAAAAGAAAGAATTCAAAAGGCTCAGAAAGATTGAAGAAGAACATATTCAATGCCTTGAATACTTAGTATCTGAATGCAAAAAGACTAAAAGTGCATTAACTGATGATGTGTTTGAACAGAAGGCCAACATGATTGAGTATTTAAAAACAAAAGGGCATAGTGCAAAGTCATTAGGAAGAATGAAAATGATGACTATCATTGAAAAATACTGCAATGCAAAGAAGAAAGACTTGGCTGAACAAGAAGCTGAAGAAACAAAGAAAGCCAAAACTTTAATCCCAATCAGTCCAAATTTACTCAAAGCCGGTAGTGTTTCAACTATTGGTGATACTTCAACTCCCCAATCAAAGAAAAGAAAATCTGTTGATCAAGAACAAAGCTCTAAGAAGAAGTCAAAACAAACTATACCTGTTCTTGAAATGCCAGTTGCTCCATTACAAAACAATCCAATTGTTAACTGGAGAGTGATACAAAACAATATTATAGAAGTCATAAGGGAAGACAAAGTTGTACAGAGATTCACTGGATGGTTACCTTTAATCAGATCATGTTCTAGAAGTGATGTAATCAAGCTTCTGATTATTGGAAAACCTAGAATGACAAAGAAATCATGGAAAGAATCTGGAGCTGGATACCTAACTAGAATGATAGATGCTGCATTTTATCCAGATAATTATCCAGAACAATTTACAGATCCAGGTAATGTGTATGCTTGGAATGTCATTCCTACTGCCAATATGTACTTCTTTGAGAAATCAGGCAAAGTATGTGAATTGTACTTATATGAAAAAGAATATCCACATTCTGAGAAGACCATGTATCAGATATTCATAAACACTTTGATGAAACCCTATGATGCTGTTATGTTCCAAAACAAACTGAATTATTTTACAAAGAGGAACAGCAGATATATTATTGAACAAAGGCTTCAACAGAATCAAAGAACTCTTGAAAAAAGAAGAAGAGAACAAGAGGAACAAAAGAAACTTGATTGATTAAAAGGTAATCAATAAGTTTAGGGGGAGATTGTTGGAGTAAAACACAGATCAACTTATTACTGATGCTGCAGTTAGTACTGACACACTTAGTACTGATGGGGCAGAACATGTTACTACTGATGAAGTTGATGCTGGTGTATACTATAACTTAGTTACTACTGATCATGAAAAGATTGAAGATACTACTGATCTTAGTAGTTACTACTGACGATGGTTTCTGGACTTACTACTGATCACCAAGTTTACTACTGATGTTACATATTTACTACTGGTGATGAGTTTTACTACTGATACGCGTTTTTGAAGAATATCAAGTCCGAGATCTTCGTAGAGATAGTTATAGAATGTAAATCAATGTATATTTTTATTATTCGATGTAAATCAAGTCCTAGAATAACTAGGGTAAATAGTTTAGCTTCAAGGACTATTATATATAGTTCCTTACGAATTGTAAACGTACGTGTGTATTGTTAACTCAATAATATACATTGAAGCTTTTTGTGAAACTGTGTTCTTAATACTTTCGCATATTATTTACAGTTCATTGCTCTTAATTACATTGATATAGTGTTGATCCGCTGCAACTTCTATATTCAATTAGATGTAAAGATGTTTATTAACTACTCTATAGTTAATCGATCCTGACAATTATAAACTAGATGAACTTTCGAAAGTTATATTTTATATTATTGTAAATATAAATGCCTTAAATTAAACGTTTGGTTTATTCTACTTTCAATTATAACAAAAATAAGACAAATCTTTCTATAATAAGCAATATATTATCTGAATTTTTAAGTTTTCCTTATCTAGTAAAGTTCTTAAATTCATTACTCCTTCCGTTACATTTGTTTTAAACTTTTGTCCCATAAAAAATTTATATTTCTCAAATTTATTAGGGGCACATCTAGCCGTGCACACAAACCGGTTTTTGACCAAACCGGTTTCTGGTTTGACCAAAACCGGTTTTGGTCAACGCCGGTCATAACCGGTTTCTCCAATAACCGGTTCGGTTAGTAACCGGTTTCGACTCTCGAAAACTCTAACCGTGTAATGGGTATTGTAACCGGTTCGGTTCGGTTATAAACCGGTTAACCGGCCAAAACCGGTGTGTTGACCAAATTTGTGGTCGGTTTTGGTCAAAACCGGTTTCGGGTAACCGGTTCGAACCCTAAGAACCCAAACCGGTTGGGAACCGATCGGTTAGACAAAAACCGAACCGGTTTTGGTCAAAACCGGGTTTGACCGGTTCGGTTTCGGGTATTTTGTGCACGGCTAGGCACATCTAATAAAATAATATTATTACCAATCATTCCACCAATAAAACACTTTCTCTAACCAATCTAACCTTATATTTTAATCAAAAGTATTACAAAGGACCCACCACTACCTATCTCCTAAAAGATTGTGCCCAAATGAAATGTAAACTTTTTTATGAGACGGAGGGAGTATAATATAATATAGATATAGAAAGTAGCGGACCTAGAAAACAAATTAAAGGGTAGCACCAGTTGCATATTTTTTTTCTTAGGGGTCTCACCTACACTAACAAAAGAAAAATAAAAAAAATTAACATTATTTTAACACTAATCGGAAAAATTTCAAGGTTTACACAAACAACTCGGTGCTCCTAGGTGCACCCCTGGATATAGATATATGATATGATAAATAAATGAAATATCACATAATATAAACTTGTACGCTTACTCTTTCGTGTTAAGGTTCCCAAGTACAACAATTCATAATCCAATTTAAGCTTTCCAATTGAGCAAATATATTCACAAAAACATGGCTTATTCACTTAAGAATTAGCCCGAAATCTTGTTTACATTTTTGTCATTCCTTCTCCATTCACATTTCAAGAACTCTAACAAACCGATCAAGAAACCAACTTTCTAATTCCCACCAACCGGTTGACAAAACCCGAGTTCATAATTAAACTTTCTGATAATCCCATCAAAAAATTGCAAAAATTAATCTTTACCCGTTTTCAAGATTCACGAAATTCGATTCAAATCTTTCTTTCATTTGGATAATTAGACGATGAAGAAGACGGCATTCTGAATCTTGCAATTCGTTCATCGTGTTCACCACCAAAGATCCGTGCACTCCAATTTCCCGATCTTTGAGCCAACCGAGGCGGGACCCGGTCACTATCTTCCCCGCCCGATGCATCATAACCGTCACTAGTCGATCTCGACAGTGGTATGACAGCTGGCTTCTCGTGGGCCCCAGAAATCGGGCAGCCCGTGAGTTTTCTACCTTCTTCGGCCCCAGAAGAGATCCTGACCGGGTGAATATCGGGCGAGTCTAGGCTACTATCCGGCGATGACTCGATAATACCCGTTGAACCCATGGGTCGAAAAACGGAACGGGCCTCGAGCTGAAGTGGCACCAAACCCGATAACTCGCCACCTGTCATTGGATCATTACCCGATGAATGTTCCGGAAGACGGAACGGGCCTCGTTTGCTCCCTCGGGTTCGTCGGTTATTGTCGAGTTTTGAGAATAACCGACGTTCACTGCTTCCGACACTGTTGTCTCGTTCGAGGCCCGTTTGTTGGGTTTCT
Organism: Calendula officinalis; assembly: GCA_963853835.1. Taxonomy (NCBI): domain Eukaryota; kingdom Viridiplantae; phylum Streptophyta; class Magnoliopsida; order Asterales; family Asteraceae; genus Calendula; species Calendula officinalis. The sequence goes on along the minus strand of OY970827.1, from coordinate 37,056,935 downwards.
TTTCTTGAAACAGGCTGGAGGATTTTGGACTTCTTTCGGGCTTCTGCGGCAGCTTTGGATACCTCCTCTGCGTTCAAACGGGCCAAGGTCCATGGGCTGATTTTAACAGCTGGAGGGTTCTTTTTCTTGATGGGCTCATCCACTGTCTTCTTTCCGAGTGAGCTAACCGACCCGGTGTCAGTTGGAACTACATCATACTGCAACAACAACAAAAATTCTTTTACTTATAAATGGATTGATTTGGGTTATTTTTTTACTTATAATTTCATTTATAGTAATTTTAAGAGGCTTTTTTTGGCTAATATAACAATGTAATATTACATTTTTCCCAATTATTTGGTTACTAAAAGGTGGTCTTGTACTCTATTTGGGTCATTCGGCAACCTGATGACCTGATAAAATGTTAATTAGCAGATTACACAGGTCATCAGGCTGCCAAAAAGACCGAAATAGGACCCAATTGTAAAAATGCATTGTTATTTTACTCAAAAATAAAGAAAAAAAATATCAATTTTTTTTTAAAAAAAGACCTGATCTTCAACAAAAAGGCGTGGGGGTGTACACCAAGCTCCTTGACGAAAAGTATTAAATGAGCTGGCACTGCTTAAACCAGTAATGGAGCTTGCTGGTGACATTTGTGGACTTTGTTGACCACCAATTCCTTGTTGTTCTTGTTCTCTTAATGCTATGATGTAATCATATGTACTAATTTCCTGTAACATCACATAATTAATAATCTTGATTATCATTATAACAAATTTAACAACATAATTAATAATCTTGATTATCATTATAACAAATTTTACAACATTATTATGATAATCACCTTCTTTATGAGAAGAATGTGAAAGAAGAACAGTTGAACAAGTGGTAACGTTGCAATCATAGCCAAAATCGTGCACACTCCCTGTCAAAATAAAATAACAATATGGTTGACTTTTTGCTGACTTTAAAGTCCAAATAGATGTGAAGAACTCAACTCACCACAACTATAACATAAGGCACCAAAGAGAAACTGCTTCCCAATTTGGTAGAAATATCTGAGCTGAATCTTTTATGATCAAGAAAACAGCATATCAACACAACAATACCCGTTGACCACTGAAGTATAAGCTGCAATAATAACATATTTCAATGTTTGACTTTATGGAAAGTTGACCAAAAAAGTCAACATGATGAATTGGGGAGTTTTTTTTTACCAGGAGAAGAGCAGAGATCATAAGAGTGAAGAACTTTCTGTAGTTCTTCTTGCCTACACAATTGTTTAACCACTGCAAAAAAATAAATTCAAAATAAATAAATAAAAGTAAAATTAAAATTAAATCAAATGCTTTCTTTTCAAGAAATACTCGTTACATACCCTACAATGATGATCGAATCGATTGACACATTTGTCACAAACTCTACAATGCTTGCTGTACTTGAAAACCTGCAAAAAAAAATCCAAAATCTTAATTCATTATTATCAAGTTTATTGCTTTTTTAATGTATAACAAGTTTAACATCATTTTATGTTTTGGGATTCTTTAGAAATTAAAAATATATATCTATTTTGACTTTTTGAAGTTAAAAAATCCTTATTGACCAAAAAGTCAACAAATGTACCTCAACTTCACACAAACTACAATAAAACATGCCATCTTCACTTGTTTGGAGCTCAGAAGATTCTTCATTTGAATTCGAACAATGACACAATAAAGCACAAGGAATTAAACCCAAAACAGCCATAAAAAAGGACGATTTTGTTTTGTTGTTTTCGGGTTCTGACAGGTGGTGTTCTTCTGTTCTCGAATCTGGGTTTTTTGTGTTCTTGATTGAAGATTTCTCACCGACAATTGCATCTTGAATTGATGATGTTGATTCCCCATGAAGTTTAGATTCTTTAATTTTAGTACCCATTTTGTTTTTTGGGGTTTTTACATATTTTTTTGACTTGAAAACACCCGGATCTGCTGGATCCGCACCCGCACACCATATATACAACCCGAATGCAGATATAATCTGGCAAAATAATTCACAAAATAAAAAAAACAGAAAAACCCCATTGAGAATTACATTAAAAAAGATGAATTTTACTATTTAAATCACATTACATACATTAAATAGATTTTTGGCACGAAACTAAAAAAAAAAAAAAATCAGGATTCATAACTCAAAAACAGAAAGAACCCATTAATCAGCTGAATTTTAGAGTCAAAATCAAATTTTGAAGCACAAAATAAGAAACAGATCTCTGAAATCTAGCATAAAAATGAGATTTTTTTAATAAAAAATGATTTTTTTAATAAAAACTTATAATTGAGAACTTACAAGTGGAGTGTAGATCCCCATTACAATATACTGGTACATCTTTTTACCAACAAAAGGTGCAAAGAACACATAGAAACCAAAACCCAATGCCAAAAATACAGAAACAGCAACCACCTGCATAAAATGATAATAAAAATAATTAAAAAAATGCACCCAATATTCAAAATTCGAAATCCTATAAAGATAAAAGATGAAATTTTTAACACACCTGTAGAGGATGGTAAGGAAGTTGCCATCCATGTTTTCTCATCTTTACAATGTTGAAATCAGCAGAAAATTTTCTGGGTTTGTGATGAAATTGCAAAAGATTTAATCTTTTATGTTTAAATTTTCTATTCTTTCACTTGGGTTAATTTCTTTTTCTTTTAGTTAAAGAAAAAGAAAAAACCATTTAAAATTCACTAAGAAGAAATTGGTAATAGTGGATACATATCTTTGTTTTGTGGGATGTTGGTGTTCTTGAAAAAGATGAAATTTTGCTACAAAAAATGTGTGATTTACTCAATCACTGTGAGAGAGAGAGAGAGAGAGAAAGAGATAGATAGATTTAGAGAGAGAGATGCTGGTTTTTTCTTGATTCTTGGAGGAGAGAGAGAGTTGCAAAAGGACAGTAATTAAGGGACTGTTTTTTTCTTTTTCAAGATTATGAAATGACAATTTGGCCCCTATAGTTTGTTTCATTTTCAGTTTTGTTGGCATTGTAGGAAGATGATCCCCTTTTTTCATGGGCAAATCATGTGTTGTACAGGTCAGTGGCAAAGGCCAGTTGTACATTTCTGCTTTTGGATTCACTCTATGTATTTAAAGCCCCTTCTTTATCACCTCTTTTACTCCTTTCATTTTCTTCTCTATCATATTTCTCTCTTTTGTCTCTTTAGATTTATTTTTCGGTCGTAAACATGTCCATCAGGTAACTGAAAAGATTAATTTTAAAATTTTGCAATACTTAGGGCTGTCAAAACTTGACACGACACGATAAAAATACATAAAATGAAACGAGATTAGGACGGTAGAAAACTTTGTGAGATTGCCCCTAGACTTTTTGCTTTAGAACAGAATCCAAACGTCTCGGTGAAGCATAAAATTCTTCCAGATAGGAATATGTTTAAGGCTAAACGGTATGGGCCTTCTGGTCGTGGTGTGGAGCTGAGGTGGACAGCCTTAACGGTGTGGTCGAGAAAGAGAACACCGCCCCCTACACGGCGTGGGGGTACGACGTGGACGGAGGGGATAACGAGCACGGTCTGTTACGGCGTGGAGATGCTCTTTTTTCGACCGTTGGGGGCTTGAAACGGTCATATGACCGTTGTAATTAAAAAAAAGTTTTTTTAATATTTTTTTTTCTTATAAATACATACAACAATACATTCTATTTTTCTCACATCCACACAAACCACACTCTCTACAATCTTATTATTCTCACAACCAAATTCAAACACAAATAGATTCCAACCAAAGTTCACCCGAATCGTCCCCTAGAATCCCCAACACTAACGACTCCCTTGGATTTGCGGCGTTCGAGCCATATTTTAATATGCCTAATACCGGTGCTCTCATTCCACCATATTCCCAATACCAACAACCTCAATTCCAAAACCCACAATACCAAACAATTCCAAAACCCACAATTCCAACCAACTCAATTTCAACAAAGTCAATTTCAAAGTGCACAATTCCAACAAACAGAGGCTGGCGGTAGCAAAGCAAAAAAGAAAGGAAAGGGGAAAGCCAAGGAAAAAGTAGTTGTTGATTCTGACGGTCCAATGACTTGGACCACTGAAGAAGAAGACGCTTTGTGTAAAGCTTGGTGTGCCGTTTCAAAAGACCCAAAGGATGGGAATAGCAAGAAAACGAAAGGGTTATGGGAGGCTGCGTCCAAAGTTTATCACGAGCTCATGGGGTTCCCAGTGTACAGAAACCACGATAAACTTTCTGGGAAGTGGCGTCAACTAATCACCACTTTAAGAAAGTTTAACGGTATCTACAACAAGCTTATGTCTGAAAAACGGAGCGGGCAGAATGATTTTGATGTTATGGTCCTTATGGAAGCGGCAATGCTAGAATACAAAGCTGGTGGCCGTAATGCTTTTGATAGAGAAAGGCAACAGTTGGTTGTAAAAGACGATCCAAAATGGTTAGTTGCAATTACTGCACAGGAGCAACAAAAACAAAAACAACCACAACAAGAACAACAATCAAAGCGGTCTCGTAGTTTCCAATCGGTGGATGTTTCTGATGGTCGTACAAATACTTCGCGTATCGACCTTAATGCTGGGGACGACAACATCCCCGAGGACATATTCGATGAAGTCGAAGAAACCCCCACTCCAAGCCGACTGGTAGGAAGAGATAAGACCAAACGAGCACAACGACATACGACGGAGCAGGCATCATCGGGGAACACCATGGAAGAAGTGGCAAGAATGTTGGCCGACCATGGTGTGACATCAAAAGAGAAGGTTGAGTAGAGGTGGGAAAAACAACTGAAGAACAAGACCGCTAATGAGGGACAAATAATGCTCAATACGATTTCCATTTTGAAGCATAATGAGGAAGGATTGGAGGGGGAGGTGTAATGACCCGAATTTTTGTGTTAAAAAATTATATAAAAATATTACAAATAAGAATAAATCGTTTAAAACACGTGGGAATTGGTTTCGGGTCATTTGGACATCGTTTGATATGTATTTGAGGTTGATAAAGTCGAAACCGGGTCGAAAAGGGCCATGGAAAATGCAGCCTGGGCTGCCAGACCCAGATAGCGTCGCTATCTGGGGATAGCGCCGCTATTTATGGCGGGACTCAACAGGGACTCGAATTAGCGACGGTGTAAAACGTGATTTTGAGATAGCTATGGGGATAGCGACGCTATATAGCGTCGTGAATTGTCGCGGGAAGCATGATAGCGACGCTATCTTGAGGATAATGTCGCGAAAGGTGTCTGTACAGCATAAAAATCAGGATTTTAGGGTTTTTGCTCATTTTTTCACCACAATAAAGTGTGCAGCCGATTTGAGAGCTCTTGGGGCCGATTTTGGGTGTTCTTGAGCATAGAACACCATCATTCTTGAAGATCTTCAAACCTTGTTAAAGATATAAGGTATTTTCATCTCCTATCTAGTTTATGAACTTGTTTTAGCGAAAGTTGTGATTATGAAGTTAGTATGTTGAAGATTTTGTTAGGGTTTTCATGGAGGGTGTAAAACACCCATAGATAGTATGTGGACCATGTGTTCAAGTTGGATTTGTGATTTGTTGGTGAAATCCTTGGGCTAGGGTTTTGAAATCCCACCAAGTTTGATGAACTTTGTGGTTAAGGATGGTTTGGATAGTTCAAGGTTGCCTAGTTATGGATGATAACTAGAAATGTGTTGATTTATGTTGATAGGTTGCAAGGACCTAAAAGTTGGAGATATTCCAAAGGCGGGAAGCAAGGATTCGTGTTGATAAACACGATATGGATTTAACCATCGCTAAGGTGAGTACATGAGACTCTTTTTAAACTGAGTACATAGCAAAGAGTTTTTGAAAATATGTATGATATTTTATGAGTCTTTATTAATAAGTTTTTGATAAAGATAGTGACTGAAAAGATGAGAAAGTAGGTTAGTGTGATACTAGAATATGTCTAGTATGATTGATGAATTTGGAAGTAAATATGATAAACTAAAGTGATTATGGAATCTTTATTAATGAACCATAATAATAAAATTATGGAGTAAATGAATGTATATTGAGTCTTTATTAATAAATATGTATTAGTAAAGCAATTGGAAATGATTTGATAGTAATGAGTATCTATTGGTAAGAATTACTAATAAAAAAAAAGAACGAATATATATATATATATATATATATATATATATATATATATATATATATATATATATATATATATATATATATATATGAAAATGATTATGATGTGACTAGTACTTTATGTATTATAGGCAACGAAGAGATGAAAGTATTATGATACCGATAAATAAGAAATGTATCTTATGAAATAAGTGAGTATGGACCTCATAGGGTTCATAGATGTGGAAGTATGTGTGAGTTCCTAAAGATCGGGTCCACAGGACCATACAGGTACGTTCACTCTATGTTGAACTAGTTATATATAGTTATCATTAAATAACTAACTTGTTTGCTGTGTGATGTGATAGCCGAAGGCTTTGATTGGAATAGCTGATAAGTTATGGTAAGAATGAGATGATGTGATGATGCGGGGGACCCCCGGTCATGAGGTGTGGAATGATGGGCAGTTGGTGTTGGAATATGCTTCACGATTATAACATATAGTTATATGGCTAGTTGTATGTGAGCCTAAAGGGTCACACACTTATACACTAAACACCTTGATATATATAATGTAATTAGGGTAATTATATTGTCTATATAATGTTGTAAGTGATTCACTAGTTAATTAAGTTTAATTGTTAAGACTTATATTATCTAGTGGAATTAATTGAAAGAAAGAAGGAGCAAGGGGCTAAGTGTCATATCCCCTAACTTATAATTAGAGGATAAATACTTAGATTAGGGAGCAAATCGTTTAACCCTAATCCTCCCCCTCTTGCACCTTACGGCCGAAACAACAATCCCTCATAGGGTTCTTGGTTTTGCCTCTTTCAAGCTTGCAAAGGACTAGCATCTTCAAGGGTGTTCAAGACGGTGTAGTGTGGATCAACTTTAGAGAGATTCTACGTTGGATCTTTGAGTACTACATTTATAATCATCAGTTGTTACAAAGGCTTCAAGGGTATGGTTTTCATACTAAACTCTTTATCTTTATTGCTTAATTATCTTGTTAATATGTAGATCTTTGTTTGGTGATTTATGTTATATTTCCGCTGCATGTTTTCTTTGATTAAAACCGTAAATCACTAACAGTGGTATCACGAGTCATCATATTGATGATTTAATTAGCAAGTTCTTTGTAAAAAGTAGCAAAAAATTTGTATTTTTTTGCCTAATGGTTGCGCCGATCGGCAAAGAACCCTAGGGTTCTTTGTCTTTAATTTTTTCGAAAATTTCTATGATCTAAGGTTAAAATTTTGATCTTTTGGAACCCTACTTGCTACTAGTTACAAAAACTAAAATAAAAAATTAATCTTGTTTATTGAATTTTTTATTTTATTTGGCTTGATTTTTTACTTTAATTGTTAATCGTTGCATATGGCAAAACATGTTATTTTGCCATATCCCAAGTCAATACCTTGTCAAATGTTGATTGATTGTTCAAAACCGATGAAAACCTAGGTTGTGAATGATTGTGCTTGTTTGGTTGTTTTGGGAAAGCCGATTTTGGCTATGTTGTAAATTCTTTTAATTTCTTTTTGGTGCCATTTTTGGGGCAATTTTAAATGTAAAAGCAATAGATTTAGTTGTTATAATTCTATTATTTCCTTTGTAAAATCGTTGACCAAAGTTGGAAGAAAAAGAAGACACAACATGCATTTTCGTCATTCTGCGACAGCTGTACGAAAACTGGATTTCCATAAGTTTTACAACTCCGATTTGGAAGTTTCAACAGCCTAAACCGGGTGCCATCTCGCTGGATACAACTTTCTAGAAGGCAGGGAAGACCAACGAAGACTCCTTGAGTGACATTTCGGGCGTTAAAGACAGCTGTAAATTTCTGGCAGATTCTTCACTTCACTATTTTGGGTAATTTTGGTCTCTACTTGCTCATGAATGTCTTGGAGCAAGTGGGAGCCCATTGGGTTTATGTAGGCCCGCTCGGTTTCATGTTAGCTCGTCCCCTAGCCTGACCCTTCGGTCCGTCGTGATGACTCACGTGACCGAACTTAGGTTATCATCGGTCGAGATTTTGCACAAATTGTGTTGCATGTTTTATTATATGTTTGTGGTTGTGACATAATTTCTATATGATATAAATAATAAACAACTAAAAATATGATTTTTGAACACAAACATTAAAACATCCAAAATTTTAATCATCTATGATTACTTGTTAATTATTGATGATTACTCTTTAATCTAAACTTGTCTTTTGAGATTAATACGATAAGTTTAAATATGATTTGAAACTTAAAAATTCCTTTTTAATCATCAATGATTACTTGTTAATCATCGATGATTATTTAATAATCCATGATTACTTTCAATCATCTGTGATTACTTGTTAATCATCTATGATTACAGTTTAATCATCTATGATTATTCTTTAATCTAAACTTGTTTTTGAGATTAATACAAAAGTTTAAATATGATTTGAAACTTATAATTTAATAATCGCTAAAACTTTTTTACCGCTTATTAAACCGACTTATGAAGTGGTATGAATGAAGTACATGATTCATTCATATCTTAAATAATTTTTTTCTTAAAATTTCATACCTAAAATTTAAGTCACGCCGTCCAATTGGTTGAAATCACTTGCTTCTACTTTTAAATTCACGTGAGACGTGGTTTGAACTTAGATCCGAGGTCATTATTGTCTACGCGTGAGACCTAGATTTATTTTGACATGAGTTCACATTGGATGACTTAATCTAGTTAACGGTGAGACCTTGACACGAGGCGAAGATGCGACAAACATGCCACTTGACCCTAGATGCTTGATCACTAGGTGCCATGAAGTCCCATAACTCTAAGAGTTGCACTTGTAATGCAATTCTTGATCGTCACCTACCTATTGGATCTATCATTGCTAGCAGATCAACTGATGTGATGATAGAAGTCAATGAGGATCTTAGCTTTTAATCAAATTAATTAGGTATTTAATTTTTTAAAAGAAATTATTATTGAAAATACTATTTTTTTTGAACTTTGTGTGTTATACAGATAACAACAACATCAAAACCTAAGTATCTCCACTCTAAAATTAGTTCTTGAAAACTGAAACTGACTAATATCAACTTTATCGACTGATATCGAACTCTAAGGATTTTCCTTAGAGATGAGAACAAGTTGATACACCGATAAGAGGCCTTACCTGAGGCACCTCCTGTCAATGCTTCTACTGCTGTTCGTCAAGCCTTTACCAAAACGTTTAACGAACACCAAGAAGTCGCTACTCCTATGCTTGTGAGCATGAACCCCGCGATCCGAAAGAACTTCGAGGAACTCACAGCATATGACACGATAAGCAAGTTGAAATGATATTTCAACAAAAAGCTGAACATTAACTGTTCGAAATAATTAAAGCATTCCACGCTTGCAAGCAGGAGGACGGCCAATCAATTAGCACTTACATCTTGAATATGAAATGCTATCTTGATCAAATGGAGCGTCTTGGTTACCCCTTACCACAAGTTCTTGGAATGAGCTTGATTCTTACCTCACTATCCAAGGACTATGACCAGTTTGAAAAGAGTTTTAAAAGTACATAGCATGGGGAAGACAATCGTTGAATAACATGCTATGGTAAAACTGGTTGACCAAGGGTTACCCAATACTTTTCTAGCAATCAGGGAAGGTAAACCGCAAGCACAAGGCAAGAGTCTAGGTAAGGGTAAGCTAGTTTACTTTTCCAAACCTACGGTTCCCCCACCTGCTAAAAAGGAGCACCCTGCAAAGGATATTTCTTGTCATCATTGAAATGAAACCGGCCATTGAAGGAGGGACTGTCATGCCTACATTAGGTATCTTCATTATAGAACTCTATACTTTTCGTAATAAATCTTGAGTGTATGACACTAGTGGTGGAACTCACATTTACACAAATGTTCAAGATTAAAAGTGAAGTAGAAAGCTAAATGAATGGAAGCTGTGATCTTATCCTTCCTAATGCGTTAATTATTGTTTTGAAAAATTGTCAATTATGCATTGTTTAGCTTTATCGTTTGTTGAATAATGGATTATGATATTTTGTTTTATGAAAAATAACATGTTTTTATAACTATTCCTTGTAATAGTATATTTGAAATTAATATGCATGATCCTAATTCAAACGATAGTTCTATATACAAATGTAGCACTCAAGAATCCAAAACGGTCTGGATTCCATTAACCTAGAGCATTGTCATCTTTTCCACATAAACAAGAAACGTATTTTGATACTACAACTCGACGGGCTTCTTTACAAATGATTATGAATCATTTGAATGCCTCTCTTGTAAATTATGGAAAGATAACAAGAAAGCTTTTCTCCCATGTTGGCGAATGAGCTAAAAATCTACTTGGACTCATACATACTGATGTATGTGGCCCTTTTAGAATTAAGACTAGGGAAGGTGCCACCTACTTTCACTGATGATATCATTCGATATGGTTATGTTTACTTGATTAAACAGCAACATGGAAGCTTTAATGATATCAGTCGCTATGGTTATGTTTACTTGATTAAACATAAACATGAAATCCTTGAAATGTTCAAAGCTTTCTAAAGTAAAAGTAGACAATCAACTCGGCAAGACAACAAAGGCTTTCAGTCCTGATTGAGGATGAAAGTACATGAGTCAAGAGTTTCTGGATCATCCACCACATCGTGAGATTGTCTCACAATTCACTCCTCCATACACTCCACAAGATAATGGTGCGTCTGAAAGGAGATATCGAGCCCTGCTTGACATGGTTCGATCTATGATGAGTCCTACTACTCTTACACTATCCTTTTGAGGGGCATGCACTGCAATTTGCTGCTCGAATACTTAATATGATTCCGACCAATGGTTGAAAAGACACCATATGAGATATGGCATGGGAAAGTCCCTAATTTGTCTTACTTGAAGATCTGGGGTTGTGAGGATCAACTGTATCTTCGTTACTATTTTCTTCCCACCTGAGAACAAATTGTTGTTGCTCGGTATGCTGAGTTTCTTGAGAACAGTCTCATTTCACAAAGCAAGTGGGAGCACTGTAGACTTTGACAAGATTCAAAGCGAAGATGCACAACCTTCTGATAACACTAGCAAATATCATTCTGAGGCTGGACATATAGATGTTAAACCACAAAATGATGTTGTTCCCATTCGTAGGCCCGCAAGGACACCTCATGCACCTGAACGATATAGACTTGAAGTTATGAACCCCCTAACTATCAAGTTGCATTATCGAAATTTGAATTCGAAAAATGACTTGAAGTTATGAATGTGAAAATGAAATTCATGAGAGACGATCAAGTTTTGAACTTAGTTGATCTTTCTCAAAACAATAAGACTGTTGACATGGATGAAAATATACACACCTACAAAGCTCTTCTAGTAACCAAAGGTTACACTCAATCCTACTGGATTGACAATGATGAAACCTTCTCGCATGTTACTAAAGACATTAGGATTCTTATAGTCAAAGTAGTGTACTATGACTATGAGATTTGTTTAATGATGAAATCAAAACGTTTGTTTCACCTAAAACCCAAACTGAGCATGTGTATATATGAAAGCTAGTGGGAGCATTGTCGTTTCTCAAGTCATACATGTTGATGACATGTCACTCATGTGAAACAATATACCAATGCTACAAGATGAAAATCCTGGCTTGGAAAATGTTTTGACATGAAGGATTGTAGGAATACGACATACATACTTGGAGTATAGATTTATGATGATAGATCAAAGCGGTTAATTGGTTTAAGTCAAAGTGATTACATTGACAAAATTCTAAAACGGTTTAGAATGGATGCTCCCAAACGAGGAAGTCCTCGTATGCCATACAATGTAAACTTGAGTGAGACTCAAGGACCTTCCATACCTGATGTGGTGAAGCGAATGAATGTAATCCCCTATAAATCGGCTATTCCATTCGTCATGTACGCTGTAAGGAGCACTAGGCCAAATGTAACGTCCTTAGGGGACCTTATTAGAAAATACCAACGGAATCCAAACTGAAACTAAGTACACTTGCTATACTTATGCTGGTTTTGTAATAGGCCGTGATGACGCTAGATCCTATTTACGAAGGTTCACTACATTCGAATGATTTATCGAGATATGTGAAATTCGTACTCTTATAGTTCAAACAGATAACTAACTAGCTGACACTTTATCAAACTCAATGTCTTGTACCAAACATATTGAATATGAATAGAACATTGGACTTCGACAAGCTAGTAGTTTCATGTAAATCTGTTTTAGTATTTGGATAATGGAACGTTGAGCAGTTTATATTGGAATAAATTGATATATTTGATATGATCGTTTTTATATGAATATCTATTGTGTTCTATATTTGCATGTTTATATCCTTGAATATTTACTGCGTTTTATATTCTAAATTGTCCATTGTCATATTAATAATACGGGAATATTATTAAGACAAATCTGAGGGCATTGATGACATCATCTTAGTATGACTAAGGATGATGAAATCAAACTCATATGTTGTTCATTGTGATGCACAATTGGACTGACCCAACCTATGAGAAATCACTTCCTGGATTTATTTCACAAGTGAATCTCACAAAGGCTTTGTCGCTTATCCTCTGACTTGAGATGCAAGCTAATTTGTGTATGTGGAGTGCCAAACTTTGATGTGGTTAAACACTGACCTGAATGAGGCTGCTATAACAACCATCTTCGGGTTTGTCATTAAGCGTATATCAAACACGTGTAGTCAATAAAGAATTTGTTCCTCCACATGTTTGGATTAGATACTACTGGGCCCCTCGATGATTTGAATAGATGTGTGTGCGGCCGCACCCAAAGGTAATCAAGATGAATCTTGATTGGTTTGGTAATCTACTTCAATGTATAGATCGAGAAACAGAATCGTTGAAATTTTAGATTGACATTAATCCTTGTCTAAAATTCAACATGGTATCAGTAACAAAAGGATAACTGATTGAAAACTTTGAACCTGGACTTTTCTAAAACTCACTCATGTACTTCTGGGGGCATTGGCGGGTTGCTAGACTCTAACCTTTGCTTGTATAACTACCTGATGTTATGACGTGCGCAAGTGGGAGCTGTTGGAATATGCTTCACGATTATAACATATAGTTACATGGCTAGTTGTATGTGAGCCTAAAGGGTCACACACGTATACACTAAACACCTTGATATATATAATGTAATTAGGGTAATTATATTATCTATATAATGTTGTAAGTGATTCACTAGTTAATTAAGTTTAATTGTTAAGACTTATATAATCTAGTGGAATTAATTGAAAGAAAGAAAAAGCAAGGGGCTAAGTGTCATATCCCCTAACTTGTAATTAGAGGATAAATACTTAGATTAGGGAGCAAGTCATTTAACCCTAATCTTCCCCCCCTTGCACCTTACGGCCGAAACAACAATCCCTCCTAGGGTTCTTGGTTTTGCCTCTTTCAAGCTTGCAAAGGACTAGCATCTTCAAGGGTGTTCAAGACGGTGTAGTGTGGATCAACTTTAGAGAGATTCTACGTTGGATCTTTGAGTACTACATTCATAATCATCAGTGATTACAAAGGCTTCAAGGGTATGGTTTTCATACTAAACTCTTTATCTTTATTGCTTAATTATCTTGTCAATATGTAGATCCTTGTTTGGTGATTTATGTTATATTTCCGCTGCGTGTTTTCTTTGATTAAAACCGTAAATCACTAACAGTTGGGTGGATTCCTATCGACTCATCCACGTTAGTAGTCTTGCTAACTGGACGTAGTCCGGCGAGTAAGGCAAGTATCGGTAGATTGGGCGATTCCCTCTTGCCGGTATCTTGTTTCTAGTTAGTTCGGGGGCAACCTGATAACTAGATACCTTTGTGCTTCTAGCTAGTTCGGGGGCAACCCGATAGTTAGATATGTTTGTGCTTCTAGTTAGTTCGGGGGAAACCCGATAACTAGACACGTTTGTGCTTCTAGCTAGTTTGGGGGCAACCCGATAGTTAGATATGTTTGTGCTTCTGGTTAGTTCGGGGGCAACGCGATAACTAGATATGTTTGTGCTTCTAGGTAGTTCAGGGGCAACCCGATAGTTAGATATGATTGCTAGGAGAGCAGAATTCGATAGGGTAACAATATGGTGACTAGACAGTATTGATGTAATATATGTATATATAATGTAGAATTAGAATCAGAACCAATTAAGGCTACAGAACCAGCAGAACTCAATCTAAGCCATTGATTTTTAAATTGGATGGATAAGATGGTTTGTATCAATTTTGTAAATAAAGTTCAGGTTAATTTCGGAAGTTTTAAACTGACAATGGTATAATAGGTTTTTGACACATTAACTTCTCTCCTCTTTAATTTGTTTAAAATGTCTCTTTCTCCCTCCTCTCTTCCCATATTTTAGATTAATCTCATTCTTTCTCTTTCTAAAATAACAAAAACCACCACCATTCTTAACCCCAATTTCCGGCCACCTTACCCGCTGAACCAAGGAACACCAGTACCACCATTGAAACCAGTGTGTTCTTCCGATAAAAACGATACCCGCCACCAACGAAACCAGTATCGACGACGATTTTAGGGTTCCAGAGGCAGCGACGGTGGAGTTTCAGATCTGACCACCGTTGGACGACCACCATCCAGATCGAACTGTTGGACGACCACCATCCTGATCGAATTGTTTGATATTAGGTTTTTCAAATATCGGTATTAAAGTTCTCATTTTGAACAGTGATTTGTGGCGGTAGAAAAAAGTGAGTTGGTAATGATTTTCGTTTTTTGTTCTTATTGTTTTTAGATTTGTTTGATTTGATGAGTTGTTAATGGTGAGTTCTTAATGGTTAGGACTTATGGCTAAAAATGGTTGACGCACATAACCTGTTTGATTAAATGCCTCAATGAAACTTCAGTTTTTGTGTCTCACTTTTCAATATGTGTTGTTGTTTTATGTGTTGCTGAATTGATTCCAGGAGGGATGTTTAAGGTTACGATAACCATTATGTTATTTTCTTCATAGGTACAACATTATTGGTTGATGTTCCAAGGAACAAGAACATAACAGGTATATCTTGGGGTCATACACAATTTACAAGGAACGAATTAAAGGATACCACACAACAGACTTGGAAATAGATGTATTTATTTAGGTTATACATGTATGTATTGAAAGTGTAAAGATTGTGTTCAGGTTACACACAAATGAATGTATTTGTTGTGTTTATTTGAGTTATACATGTATGTATTGAAAGTATAAGGATTGTATTTATTTGGGTTATACATGTATGTATTGAAAGTATAAGGATTGTATATTTGGGTTATACATGTATGTATTGAAAGTGTAAAGATTGTGTTCAGGTTATACATGTATGTATTGAAAGTATATTGATAGTATAAGGGTTGTATTGAAAGTATAAGGATTGTATATTTATTTATACATGTATGTATTGAAAGTGTATTGAAAGTATAAGGATTGTATATTTGGGTTCTACATGTATGCCTACTTTATAAATAAATAAAATACATATATGTCAGTGCATAATGGTTCTTCTTGTTAATCGCAATTTCTTCATCGTTCAACATCTTTTTTGTCGAGGGTTGGTATGTAATTCTTGGAGAAGATGATAATTACGAAAAAGATGAAATAATATTTTGTATGATTTCAATTTCAAAATTATTTAGATATTAAGAATGAAAACTACGTTACCATATTTTTAGGAGGCATTAAATAAATATCAGTTACCTTAAAAAACCGACATTATGAACTTCCTAATATGCCCTTACGAATTTAAAATACAAAATATATATTGAATTTAATTATCTAAAATATGATTGGTTGAGAAAAAGTTCTACGGTTCTGTAGCCTTAATTGGTTCTGATTCTAATTCGCCCCTATATATATGTTTATATACTTATGAAATGATTATTATTATTGGGATCTAAAACCCATGCATCTCACGAGACAATTTGGTCCCACATACTACGTTTGTTTTGTGGTTGTGTACTCAGGTACAGGTTCGAAGTGATAAAAGGTTACACTAGAGGTGGCCTAGAGATGTTTAGCTCGGGAGCTCGTAGGTAGATCTCGTTTGCCTATGGTTATGATCTATTTTGTAATACCGTGTTTTGTAAACTTTGATAAATATTTTAAGGTTTTTATTACACGGTATTTTTGACAACAAGAGAAGTGTTGCAAATTGTATTTTAAATGATTTCAAAAGTGTTTTAAAAATTGAGGTGTTACAACTTGGTATCAGAGCTATAGTTTAAGTGAATTAGGTTGGATGTCCATCCTAGTCTTAGACTGTAGCAATAGGAATGTAAGATTCCTTGAGATCGATAGGTTGACCTTGAGACTTTATGTTAAGTTTAAGGTTGAACCTAGGGGACCTATGGAAGTTGTTATAAATTATGCAATGTGAGTCTTTTGAGACCGTAGAGCATTTATATGATAGGGTCGACCCCTATGAGAAATGCCATATTTTGATCTAAGGTGAGGCCCATACCCCATAGCCTAATGGGGAGTGGATTAGACCCCAAAAGGTAGATCACTTTGATTTCTTTCTTACATTATCGATAATCTAATCATCTTCAATTAGTGTCTTCTTCTTCAGATAAATAGAAGTGATCTTTAAATTCGAATGAGTTATTTACGGTAAAAAACTTTCTCAAATTTTACAACCATCATAAACCCCGAACCCGACGAGCCTAGCAGATTTCGGTGACGGCTTGTTGCAGGAAAAGTTATTATGTGCTTTTGGCGGGTCTTTCTCAGATGGTTGCCTATTTTGGACAATCTTATAATAAGGGGCGTAGATAATGGTACACACTGGAATCTAGTGAGCATTTGTTAGTAATTTGCTCTACGGTTAAATCGATTTGGAAAAAGATTTGGGCTTGGTGGTTAATCAAGGCTCGAATGGATTTATCTATAGATGATGTGATTAGAGGAAAAATTGGCTATAGTCCAAATTATATGGTTTTAGATGTGTGTAGAGGAGTTATACTCCGCTATTTGGTCGATATGGTTGTGGAGAAAAAGTTAGTGCTTAGTAATGCTTATGAGAGAGATACTACTATACAAGAAGATATTTTACCATTTATTCAATGAAAATCTCTTCAATGGATTGAAGATAAAAGTAAAGTTACAAGCTTGAAGATTAATTGGTAAATTTTGGTTGTTGATCCAATGAATTTTGACCTGGGATATTGGGGATCATGTTTTGAGTTTTTATTCCTCTTGTTTGGTTTGTTTTTGCATTTATTGTTTGGTTTATAACACTTTGATTTGTTTCAGTCGTCCTCATTTGGATCTCTAATATATGTTTTGAGTCCCATATTGAAATAGTTGCTATAAAAAAATATTAATATTAATATCATTATATAACACTATTTTATAAAATAAAAAACACCATCTTATGAATGAAAAAAATTTATTCATATTATTATATAAAATATTATTCTGTAAAATAAGGTTTTGATAACGACAGTCCGGTCAATAAAAGTAGATTATATGTTTAGATAAATATTACTCCCTCCGTCCCATTTTTATTGTCCATATTACTATTTTAGTTTATCCCAAAATAATTGTCAATTTCAAATTACAACAAATCATATGAATTATAAGTGTGTAAATATGAGATTTGATTGGTGGACAGTGCAATAATTGCACTTTTTTAAAAGTGTGTGTCCTTTATCTAGTAGACAATTAATTTGGGACGGAGGGAGTAATTAATTAGAATTGAGGCGGCCTTTATGCAGAAGGTTGCTAATGAAGTTTGTTGCATAGAGGTGTTGTTAAAATAAGGAAGATAAAGTGAGATAAATATGGGTTAGTAATATAATTTAATTAATTAATATTTATTTAAATATATTATGCATTCTTATTGACAGCTTCAAACTATCATTATTAAAAACCCAATAAAAAAACATCATTTTAGTGGTCCTCATCCAATGAAAATAGTAACCTTAATGTTGTTTTATGTAATTCTCTAGGAATTTTGAATAAATATTTGTTAGAGCATCCACAATGATTAACTTCTCCAATGACTTATTATTTTTGTCACATCATCTAATAACTTATTAATTAAAATCTCTCCAATGGTTAACCTCTCCAAAGACTTTTTTCTTATTAATATTACTAATTTACCTTTATCTATATCAAATGTTTTATAAATGTCCATCACTTTATAGACAACTAAAATCATATCTCATTTTATATACATAACATACCACAAAAAAAAAATTAATCATCACGTGTGATATTTCTTAAAAAATATTGAAATATGATAAAGTTGTAATTTATAGTTATATAAGTAATAAATTATTCATGTATAAATATATACATGGGTTTAAAAATGTAAAATTGTTAAATATAGGGACCAAAAGAATCAAATATTAAAAGATATTCAAGTAGTTGGGGAAGAATAAGTGGTTGGAGTGACCTCTTAAAAAAGTCATCAATTCCAATGATAAAAAGTTATTTTAAAAGTTATTAAAATAGTATCAATCTCTTAAAAAACCTCTCATTGAAAATGCTTTTACTAAGAGCATCTCCAATGGTAGCTTTTTCAAAAGCTTTGTAAGACCGGTGCCAATGGTGACGCAAACTGACGCCGTCAGTTTCTGCCAACTCAGCGTCACGTCAGCATACAAACTAACTAACACTAAACTGACGTACCCATGCCAACAGCACTCCGTCACTTCACCAAATTTGGGCCCCACCACTTACTTTTCTTTATCTAATAAAAATATATAAACTAATTAAAACATATAACTAATAAAAATACATTTCATTAATTAAAAAAAAATACATAAAAAGACATTAAAATAATTAAAAAAAAGACATTAATTAAAAAAAAAGCCATTAATAAATATAAAAAAAAGACATTCAAACTAAAAAAACTACTAATCAAGAGATTCATTGTCGTCTTCGTCTTCGTCTTCGCCAACCGGTCCTTGTGCTCCCGAACCCTCACCGTCACCCTCCTCGTCAACGTCTTTAAAAATCGCCAAATCATTTTCAAATTGCTGTGCAATTTCATCTTGAGCGTTTTCAAGCATTTGCTTACGACTTTCGTCAATGTCGTTTGGCACTTTTATGGCTAGGAATTTCCAAGTTTCCAAAATCAATTTTTTGTGTGCCATTTTTGCAACCTTTTTGATAATGCCTGTATGCTTATTGGAGGTTTTTCTAACGAGGTCCAAAGTGTCCAGCTTAATGGACCTTCGGGAACTTGCGGCATCGGACGAAGACGAAGTCTTTTGACTTTTCTTGCTCACACTGCGGCCGGGGGGGCGCCTCAACGGGTCATCTTGGAACAACGCATGCATGTTAGCCGGTGTCGACGTCCTTGGTGCCGCCGTCCCTGGATCCATGCTCGACGGTTCGGTGTCTTCATCGAGGCTTATCGGCTCGGTATCCATGACGCCCACTGAAAAATAGAACTTTGGGCTATCTCTCACCACTTCCCAACAGTCTTCGTATACAAAATTACGGCCGACATTTTCACGGAATTGTTGACGAGCAACTTTTAGAACGTCCTCGTCTCGCGTACCGCTTCCACGCACGTCGTTTAACGAATTGTATATAGCGCTGAAATTTTTCACGTCATGCGCTATTTTGGACCATTTGCCCGTGAGTTGGTTCATGTTACGCTTCACAGAAGCAGTCGAGTTGAAGTCCTCGAGAATTCGAGCCCAATGGACGAAACATTTTTTGCTATTCCCCTTCACACCATCTTTAGAGTTATGAATCCAACGTTGGGCCAAAATCACCTCGTCAGGGGTTGACCACTTTGTTTGTGCCCTTTTTGGCAACGCTTTTTCTTTCCCCTTTTCCAACCTTTTTTCTTTCCCCTTTTCCACCCTTTTTTCTTTCCCTTTTCTTGAGGGTGTCGGTTCCGGTTGGGTGTCCCCCACATTTTGGGTGTCGGTTGGTGATGGTTCTTGGAAATTTTGTGAATAGATAGGTGTGGTGGGAGGAGGTTGTTGGTATTGAAAGTTGGGTGGTGGTTGAGAGTAATGGAAGTTGGGTGGTGGTTGTTGGTATTGAAAGTTTGGTGGTGGTTGAGAGTAATGGAAGTTGGGTGGTGGTTGTTGGTAGTGAAAGTTGGGTGGTGGTTGAGGGTATTGGTAGTTTGGTTGTGGTTGGGAGAAAGCCCCAAAACCTAGCGATGGTGTCGGGTTGCTTGTTTGACCCGACGAAGAACCGGCCGGTGAGGGTGGGGCGTCAACCGGTGATCCAGTAAGGTAATCCCACATGTCGTTGGATACCGATGATTGACGTCTTTTGGACATTTTTTAAAAGTTTGGGAGGAGGTATGATTTTTTTGAGATAGAAAGAAAGTGATTGTGGTGTAAAAAATATAAGAAATGAGTGGGTATTTATAGATGTAAATGAGTGGGAATTTTTTTTGAATTTTTTTGAATTTTTTTGAATTTTTTCGGATTTTTTTGGAATTATTACCGTTTTTGTTAATTTATTACCGTTTATATTCGAATTTATTACCGTTTAAAAAAAGAAAAAAAATGCTTTTTTTTCATTGGCTGGAGGGTACGGCTGGGCCCCACATCACGCTCCCCTTCTCTCGCCGCTTAAGCGACCCGCGGTCCAACCGGCGGCCAACCGGCGGACCGTGCCAACGGCGCCGGTTCCGGCGGTGGCCAACCGGCGGCCAACCGATCGCCCATTGGCACCGGTCTAATATTTCAATAAGCTTTTGGAATACTTTTTACCATTGAAATAGAAGGATTTTTTAAAAGCTTTTTGCAATAACTTTTTTTCTACTAACATTTTAATGAGCTTTCCATATTTATCTTTTCTAGTCCATTAATGTTTAATATCTTTTCATTTTAGACCTTAGACATATTATTTATAAATTCTTTACTTCTTATATTTCGTTAATTTTTGAGAATTACCAATTAATATATAAATACCAATTAGTTACATTTTAATTCGTTAAAAAATACATCTTGGTCATTTCGTTACTTTTTATATATAAATTCGTTACTTTTTATATATAATTATCAATTAATTATAAAAAATGACGTTAATATATATTTGTATTTCGTTACTTTTGTATGAAATATTTCTAAAAAATATTAAGTTTTATAAGATGTTAAAAAAAATTATCAATTTATTTATAGGGGTATTTATGAAATATTTGAGATATATAAAGGTAAATTAGAAATATTATAAAAGAAAAAGCTTTTGGAAAGGTTAACCATTAGAGATGTTATTTAGTAATAGTTTTTTGGTTAGCGGAATGTCTATTTGACAAAAGTAATAAGCTTTTATAGAGTTAACCATTGAGATGCGACTTACTCCCTCCGTCCTAAATTAATTGTCCACTAGACAAAGGTTATTGCACTGTCCACCAATCAAATCTCATATTTACCGACTTATAATTCATATGATTGATTGTAATTTGAAATTTACAATTATTTTAGGACAAACTAAAATAGTAATATGAACAATAAAAATGAGACGGAGGGGTACTATTAATGAGTTGGTTTAAGAAAGTAGAATGTTTTGTAGTGTTGTGTGGAGTTTTGTAGGGTAGTGAAATATACATATGGGAAACTGTATACACGATATTTTTTGTTTTTTATTCCCAAAAAGCCTGTGAGTGAGTGTCAGAATATATTGGGCAGAGGACGACCTCACAAGGTCAAATATGTAACTTTATGTTAAATCTATTTTGGCTCGTATTACTTGGATTTTCGTTAATCTTTCTTTATTTAGAAATATTTTAATCATTAACACATTTTTATAGCTTATTTAACACTACTGAGTACTGAATATAAGATTTTAACTAAACAATTTTCTTTTTATGAAAATCCAATGATAAGCAAAATAACAATGACTAAATTCTCTGTGTTAGTTGTAGCTATAAATGTTGACATATGCCTTATTGTTGACAAACAATGATGACTAATTTCTCATACTAGAGGTAAATTGTCCACACCTATTCCATCATAAGTCCACAATTGCTAATAAAAAATATACTTCCTCCGTTTTAAAATAAGTGATATACTTTCTATTTTAGGGTGTTTCAAAATAAGTAATGTACTTTAAAAACTTACTATATTTAGTAAAAAGATAGTAGGACACACACCCACAAATTATCTCATTTAACATAGTGAAATGACATATTTACCCTTAATTTTTTTTTAAACATCATTAACTTCATTTAAATCAAAATGTGTGAGACCCATCTCCCACTAACTATCCACTTTAATCTAATTAATCTTCATTATCATAATTTGCCTCAAAAAATATGAAAGGCAAAGTACATCACTTATTTTGAAACGGAGGAAGTATACTTCATAGCTAGTTGGGTTAAAGGGATAAATGATACAACTAGACATGTATAAATTGGAATAAGAAACAACCGAGTTAAAGAATTAAAACGGATGAGGCTAAGCTATAGCGGAACAGATTCCCGGTTTTAATTTTTTCATGCATAATTGGTTTCTCATTCGGTTCAGTTCGAGTTGGTCCAAAACCAAATAAAAACCCGAAAAAGTCGAAGAAATTTCCTTGGTTTTTCTGTTCGGTTCCGTCCGATTCTCCGTCTAATTTGGTTCGGTCCAAAACGTTATCGGTTAGTCATTGGTCCAGCCAAAATAATTTTCTCGGTTGTCGGTATGGTTTAATTCCGAATGGTTTGGTTCACTTTTTGAACATAACATGTCTAGATATAATTAGATTTTTGGGATAGATTTCTATATATAAATCAAAATCACCAAATAAATAGATAGATTTCTATATATAAATCAAAAGGGTATTTCCCGATTATACAAGGCTCCTACAGAGGGATTGAGTAATTTTTCTCATGATGTACGCGACTTACTCATTATTGTGGTCGTTTCTTAATCTTCCTCTAGCTTCAAGTAAATATTTAATCAGATCAAACACGTAACCTATATGAAGTCAGGAGCTATTACGATAAGATCATTACTCAGATGCTTAGATGGATTTATGTCACACCCCGCCAAAAATGGTTTTACGGAAGAACGATGTGTGACTAATTAATAACATAACACATCAATAATAGTAAACTTCGCATAAAATGTAAAATGGATTGCCAATGTCGTTACAAAAACCAAAAGAAATTGTTTAACCATAAAACGAAATAAATGTTTGTAATTGAAAACTAATGTCATAAAGACTTATTATTGAGACCAATGCATGACAATCCTTGCCAAAATTTTATGCTCGACATAGCTTAATTTCCGTTACCTGAGAAAACATATAGAAAAAGTGTCAACACAATGGTTGGTGAGTTCACAGGTTTTGTGACTCCAAAAGTTATATCATCAAATCGTTGGGTACAAATCATGTACAAAAATAGTTTTGGTGCAATGCATAATCCCTCGCAAGCTAGCTAAGCAAACAAGTTAAAGTATAATCAAGGAGCCGGTAATCAAACCATAAATCTAAAGTAGTTAGAATATAAAGCTCAAACCCAGTTGGACTAGCGCGACTAGTCATGAGCGGGGGATCAATCCCGATAGTACTATCTCTATATTCCTTGGCTAAAACGCATAGTTAATGATTAGGGTTAAACGAGGACATGTAATGTTGCCCTTAAACAGTTGGTACGTGTACACCACAATGATTATACAAAGATCAATTATTGCAAAATAGTTTGAGTAGTATATGTTTTCTCCCCCAATAAAGTAGTAATAAAATAGTAAAAGTGGGGCCGTGAAACTCACCTTAGCGAAGCTTCCAAATTTCGTAGTTGGGGATTCCAACCAAAAGTTCCTAGCGTCCTAAACGCATAGGTATAGTTAATAAGTGACGGTCTAAAATGACACGCCTAGACTATATGATGCATGAATGTTTCTCTCAACTCGAGTTTTGATGTGAGCGATATGTTGGTGACTTGGTAGAGTTGGACTTGTATATTAAATATAGTTAAATATGTTAAGTACTATTTTGAAATACATCCACTTTGTTTGTAGTTAACGATTTGTAGTTCGAAAGATAATTATTTAACATTGAGTTAAATAATTATAAATGATTATTAATTAATTAATAAAATAAAATAAATTTAAAACTTAAATCATTATTAATTAAGTAATTTGGTAAGTAAATTTCAATTAAATAAATGTTTAACTAGTTAAATCGTTAATCACGTAAATAATTATATAGTTTAATTGAAATAAAAATAAATAATAAAAAGAACGTTTCCACTGTACAGTTTTATCAAAGTTTAGGAATATTATATTATTTTATTTATTTATTTTTAGTTTAAATATTCTTGAAATAAAAAAAAATATTTGGGCTCCAATTATATTGTTACTAGGAAAGAAACTGATGGGCTAACATAACAGAAATGAATTGGGTTGGCAGATTTAGCCTGCTGGGCCGGCCAGAGGCCAAGGCCCATTCGGCTATCAGACTTCCTCAAAATCGATTTGGGTTAATAAAACATTTGGGCTTCAATTTTAATTTAAATCGATTAACTGTTTGGGCTAAAAATTTTATTTGAGTTTACTTCGTTTGCTGGGTCAAAACCAATAGAAAGGACTGAGTTTGGTGGCTGGTGACCAAAACCCAGTCGACTGAGACAAGAGCAGAAGTCGGCGATGATCAGGAACTCGCCGGAAAGTTTTTATTGGAGGAACAGAGGACAAAATTATTCTATATGTATTTATATATTTCCGCCACCCCTTTAAACCCGGTAAGTAATAAGTAGACGTAAGTTACCCGATACACCCAAACATGAAAATATTACGATACAGAAGGTGAACCCATCGCGAAGAGATACCGGCACACACACACACGCACCCACTGTGTGTGTGTCGCCGGAGAAGACAACCCGAACCCGAAACATGTAGGAAACTCAACTCTCGCATGCATGCTTAAGATTAACGACAGCGTAGTTTAGAGATTATACCTAGCAGAAACGTGAGCAAGAAAACGAGAACGAGCACCGGAGCTTGCGTCACCGGAGAAGACTGTGAAGATCGCCGGAACCGTTTCTGTTTGTTGAAATCAAAGCCCAGAAAGCATAACACCTACTGTTAGGGACGGTATGAATGGATGAAAAATTTAAATGGGTTTTGATATACCTTTCAGAGAAGGCGAGAAAGAAGCAGCGAACGAGAGCACTAGGTTAACGGAGGAGCTATGGTGGTCGCCGGTGTTTGTTTCTGCTCTGCGGGTTTTGCCGAAAGTGAGAGAGAGGAAAAGGGTTTTTAATATTAAATAGGATAGTCTTAGGCTTTGAAAGTGATAGGTGATAGACTCAACTTTTGAATATTATAATATTATCTTATAGAAAATGTGTACTAGATAGCTGGGAATTCGGTAGTTGACTAGTTCATGGAGTGGTGGGTAAGTACTATATATTAGTATAATATTCATTTAAATTCACCACATGTACCGGAAATTCAGGGGTGTTGGGTACTGTTAAATCGTGGTGATGATGGGAGATATCCGATAGGAACAAAAGGAGTTTGAATTATGGATGTTTGAGGTATGCATGCATAGACAACTTTTATTTTATAATAATTTATCTTTATTTTCCTTTTTGAACTCGTGACATGCATGCTCATTTAGTACATCTTTTTGGCCATTTTAACAAACTTACTTGTTTGTTAAATTTAAGGTTTGTATAAATATTTTAATACTACAAAGTTCATATATGTATATATATAATTTGTTTGGGTTTAGACACCAACTCGCTAAATTACAGCTAACCACTGTACAACCTTAGTTAATTGCATCTTTGATGTGTACAAATTAATAATTAATTTGTATGTTTCGCTAGGCTTATGATAAAAAAAAAAGATACTGTTATTAAGGTCATAGGAAATGCAACTAAATGATCACAAATAGGTGTTGGGTTAAATACCCAATCGCGAGGGTTGTCACATTCTCCCCTCGTTAAAGAAATTTCGTCCCGAAATTTTAAGATTAGAACTTACTAATTTTGGGGTTCGGAAAAGAGATGTGGATATTTGCGTTTCATCAGATCTTCTGGTTCCCATGTGTACTCGGGGCCTCGTTTAGAATTCCAACGCACTTTAACAATCTTGATTCTACTTCGGCGAAGTTTTTGTACTTTCCAGTCAGATATTTCGATAGGTTCTTCGGTAAAGTGTAGTCTATTGTCGATTGCTATTTCTTCAGTCGGTACGATTAAGGTTTCGTCAGACAAACACTTCTTAAGATTCGATACATGAAAAGTGTCGTGGATACTGCTAAGTTCTTGCGGTAATTGCAACCGGTAGGCGACTGGACCAATTCTTTCCAAAATTTCAAATGGTCCAACGTACCGAGGGTTTAGTTTTCCTCGTTTACCAAAACGAGCGATGCCTTTCCAAGGCGATACTTTCAATAAAACTTTGTCGCCTACTGCGAATTCTAGTGGTTTGCGACGATTGTCAGCATAGCTCTTTTGTCTATCTCTAGCACCTTTGATTCGGTCCTTAATTTGAAAGATCTTATCAGTAGTTTCTTGAAGCATTTCAGGACCAGTTATTTGACTGTCACCAACTTCGTTCCAACAAAGTGGTGATCGGCACCTACGACCATACAATGCCTCGAATGGTGCGGCCTTGATGGTTGTGTGATAGCTATTATTGTAAGAGAATTCAGCCAAGGGGAGGTGAGTATCCCAATTACCACCAAAATCTATCACACAGGCACGCAACATATCCTCTAGGGTTTGGATGGTTCGCTCACTTTGACCATCGGTTTGAGGATGATATGCTGTACTCATGTCGAGTCGAGTCCCTAGAGACTTTTGCAGCGATTGCCAGAAATGAGAAGTAAAACGACTATCTCTATCAGAGATTATAGAAATTGGCACCCCATGCCGAGATACGATTTCTTTGAGATAGATTCTAGTTAATTTTTCCATTTGGTCAGTTTCTCTGATAGGAATGAAATGTGCCGATTTGGTAAGTCGATCGATGATTACCCAAATCGTGTCATGACCATTCTTGGTTCGAGGTAGTTTAGTGATGAAATCCATGGCGATTTCTTCCCATTTCCATTCGGGAATTTCAGGTTGTTGCAGAAGACCAGAAGGTTTTTGGTATTCCGCCTTTACCTTAGAACAAGTTAGGCACTTGCTGACATAGATAGCAATTTCCTTTTTCATGTTGGGCCACCAATAGAGTTTCTTTATATCATGGTACATCTTGTCAGCACCCGGATGAATAGAGTATTTAGATTTGTGTGCTTCATCTAGGACAATTTCACGAAGATTTCCTTAATTTGGAATCCATGTTCGCTCCATGAAACATAGTGTTCCTTCTGAGTTGATTTCTAATTGTTTTTCCATACCACGAAGGGATTCATTTTTAAGATTTTCGACCTTTAAAGCTTCGGTTTGTGTGACACGAATTTGTGCAAAGAAGTTCGTGTAAATCGTCATTCCCAATGACTTAACACGCTTGGGCTTGGTTCTTTCTTTTCTACTTAAGGCATCAGCTACCACGTTTGCCTTTCCAGGATGGTACTTGATTTCACATTCATAATCGTTTAGTAGTTCGATCCACCTTCGTTGTCTCATATTTAATTCCTTTTGGTCGAAGATGTGTTGAAGGCTTTTGTGGTCAGTGAAAATTGTGCATTTGGTTCCATATAGATAGTGTCGCCATATCTTCAAGGCAAACACCACTGCACCTAGTTCAAGATCGTGGGTGGTATGATTCTTTTCGTGCCCTTTCAATTGTCGAGATGCATAGGCAATCACCTTTTCTCTTTGCATCAATACACATCCCAAGCCTTGATGGGATGCATCACAATATACCACGAAGTCATCGGTTCCTTCAGGAAGTGATAGAATAGGAGCACTACAAAGTTTTTCTTTTAGCAATTGGAAGGATGCTTCTTGTCTTTCTCCCCATTCGAACTTCTTATCTTTCTGAGTGAGGCAAGTTAGAGATTGAGCGATTTTTGAGAAATTTTCAATGAATCGACGGTAGTAACCGGCTAAACCTAAGAATTGTCGCACTTCAGTCGGTGTCTTAGGTGCTTCCCAATTCTTGATAGCCTTTATTTTTGCTGGGTCAACGTGGATTCCGTCTTGGTTAATCACGTGACCGAGGAATTGTACTTCTCTTAACCAAAATTCACACTTCGAGAATTTAGCGTACAACTTTTCTTTTTCTAACAGTTCGAGAATGAGTCTGAGGTGTTTTTCGTGATCGCTTTTGTTTTTGGAATAGATTAGAATGTCGTCAATGAATATGATCACAAACTTATCAAGATAGGGTTTGCAAACTCGGTTCATTAGGTCCATAAAAACGGCTGGAGCATTCGTCAAACCAAATGGCATAACGAGAAATTCATAGTGACCGTAACGTGTACGAAAAGCGGTTTTTGGAATACTGTCCTCTTGGACTTTCAATTGATGATGACCAGATCGTAAATAGATTTTCGAATAATAGCTAGAACCTTGGAGGTTATGGAATAAGTCGTCGATTCTTGGGAGAGGGTATCGGTTTTTAATGGTTACTTTATTGAGTTCGCGATAATCGATGCACATTCTCATCGATCCATCCTTCTTTTTAACAAATAGGACCGGAGCTCCCCAAGGCGAGAAACTCGGTCGAATGAATCCAAGATCAAGGAGTTCTTGGAGTTGAGAAGAAAGTTCTTGCATCTCAGATGGTGCAAGACGATATGGTGAGCGCGCGATCGGTGCGGCTCCCGGGACTAAGTCGATGCGAAACTCGACTTGTCTTTCAGGTGGTACCCCTGGCAAATCATCAGGGAATACACTTGGGAATTCACGCACGATAGGAATATCTTCAAGTCGTCTTTCTTTGACTTTCTTGTCTATAACATGCGCGAGAAATGCATGGTACCCCTTCCTCAAATAATTCTGAGCTTTCATGCAATTCACCATCTTAAGAGAACTACGCCTTTTCTCTCCTTGAATAACGAGGGTTTCTCCAGAGTTTAATGGAATTCGGATTAATTTTTCAAAACAAATAATTTCGGCCCTATTCTTAGATAACCAATCCATGCCAATTACAATGTCAAAGCTTCCTAATTCAACAGGCAGTAAATCAATGGCGAATAAGTGGTCATCTAGAGTGAGGCTACACTCTTTCAGTACCTCATCAGTTTCTATTAGTTTTCCATTTGCTAGTTCAATCGAGTAATTCTCATTTAATTTACTAGCTTCTATATCAATTAAGGGTCTAAACTCAGTAGACACAAAGCTCAAATCAGCGCCACTATCAAACAAAATAGAAGCAAAATGACCATTGACAAGAAACGTACCGGTAACGACGTCAGGGTTCTCACGTGCGTCGCCGGCTCCCATCACGAATGCACGTCCACGCCCCTGATTGTTGTTGTTGTTTTGGTTCTGATTGGCTTGATTGTTTTGATTGTTATTGTTATTGCGGTTATTGTTGTTCTGGTTACGATTGTTGTTGTTTCGATTGTTTCCATTCTGGTTTTGGTTACGATCATTTGGTTTGGGACAGTTAGTCCTATAGTGACCAACTTCTCCACAATTGAAACAAGTAGGGTTGTTGTTTCTTTCACCATTGTTGTTGTTATTACGATTGTATTTTGGGCTCCTGCAATGCTGGGTAAGATGACCCCATCTCTTGCAGTTCCCACATTGGTGACACCTACCATCATGGTGCCTCTCACACTTAGGGCATTTTGGTTTGTTTCCTTGATAAGTATTCACCCAAGCGTTAGTGGCATTGTAAGCTTTGGCAGTCTCTTGTTTCTTATTATGTTGCTTATCATGCCCCTGACTGCCTTGGCTACTCCATTTCCTTTTCCCACTGTTATCTCCATTTCCATCAACAACTGGTGCCTTTCCCTTTCCAGTATTATCCCTTGTCAATTGACCCATTCGAACCGCATTATCGGTCAGATTGTTTGCTAAGTGTATGGCATCTTTCATAGTGGTGGGTTTGGATGCCGTGACCATTCCCCTGATTTGGGATGCCAATCCCCAAGTATACTTCTCGATTTTCTTAATCTCAGGAGTCACGAGGTGAGGAACGAGTCGGGCTAATTCGCTGAATCTAGTGGTATAGCTAGTCAGATCAGATCCTACCATGGATAAATCCCAAAACTCGTTTTCTAGCCTTTGAAGTTCGTTTCTAGGGCAGTACTCTTCTAACAGAAGAGTTTTCAGATCATTCCAAGTCATTTGGTAGGCAGCATCCCTACCAAGTGCTTGGACTTGCGTGTTCCACCAGGTCAGAGCCTCGTGGGTCAGAGTACAAGTGGCATATTTCACTTTGCAATTTTCTTGACATGCACTGATGTCAAGTACCACTTCCATTCTTTCAATTCAGCGAAAGATCCCAACGGCACCTTCAGTGCCACTGAATTTCATTGGGTCGCAGCCTAGGAAAGTCTTGTACGAACATCCTCTTTGTTCGTTCCTTGAGCCTGCGCGATTTAGGAAGATAGATTTATTTAACGCTGAACGAGGGAAAAGAATTAGAATTCTAAGAATTAGATAATTGACGTTCATTACCTCCACCGCCAGGTGGGTTGTTATTCCCTGGGTTGCCGCCACTTTGGTTGTTCTGGTTTTGCATGGCAGCAGCTACTTGTTCAGCGACGAGGCTATCGATTTGAGCAGCAGAGAGAGAACTTTGTCCCTGATTGTTGTTACTTTGTCGTGGAATTCTTCGAGAAACCATGTTTGAATTCTAGTAAACATGAGATAACATCATAAGGATGGTGGCTTAAATGAATAAAATTAAGAATATAAACTTATTCAAGCTTTATCAATTGATCAAAGAAAGAAAAATAAATAAATATAATATAATATAATAAAATAAAAAGAAATTTTATTGATACCAATTTTTCATATAGTAACAATAAGTTTTATTTGTCACCTAAATCCTAATCCTAAAAATAAAAAAAAATGTCCTAAAAACATAAAATGAAAAGATAAGTGCAACTTTAAGTTGCCAATGAAGCTAAGGGGATGGGGAAGTAGGTTCTTCAGGCTCCTCTTCCTCTTCCTCCTCCTCCTCTTCTTCCTCTTCTTCTTCTTCTTCCTCTTCTTCTTCTTCTGGGCCAAATCATAGTCAAAAGAAGAGTTCTTCCTCTGGCCCAGAGTCGGATTCAGAATCCGGTGGTGCCAGGAATCTGTTAGGTGGAGTTCGAACACGCTTCCTTGCAGTTAGCAGTCTGAGTAGACCACTTCCACGCAAGCGATAGATGACTCCAGGTTGTCCCAATTGTGGCTCTGGTGGGTGTTGATCAAGAACCGTTATGTAGCGTCCAGCGAATCGACCTTGAGGTGGTGGTGGATTCACAGGAACATGAGGAGGTGATGCTGGTGGTGATGGCACTGGTGACTGTGGTGGTGATGGTGATGGTGATGGTGGTGGTTGTAACGACCCGAAATTTGAATAAAATAAATTATGGGAAAAATATGATAAATAAGGATAAATCGTTTAAAACACGTAGGAATTGGTTTCGTGTCATTTGGACATCGTACGAGGAAGTTATGGGCGAAACCGGGTCGAGATAAAGTTGAAAAAGTGCAGCCCTGCTGCTTTGGAAAGTTCGCGACGCGAACTAGTGGTAACGATCGGGAAGTCGGGCCAGGTAGTTTGGCTTTGGGTCGCGAAGTAGTTCGCGTTGGGTTAGCGATCGCTAAGTATGCGTGCGTTATGCAGAGTTAGCGACGCGAACTTAGTTCGCGCCGCGAAGTCTGGTCGGGCAGCAATAAATCGGGTTTGAACTAGGGTTTGCTCATTTTCACCCCCAATTGTGGTGCAGCCGATCCTAGAGAGAGAAAGAGGCGATTTTGGTGTTCTTGAGCTCAGATCTTCACCATCTTGAAGGATCTAAACATCAAAGGTAAGATTTCTTGATTGTTGATGTTATCTAGCTAGTTATGAACTTTGTTTGGGTAGAAATGGTGGTTTGGGGAATAATTCATGTCATCTTTGGGGAAGATGACTAATCATGGGTGTAGAACACTCATAGTAAGCTTGTAAATGATGTGTACAAGTTGGA
The DNA here is from genome assembly GCA_963853835.1 of Calendula officinalis. Taxonomy (NCBI): domain Eukaryota; kingdom Viridiplantae; phylum Streptophyta; class Magnoliopsida; order Asterales; family Asteraceae; genus Calendula; species Calendula officinalis. The sequence goes on along the minus strand of OY970827.1, from coordinate 37,024,857 downwards.
TTTGGGTTTATTGATGGAAATCTTGAGCTTGGGTTTTGGGGTTTCACCAAGTTGGATGAACTTGGTGGCCAAGAATGTTGTTATGGGTTTATTGGTAGCTAGTTATGGATAATAACTAGATTTTATGATGATATGGATGATAGGTCAAGAAGACCTAAAGATTGGTGACATGTCACAAGTTGGAAAACAAAGATTTATGTTGTTAGACACGATTTGGAGTTAGCTTGGCTAAGGTGAGTACATGAGACTTTTAAAACTGGGTACATAGCAAATGTTTCTTTTAAAATATATATGATGTTTTGTGAGTCTTTATTAATAAATGATTTTTAATAAAGATATGATTGAAAAGATGAGAAAGTGATAAATAGTAGACTATCTAAGTATGTCTAAAGTGATTGATGATTTTGAAAGAGATCATGATAATGAAAAGTAATTAATAACTAATTATTGATATGACGTAAAAGAGTGTACTTTTATAATGTGTGATTACTAATAACGAGACTAGTTGATTCGATTATATGAATGCTAGTTAAGATTAGCATGTGGATAGATTGTATGATGGCCTTATGGCATTGATGATAGATGTGACACATAGTCACATGAAATAGTTATGACGGGTAGATTGAAATAGGACAGGTACATGGTAGATCGGAGGCTTTCTGGTTATCATGGTATCTTGAATAAAACTGATGAGTCGGAGGCATTCCGATCACCCAACAAGATGTTGGATCTTACTGAACTGGAGGCATTCTGGTTAGTAAGATAGAGATAGGTCACTTTGGCTGAACAGTGTGACAATGGGGGTTCTACTGAATCGGAGGCATTCTGGTTAGTAGGACAAAAATGGGGTCTCGTTGGTTTGGAGGCTTTTCGAACAATTTGACGGGTCGAATAGGCTATGAATGAATGTGATAGAATCACCGAAGAGGTGATTGATGTATATGAATGAGATAGGGTTACCACGGAGGTAACCAAAGTATATATATATATATATATATATATATATATATATATATATATATATATATATATATATATATATATATATATATATATATATATATATGTCTAATAAATGTGATTAATAATAAATGTGATTATTTATATATATTAATGTCGGGTCTAAAACCCATGTATCTCACGAGACTGTTTTGTCTCATGTACTACTTTGTTTTTGGCTATGTACTCAGGGTCAGGATCGTTGGATTAGAGGGTCGCGTTAGAAGTGGCCTAGTGTTGATCAGCTCGGGAGCTCGTAGGTAGATCCCGTTTATCCTATGGTTATGATATTGTATTTGTAACACCGGTTTTAATACTCTGATAAACTTTTATTGGTTTTTGTTAAACCGTATTTTGAGAATACTGGACTTGTAATATTTTTATTTAAAAATATGATTTAAAAAGTGTTTTGAAAATTGAGGTGTTACAACTTGGTATCAGAGCTATAGTTTAAGTGAATTAGGTTGGATGACCATCCTAGTCTTAGACTGTAGCAATAGGAATGTAAGATTCCTTGAGATCGATAGGTTGACCTTGAGACTTTATGATAAGTTTAGGGTTGAACCTAGGGGACCTATGGAAGTTGTTATGCAGTGTGCAATATGAGTCTTTGGAGGCCGTATGGCATTAGTATGATAGGGTCGACCCCTATGATAAGTGCCATGTTTTGATCTAATCGTGTTGTTTTTGACTGTTGAGCTGACCGTTTGAATCTTGTTTGTTGAATACTTTGGTATGGCGAAAGAGTAAATGTGAAAAGTGGACGAGCTCCACTAAATTGGGAAGAGTTATGAATGAGAATGTGAACTAGACTATTGATGACCGTATGATTAAGGGTAGGAGGAATGATTCCAATACCCGTATGAAGGAAGAGTTATCGAATGGCGAAGCCCGTAGTGAGAAGTAGCTACATAAAGAGGTAGCCAGACCTAGTCGGAAGAAATGGAAGGACGTTGTATAAGGTTGTCATAGCATGTGAGACCGTGGGGTAAATCGGAAGTTCTGAACCGGAGGTCACGATTGGTGGATTCGGTGGATTGAGCGAGTGCTAGAGAGTAGTGAGCGAAGAAAGAAAGATATGATAAGTTTGACATCCATATAATTAAAGGGTGAGGCGTCGACACGGTGGAATGTGTAGTATGGAACTTTTGGAAAGAGAGTGCGGTACAATATGTTGTGAAAGGAACTCACGAGTAAGTTGAAAGGGGAAGTCTTCCCGGAAGGAAATCTAGAGGGGGGCCCATGATGCAACCTCGGAGATCTTAGGTGAAGATTGATGTTATGTGATTATGGCTTTATTGTTTGGTTGTTACACGTGAATGGTAAAGACAAGAATGACTAAGGTATAGTGATGTCTTAGAACTCGTAAATGGGAAATATGTGGAAATGAATAAGTGTCGGGAACGACGAATTTTGATTGTCAAAGGTGATTGAATAAAAAGTTGGCATATAGCCATGTCAAGTTTTGTGACAATTATGATGAATTCGATATCAACGGTAAGGAAATAATTATTGGTTACCTGGCATAGTAATGGCATGACGGTATGGGACATGGGGTAGTGTGAGACTACGAATGGAAAATAAGTATTTTAAGTATCGCGATGTATAAGGACGAGAGTATGGAAAGTTGGGCCAATGTGTGCCAAGTCATGAGTTACAAATGTGGACCGGAGTCGAATGGTCGACTTAAGATGACCGGGTTGACCGGTGGACTATGGTTGAAGGAATAGATTGATAGTTACCCCGGTGGTGACAAAGGATTTGGAAAGTTGATTAATAGGGAAATGAACCGTTTAAGGGTGATTAGTGTGTGAGTGAGACGGTAAATGGGAATCGGAAATTTTATTGGTTACCCGCGAGGTACAATGCTTGTGCATTATATGATGGCCTTAAAGGCATGTGATAATGAAAAAGGTAATATTATATGAAACGTATTAAGTAGTATGCCCGATGAGAAATGTGTGAATATGGAAGAAAATGATAGCGCGATGTTATGAGAAATGTGTGAATATGGAAGAAAATGATAGCGCGTTGTTATGAGAAATGTGTGAATATGGAAGAAAATGATAGCGCGATGTTATGAGAAATGTGCTGAATTGCATGGTGAATAAATGGACGATTAAAAGGGGTAAGATAGGGGTAAAGTAAGTGATGTGAAAAGATGTATACTAGTGAAGTATGCCTGGTAGAATAAGAAAGAAATGATGTGATTAGCTCGGGGGATCCCCGGCTACTATGATGTTTGGGGGTGGAATTGGCTGGGCGAATCCCAATGGTTCCATTCCGAGATTGGAGATGTTCCAATCACTGTGACAGCTTGGATCTGGATGGATTGGAGGCTTTCCAGTCATCTTGATGTGATAGTTGAATTACGGATTGTAATGTCCGTATGATAATGTTTATGTGTTAATGAGATGAATGTAGGACCATGTGGTCGAATTGTATTGTTATAGTTCTACGTGTTATACAAGAAGTTGGTTTGCTGGTGCGGGTTGCATTAGGTCATGTATGGGTAGGAGATGCCTACGGTTTATAGAATATGAGGAAAGAGAACTCCTAGAGACCAATTTATTACTTGGTAACCAAGATATGGTAAAATTTCGTGAAAATTGTAGAATGTGTTGCGGTAGAGGATCTAATACCGATGTTTGAGAATAAAAAGTTATGAAGTTGATCGGTGGGGTACAAAGATGGTTGAAGGAATACTAAGTGATAGTATGAGTGACCAAGTGAAGGTCAAGAAACGGTAAATGTTAGTGTGACCTTTAAGTAAAGGTGCGACCCTCGGATTATTTGGGGAGGGCCTTAAGTAAAAAGGAAACGGGAACAATTATTAAGGAAATAATGATGAGTAAAACCGGAAGCGATAAATTGCGGGTAGTACCTCGTGAGTAGAGAAATTGTTAGTTGGGAGAAGTATGGTTGACCTTATGCTAAAGTCAAGATTTATCAATTTGTGATTGTTTGACTCATGATGACCGGGTGAAAGAAAAGTTAGAAGTTTTAGTAATAATAGAATGGATCGAATAAGGACGGTTGATAATTGAGTAGATTGGTGGGAAGCACTAGAAATGATTATGTGTATACCGTGTGGTATGATGTATAAGTAGGAAAATTGAAAGTAAATTTGTGAAAGGAAATGATAGCATGATGCTAAGTGTAATAATGCATACATGAATTGTATGCAAGACGGAATAGTTTTGTATGAGTCACTTTGGATTGGAGGCTTCCCGATCATTGTGACAGTTTGGGCCCTGATGGATTGGAGGCTTTCCGATCATCTCAGTGGCATAGTTAAGTATGATTTGATGTATCGGGAATGTGAGGTTATATCTATTGTATGTAGAACTTTATGGTTAATTATCATTATAATTTTATGGAAAATGAGAAATTGTGTTGAAAACGCGAGTCGTGTTTAAGTAAGAGTATGAGTAGGGGATACCTACAAGTTAGTGGTTCATGAAAAAGGAATGCTTTAGAAAGCACAGTGGTTAGTAGCCAATGAGTGGTGAAAGATGTATATCGGGTGGTTAGGCCACAATTGGATATGATTGAGGCTCTAGAGCCGGTAATCGGGAAGTTCAAGTATGGTATAAGGATGCTTGAAGGAAATTATAAAAGGTATAAGTAATTGGATGAAAATTAAAAAGTAATGGAGATTTGGTAATGATTTAAATGGAAGTTGTTAATCGATTGTGGAAATCGAAATCGAAGAAAAAGGGAAGAATTGAGAAAGGAAATCTAAATAGGAAATCGGGAATGAAAAGCTTGGGAAGCGATGCCTAGTAATAAAGGATAGGTGGAATTTAGCAAGGTAAGTTGACCTTATTCATAAAGTCAAGGTTAGTCAACTAGTAGATTGTTGACTTTGGTCAAAAAATTGGATTTTTACTTTCGTTTAAAATGATTAGTAAAGGGTAAGGGCATAATATATCATATATATGTGTGTTTGATAGTGGTGGATTGATTAACGGAAATAATTGTAGTCAAAGGGTGCGATTTTGACCATTGGGTATTTCGAATGGAATCTAGAAATCGAGTATGATTGTTGTTGGACCACGAGTGTAAGATTGATGGTTAAGGAATTGATGACTAATGGAACCACTAATGGATAAGGAAAGTTTCCAAGATATCGTTGACCTTGTGCTTAAATCAAAGATGGGACAATGTTGACAATTTGGTCAAAACGAGGGGTTGACTATCATTTTGGTCAAATAGTTATTAGTAATGATTGGGTCAAATCATCCCAATGGGAGTAAGGAGTTTGGTTAAGTGATGAGAAAGGTTAAGGTCAAATTGTGAAATGTTGACCCGTTCGGGTATTAGGAACTCAAGTTTGGATCTTTGGCCCGTTTGGGTATAACGGGTCGAGTGGGCGATTAAATGCATAAGTATTATTGAATCATAATTTGGGAGTGGAATGAGGATTGGAAATCCTTGAGTTGATTCCGAGGACGGAATCCTTTTAAGGGGTGGATAGTTGTAACGACCCGAAATTTGAATAAAATAAATTATGGGAAAAATATGATAAATAAGGATAAATAGTTTAAAACACGTAGGAATTGGTTTCGTGTCATTTGGACATCGTACGAGGAAGTTATGGGCGAAACCGGGTCGAGATAAAGTTGTAAAAGTGCAGCCCTGCTGCTTTGGAAAGTTTGCGACGCGAACTAGTGGTAACGATCGGGAAGTCGGGCCAGGTAGTTTGGCTTTGGGTCGCGAAGTAGTTCGCGTTGGGTTAGCGATCGCTAAGTATGTGTGCGTTATGCAGAGTTAGCGACGCGAACTTAGTTCGCGCCGCGAAGTCTGGTCGGGCAGCAATAAATCGGGTTTGAACTAGGGTTTGCTCATTTTCACCCCCAATTGTGGTGCAGCCGATCCTAGAGAGAGAAAGAGGCGATTTTGGTGTTCTTGAGCTCAGATCTTCACCATCTTGAAGGATCTAAACATCAAAGGTAAGATTTCTTGATTGTTGATGTTATCTAGCTAGTTATGAACTTTGTTTGGGTAGAAATGGTGGTTTGGGGAATCATTCATGTCATCTTTGGGGAAGATGACTAATCATGGGTGTAGAACACTCATAGTAAGCTTGTAAATGATGTGTACAAGTTGGATTTGGGTTTATTGATGGAAATCTTGAGCTAGGGTTTTGGGGTTTCACCAAGTTGGATGAACTTGGTGGCCAAGAATGTTGTTATGGGTTTATTGGTAGCTAGTTATGGATAATAACTAGATTTTATGATGATATGGATGATAGGTCAAGAAGACCTAAAGATTGGTGACATGTCACAAGTTGGAAAGCAAGGATTTGTGTTGTTAGACACGATTTGGAGTTAGCTTGGCTAAGGTGAGTACATGAGACTTTTAAAACTGGGTACATAGCAAATGTTTCTTTTAAAATATATATGATGTTTTGTGAGTCTTTATTAATAAATGATTTTTAATAAAGATATGATTGAAAAGATGAGAAAGTGATAAATAGTAGACTATCTAAGTATGTCTAAAGTGATTGATGATTTTGAAAGAGATCATGATAATGAAAAGTAATTAATAACTAATTATTGATATGACGTAAAAGAGTGTACTTTTATAATGTGTGATTACTAATAACGAGACTAGTTGATTCGATTATGTGAATGCTAGTTAAGATTAGCATGTGGATAGATTGTATGATGGCCTTATGGCATTGATGATAGATGTGACACATAGTCACATGAAATAGTTATGACGGGTAGATTGAAATAGGACAGGTACATGGTAGATCGGAGGCTTTCTGGTTATCATGGTATCTTGAATAAAACTGATGAGTCGGAGGCATTCCGATCACCCAACAAGATGTTGGATCTTACTGAACTGGAGGCATTCTGGTTAGTAAGATAGAGATAGGTCACTTTGGCTGAACACTGTGACAATGGGGGTTCTACTGAATCGGAGGCATTCTGGTTAGTAGGACAAAAATGGGGTCTCGTTGGTTTGGAGGCTTTTCGAACAACTTGACTGTAACACCTCAAATTTTAATGCCAAATAGTGGCCAAAATAAAACATTTTTCATAAATAGAAGAACTATTCCAAAATATGGATTTACAAAAACCTTTGGTATGAAAATCAGAGTATAAAGTTTGGTGTTACAAAATAGATCAAAACCAAAGCTAAGCATGAATCCAATCTAAAGTTCTTCTATTCTAGGCCCCGCATCTCTAGCCATGCGTACCTAAACCTTCGATCCCGAACCTGAGTACATAGCAAAACAAACAAGGAGTACGTGAGACAAAAACGTCTCGTGAGCTACATGGGTTTAGACCCGATAATAAAAGTGAAATGTCACGTTTCATATAACCAATCAATATATATATATATATATATATATATATATATATATATATATATATATATATATATATATATATATATATATATATATATATATCCAACTATCCAGTCTAGTCACATTAGTGTGACTCTAACAACTTTGCTTACCTAGCAATCACAACTAACGTGGATGAGTCGATGGGAATTCACCCCAACTGCCCCTCACTCCACACCTCATGACCGGGAGTATCCCGTGACATCGCATAACTAACGTGGATGAGTCGATGGGAATTCACATGGGAATTCACCCAACTGCCCCTCACTCCACACCTCATGACCGGGAGTATCCCGTGACATCGCATAACTAACGTGGATGAGTCGATGGGAATTCACATGGGAATTCACCCAACTGCCCCTCACTCCACACCTCATGACCGGGAGTATCCCGTGACATCGCATAACTAACGTGGAAGAGTCGATGGGAATACGCCCAATTGCCCCTCAATCCACAACTCATGATCGGGAGTAGCCCGTATCATCACATCATCTCAATCTCATCATAACCCTATGGTTATGCAAATCTAGCTCTTTGCTAGCACTTTCATCATCATCAAGTTAGTTCGATACTATCATAGGTATAACTAACTATCAACTACTAGTCTACACAATTAAGCAAATAGACCATAACACAAGTAATGAAAATATTTAACAGGGCTATGTACTCAGTAAATTCCACACGTACTCACCTTAGCAATATGATGCTCAAATCGTGTTCTTGACACCCAATCTCTTGCTTCACAAACCAATCAACTTCCCAAGACTTCACCAAAAGCCTAATACAATTATCACAATATGATCAACATTACAATCTACTAACAATGTGTTCATCTATCTCTAGATAACACCCAACAATCCATTTCCCCCAAATATGGTGATTTACCAAACCCTAGGTTTAACCAACCCTTAAGATTCTTACAAATCAGAATCATACACTTGTTTCCCTTGTTAATACACCATCTATTAAGTGTATACAACACTTATATCACCATAACCCATAACCCGAAGAGCTAGGGTTTCAAAGCCATACACCCAAATACATAGATCTTGAGCTACAAAGATCAAAGAGTGAAGATATACCTTTAATCTTCGACTAGGAGTGAAATCTAACAAAGATTTGAGAAGAAATCAACCAAGATCTGCACTTGAGCTCCAAAATCGCCAAAAGGAAGAACTAGGGTTTTCTATTTCATCAAATGAGCTCCAACCCGATTTTAATGCTGCACGACAATAGTTCACGACGCGAACAATAGTTCGCGTCGCTAACTATGCGATTTTCATAGATCGCGATCGTTAATCGGACGTGAACTTCTTCGCGATAAAAGGCCAAACTCCCTGGAGCTAGTTCGCGATCGCCATCCTTAGTTCGCGACGTGAACTCCTTTAGGCAGCTGGGCTGCACTTTTTCATCTTTGTCTCGACCCGGTTTCGCCCATAACTTTCTCATACGGTGTCCAAACGACACGAAACCAATTCCTACGTTCTTTAAACGATTTATCCTTATTTATCATATTTTTATCCAATTTATTTATTTACAAATTTCGGGTCGTTACAACTATCTTCCCCTTAAAAGGATTCCGTCCTCGGAATCACTCAAAAGAAATTCCAATTTACATTCTACCGAGTATCCATTCTCATTCTCCCGCGGTTATTACCGTCAACCTTTTCTCATCCCGAATTAGTCAACAATATGTATGTAAACATTCAATTAATCCCGTTAGATCCAAACGGTCAAAAATCAATCTTAAGCCTTTAGTGCCCAAATGGGCCAAACTTGCACAATTTTGACCACAAGACTTTCAATCCTTTAACCAATCATCTTATACATATAGAAATGACATGACCCACGCATTATAATCAACTAATTGACCAACACCAATGTCAAAGTCTAGCTTCGACCAAGTTACCACATTCCAACCTCGTCTAACCCTTGACTTACGAACAAAGTCAACTACACTTTAACAATTTCCTTTACCATCGACCTCTAATTATAATTTATCAACCATTAGATACCCAATTCCCAAATTCGACTTGAAAACGCCCAACGGGTCAAAGTGACATAATTTGTCTATAACTCTTTTAATTACGTCATTACCTCTTTCTCATACACACAACTAATACATTATACTACTATCATTGCGAGTCATTCGAAACGAAAGTCAAAACCCATCCTTAACCAAGTCAACTAATCATATGTTGACAAAACTTGACTTTTGCCTAAAGTCAACCATACTTTTTCCAATTAACAGATTCCCTACCCTCGAGATCTCATTCTCACTTATCACTTCCGGTTACACCCATTAATGTTTCCTTAACAATCGTCCATATTTCCAAAATTTCAAACCTTTTCAAATTTCCCCAAGTTCTCACATTCCCTTATGGTCACATCAACCCTTTACCGTTTCTTAACTTTCATTTGGTCACCTATACCATTTCTTAGTACCATTTCAATCATCTTCGCCTCACATACCATAATTTCACACAAGCTGACCATATACTGGTTCCCAATGACAATTGCTTTCTAACAGCATCCTTTTTCTCATATTCGAGAAGTCGTAGGCATCCCATACCTATACATGACCTAATGCCACCCGCATTTCCAACCAAATTTTCATTTACCATAACATAATAGCAATACTCATTAACCCCTTGGTTCTATCTTCGTCATATAAACACATACGCATACACACCTACATATATATACATATATATATCACGCCAACTCAATCTGAACGTATCCATTATGCACATATACAATCATATGTATATGTCACCAATACCATCCAAGCATCATCATCATGCGCATATACAACCATATGTATATGTCACGCCAATGTCATCTGACATCCATCCTTTCGCATCGCGTAGCCTTGCTACTATCTTACCCATTCGATCATCCAATCGCTCATCGTGCGTTCTAGCACCTCTCCCATAAAAAAAAAAATCGCATTATCTTTTTTTTCTTCCCTATTCATAAGTCTCCCATCGAACATAGTACTTAGCACAATTCATATAATATTATCCTTCCATTATTATATGCCTTCCAAGGCCATCATATAATGTACATGCATTGCACCCCGTGGGTATACCAATAAAATCTCCGATTGTCGTTTACCGTTTCACTTACACATCAATCTCCCTTGACCGGTCCATTTCCTTATTACCGATTTCCAATCCTTTTATTACCACCGGGGTAACCACCAATCTATTCCTTTAACCAAAGTTCACCGGCCAACCCGATCGCCTTTGAGTCAACCAATCGACTCCGGTCTACATTTGTGACCCATGACTTGGCACACATTAGCCCAACATTCCATGTTCCCGTCTTTCTACATCGCGATACCTTGAGATATTTATTTCCCAGTCGTAGCCTCACACACACAATGTCATATTATATCACCTCATTATTATGACATCTTGCCCATACTCGTCATCTTACCCTTAATATCAAATCGATCATCCCTTGCCCCGAAACTTGTTATGGCTACATGCCAATTTTTTTTTTTTTTTTACTCAACCATTTCTACCAATTAAAATATGCCATTCCTGACACTTACTCTTTTCCACCTATGTTACATTTATTAGTTCCAAGGCATCACTATACCTTTACTCATTCTTTTCTTTCCCATTTACATACATTAGCATTACATTTCTTATCCGGATTCCCGCCAAATACTCAAGTTTCAATTCCAAGATTTCCATTTCCAAATTTCCATTCTTACTACAATTCTTACCAAAACTTAGTACTTCATTGTACTACTATCCATTTGTTGGAAACATTTACCGTCCTTGCGGTTCCTCTTTTGATACCATATAATAACATCAACCCCTATATCCTTACTATCTGCGACACATCGAACCATATTCCTTTCTAAAAATATAATTTCCATACACATAACTAACCGGGAAAATCATTCCCCAAATAAACATCCACGTCATACAACTTTCCTCCAATTCCTATAACCACCAATCCGTGCGATAATCCAACCATTAAGCTATATCCACACAATATCTTGGCTTGGTGCATACCCAACCAATCCATACCGATAACCACATCAAACACCCTAATTCCCATGGGCAACAAATCCACCTTAAACTTTCTACCGTCTATTTCTATTTCACAATTTCTATAAACACATTCAACCATAGACGTTTTCCCGTCGGCTACTTCTATTTCATAAACCTCATCTAACATTTCGGACGGCACATTCAATTTACAACCGAACTCATAAGACACAACGAATAAGTAGAATCCGAATCAAATAATATAGAAGATGGCATGAAGTTAATGAATAAAGTACCTGATACTACATCGTGCACCTCTCTTGCTTCCTCTCGAGTCACCTGAAAGGAACGTCCCCTTACTTGAGCCGGTTCCTCTTTCTTTTGAGCCGCGGGCACCTTTGGCTCGATCCTCTTTTTCGGGCACGCATTGCTATAGTGTCCCATTTCATGGCACGAGTAACACTCCACCTCGGAGAGTGTCTTGGATCTACAATCCCGTGCTATATGCCCCGTCTTTCCACAAATATAGCACACCTTCGAAACTCCTCGGCACTCGCCGGCATGGTTCTTCCCGCATCTCTTGCACGGGGCAACGCTTCCTTGCTTGAAGGAATTTGATGTGAACTTCCCCTTTTTAGAAGTTCCCGAGCCACTCTCGGCTTTCCTTTTCTCGTTCACATGGGCCCTCACGGCATTCCTTGTCGCATCTACCTCTTCCACACCCCGGGCGGCACCAATGGCCTCATCGAGTGTGACCGCTCTCCTTACCTCCAATTGGTAATCCCAAGGTAGCCCACAAGCATACCGGACTACCCTCGATCCTTCCTCAAAATAAGTTCTTGCAACAAACGGGAGCAATCCCGTGAACTCCCTTGAGTACTCCTCAACCGACCTATTACCCTTCTTTAGGTTTACAAACCTCTCATGCATCTTCTCCAAATCCCTGTCGGGGCAAAACTTTCTCTTCAACCTCGTGGTAAAGTCGTCCCATGACATCTTCTCAATCACCTCCCTCCCGAGGGTCTCATACACGATATCCCACCACACCATGGCATCTTCTTTCAATAGTTGTGACGCATACGTCACCATATCGGCATCCTTACACTTACTACTACCGATAACCCTCTCGGTTTCTCGGATCCACCTCATTGTTACCTTCGGGTCCGAACTACCCGTATACGTGTTTGGCCTACAAGCCATGAATGTCTTAAAAGAACAACCATAATTTTCATCGGGTCTCGCCCTTGCATCACTACAACCACCTGTGGAGGATTTTTCCACTCGAGTGCCACCATCCCTGGTTTTCTCATCCGATCTAGCCTCGGATACACGATCTCCACCCGACCTCTCACGGTCCCCAATGATGCGGTGCACCTCATCGGCCACCACTCCCTTGAGTTGTTCAATAATAGCTTGGAGGTCCGCCATGGTCACCGGAGTTCTATTAGCTCCGACCTCCGATTCATCAACTTGATGCATCGACGGTTGACTTTCCTGTTCAACCACCACCTCGACATGAGGTATTTCTTCCTCCCGGCCCTCCGGGGCTTTACCACTTCTATGCGTGGTCACCATTTCTTTCAGTCACGACTTACGAAAGTCATTAAACATTTAGTACCTTGTGTATAACCCATTAGCCTCATAAGACTCAATATCCATAATCATATCAATTCTCATCGGTCCCCCTAGGTTCAACCCTAAACTTAATATAAAGTCTCAAGGTCAACCTATCGATCTCAAGGAATCTTACATTCCTAATGCTACAGTCTAAGACTAGGATGGTCATCCAACCTAATTCACTTAAACTATAGCTCTGATACCAAGTTGTAACACCTCAATTTTTAATGCCAAATAGTGGCCAAAATAAAACATTTTTCATAAATAGAAGAACTATTCCAAAATATGGATTTACAAAAACCTTTGGTATGAAAATCAGAGTATAAAGTTTGGTGTTACAAAATAGATCAAAACCAAAGCTAAGCATGAATCCAATCTAAAGTTCTTCTATTCTAGGCCCCGCATCTCTAGCCATGCGTACCTAAACCTTCGATCCCGAACCTGAGTACATAGCAAAACAAACAAGGAGTACGTGAGACAAAAACGTCTCGTGAGCTACATGGGTTTAGACCCGATAATAAAAGTGAAATGTCACGTTTCATATAACCAATCAATATATATATATATATATATATATATATCCAACTATCCAGTCTAGTCACATTAGTGTGACTCTAACAACTTTGCTTACCTAGCAATCACAACTAACGTGGATGAGTCGATGGGAATTCACCCCAACTGCCCCTCACTCCACACCTCATGACCGGGAGTATCCCGTGACATCGCATAACTAACGTGGATGAGTCGATGGGAATTCACATGGGAATTCACCCAACTGCCCCTCACTCCACACCTCATGACCGGGAGTATCCCGTGACATCGCATAACTAACGTGGATGAGTCGATGGGAATTCACATGGGAATTCACCCAACTGCCCCTCACTCCACACCTCATGACCGGGAGTATCCCGTGACATCGCATAACTAACGTGGAAGAGTCGATGGGAATACGCCCAATTGCCCCTCAATCCACAACTCATGATCGGGAGTAGCCCGTATCATCACATCATCTCAATCTCATCATAACCCTATGGTTATGCAAATCTAGCTCTTTGCTAGCACTTTCATCATCATCAAGTTAGTTCGATACTATCATAGGTATAACTAACTATCAACTACTAGTCTACACAATTAAGCAAATAGACCATAACACAAGTAATGAAAATATTTAACAGGGCTATGTACTCAGTAAATTCCACACGTACTCACCTTAGCAATATGATGCTCAAATCGTGTTCTTGACACCCAATCTCTTGCTTCACAAACCAATCAACTTCCCAAGACTTCACCAAAAGCCTAATACAATTATCACAATATGATCAACATTACAATCTACTAACAATGTGTTCATCTATCTCTAGATAACACCCAACAATCCATTTCCCCCAAATATGGTGATTTACCAAACCCTAGGTTTAACCAACCCTTAAGATTCTTACAAATCAGAATCATACACTTGTTTCCCTTGTTAATACACCATCTATTAAGTGTATACAACACTTATATCACCATAACCCATAACCCGAAGAGCTAGGGTTTCAAAGCCATACACCCAAATACATAGATCTTGAGCTACAAAGATCAAAGAGTGAAGATATACCTTTAATCTTCGACTAGGAGTGAAATCTAACAAAGATTTGAGAAGAAATCAACCAAGATCTGCACTTGAGCTCCAAAATCGCCAAAAGGAAGAACTAGGGTTTTCTATTTCATCAAATGAGCTCCAACCCGATTTTAATGCTGCACGACAATAGTTCACGACGCGAACAATAGTTCGCGTCGCTAACTATGCGATTTTCATAGATCGCGATCGTTAATCGGACGTGAACTTCTTCGCGATAAAAGGCCAAACTCCCTGGAGCTAGTTCGCGATCGCCATCCTTAGTTCGCGACGCGAACTCCTTTAGGCAGCTGGGCTGCACTTTTTCATCTTTGTCTCGACCCGGTTTCGCCCATAACTTTCTCATACGGTGTCCAAACGACACGAAACCAATTCCTACGTTCTTTAAACGATTTATCCTTATTTATCATATTTTTATCCAATTTATTTATTTACAAATTTCGGGTCGTTACATTGACGGGTCGAATAGGCTATGAATGAATGTGATAGAATCACCGAAGAGGTGATTGATGTATATGAATGAGATAGGTTACCACGGAGGTAACCAAAGTATATAGATATATATATATATATATATATATATATATATATATATATATATATATATATATATATATATATATATATATATATATATATATATATATATGTCTAATAAATGTGATTAATAATAAATGTGATTATTTATATATATTAATGTCGGGTCTAAAACCCATGTATCTCACGAGACTGTTTTGTCTCACGTACTACTTTGTTTTTGGCTATGTACTCAGGTTCAGGATCGTTGGATTAGAGGGTCGCGTTAGAAGTGGCCTAGTGTTGATCAGCTCGGGAGCTCGTAGGTAGATCCCGTTTATCCTATGGTTATGATATTGTATTTGTAACACCGGTTTTAATACTCTGATAAACTTTTATTGGTTTTTGTTAAACCGTATTTTGAGAATACTGGACTTGTAATATTTTTATTTAAAAACATGATTTAAAAAGTGTTTTGAAAATTGAGGTGTTACAGTGGTGATGGTGATGGTGGTGGTGGTGAAGGCGATGGCGCCCTCACTGATGATACATCACTGTGCTCGCTGTCCAAGCCTGATGAACCCTCAAATGAACTCGAAGACATGCTGTAACAAATCTCACAAAGTATCCCTAATGTAAGCATCTAGTAGAAATAATAATTTCTATCTAAGGCAAGTATAAGGCAAGTAAGTCTCCTAATAAAACTAAGGAGGGACATGAGATGCAACTCTATATGCAGTAAAAACTTTTCGACCAAAAACTTTTCCCAGTTATAGATTAGACTGACGCTAATTCACTATAACTAATGTCTCTGATACCAATATGTCACACCCCGCCAAAAATGGTTTTACGGAAGAACGAGGTGCGATTAATTAATAACATAACACATCAATAATAGTAAACTTCGCATAAAATGTAAAATGGATTGCCAATGTCGTTACAAAAACCAAAAGAAATTGTTTAACCATAAAACGAAATAAATGTTTGTAATTGAAAACTAATGTCATAAAGACTTATTATTGAGACCAATGCATGACAATCCTTGACAAAATTTTATGCTCGACATAGCTTAATTTCCGTTACCTGGGAAAACATATAGAAAAAGTGTCAACACAATGGTTGGTGAGTTCACAGGTTTTGTGACTCCAAAAGTTATATCATCAAATCGTTGGGTACAAATCATGTACAAAAATAGTTTTGGTGCAATGCATAATCCCTCGCAAGCTAGCTAAGCAAACAAGTTAAAGTATAATCAAGGAGCCGGTAATCAAACCATAAATCTAAAGTAGTTAGAATATAAAGCTCAAACCCAGTTGGACTAGCGCGACTAGTCATGAGCGGGGGATCAATCCCGATAGTATTATCTCTATATTCCTTGGCTAAAACGCATAGTTAATGATTAGGGTTAAACGAGGACATGTATTGTGGCCCTTAAACAGTTGGTACGTGTACACCACAATGATTATACAAAGATCAATTATTGCAAAATAGTTTGAGTAGTATATGTTTTCTCCCCCAATAAAGTCGTAATAAAATAGTAAAAGTGGGGCCGTGAAACTCACCTTAGCGAAGCTTCCAAATTTCGTAGTTGGGGATTCCAACCAAAAGTTCCTAGCGTCCTAAACGCATAGGTATAGTTAATAAGTGACGGTCTAAAATGACACGCCTAGACTATATGATGCATGAATGTTTCTCTCAACTCGAGTTTTGATGTGAGCGATATGTTGGTGACTTGGTAGAGTTGGACTTGTATATTAAATATAGTTAAATATGTTAAGTACTATTTTGAAATACATCCACTTTGTTTGTAGTTAACGATTTGTAGTTCGAAAGATAATTATTTAACATTGAGTTAAATAATTATAAATGATTATTAATTAATTAATAAAATAAAATAAATTTAAAACTTAAATCATTATTAATTAAGTAATTTGGTAAGTAAATTTCAATTAAATAAATGTTTAACTAGTTAAATCGTTAATCACGTAAATAATTATATAGTTTAATTGAAATAAAAATAAATAATAAAAAGAACGTTTCCACTGTACAGTTTTATCAAAGTTTAGGAATATTATATTATTTTATTTATTTATTTATAGTTTAAATATTCTTGAAATAAAAAAAAATATTTGGGCTCCAATTATATTGTTACTAGGAAAGAAACTGATGGG
Organism: Calendula officinalis; assembly: GCA_963853835.1. Classification (NCBI taxonomy): domain Eukaryota; kingdom Viridiplantae; phylum Streptophyta; class Magnoliopsida; order Asterales; family Asteraceae; genus Calendula; species Calendula officinalis. The sequence continues at coordinate 37,007,562 of OY970827.1, read as the reverse complement.
CTAACATAACAGAAACGAATTGGGTTGGCAGATTTAGCCTGCTGGGCCGGCCAGAGGCCAAGGCCCATTCGGCTATCAGACTTCCTCAAAATCGATTTGGGTTAATAAAACATTTGGGCTTCAATTTTAATTTAAATCGATTAACTGTTTGGGCTAAAAATTTTATTTGAGTTTACTTCGTTTGCTGGGTCAAAACCAATAGAAAGCCCGACTGAGTTTGGTGGCTGGTGACCAAAACCCAGTCGACTGAGACCAGAGCAGAAGTCGGCGATGATCAGGAACTCGCCGGAAAGTTTTTATTGGAGGAACAGAGGACAAAATTCTTTTATATGTATTTATATATTTCCGCCACCCCTTTAAACCCGGTAAGTAATAAGTAGACGTAAGTTACCCGATACACCCAAACATGAAAATATTACGATACAGAAGGTGAACCCATCGCGAAGAGATACCGGCACACACACACGCACCCACTGTGTGTGTGTCGCCGGAGAAGACAACCCGAACCCGAAACATGAAGGAAACTCAACTCTCGCATGCATGCTTAAGATTAACGACAGCGTAGTTTAGAGATTATACCTAGCAGAAACGTGAGCAAGAAAACGAGAACGAGCACCGGAGCTTGCGTCACCGGAGAAGACTGTGAAGATCGCCGGAACCGTTTCTGTTTGTTGAAATCAAAGCCCAGAAAGCATAACACCTACTGTTAGGGACGGTATGAATGGATGAAAAATTTAAATGGGTTTTGATATACCTTTCAGAGAAGGCGAGAAAGAAGCAGCGAACGAGAGCACTAGGTTAACGGAGGAGCTATGGTGGTCGCCGGTGTTTGTTTCTGCTCTGCGGGTTTTGCCGAAAGTGAGAGAGAGGAAAAGGGTTTTTAATATTAAATAGGATAGTCTTAGGCTTTGAAAGTGATAGGTGATAGACTCAACTTTTGAATATTATAATATTATCTTATAGAAAATGTGTACTAGATAGCTGGGAATTCGGTAGTTGACTAGTTCATGGAGTGGTGGGTAAGTACTATATATTAGTATAATATTCATTTAAATTCACCACATGTACCGGAAATTCAGGGGTGTTGGGTACTGTTAAATCGTGGTGATGATGGGAGATATCCGATAGGAACAAAAGGAGTTTGAATTATGGATGTTTGAGGTATGCATGCATAGACAACTTTTATTTTATAATAATTTATCTTTATTTTCCTTTTTGAACTCGTGACATGCATGCTCATTTAGTACATCTTTTTGGCCATTTTAACAAACTTACTTGTTTGTTAAATTTAAGGTTTGTATAAATATTTTAATACTACAAAGTTCATATATGTATATATATAATTTGTTTGAGTTTAGTCACCAACTCGCTAAATTACAGCTAACCACTGTACAACCTTAGTTAATTGCATCTTTGATGTGTACAAATTAATAATTAATTTGTATGTTTTGCTAGGCTTATGATAAAAAAAAGATCCTATTATTAAGGTCATAGGAAATGCAACTAAATGATCACAAATAGGTGTTGGGTTAAATACCCAATCGCGAGGGTTGTCACAATTTATATATATATTTCCTTGAAAATGTAACATCTTAGCATAATAATTTGTTTTATGCTTTAGAATATGCCTAATATTTGAAGCATCCTTGTGATATATTTATGAAGTACTAGTTGTTTTTATCTTTAGTGTTGTTGGTATCCTATTTGGTGTTTCATGTATGCATGTGACTGAATCCCATGGCCCACTTCTTTTGAATATTAACTATAACCCCCAATATTCAAAAGTTCCAACACCTACAAAATACCATTATCCATTTCATATTTTCATGGCTGTTTTCTCCTAGGCTTTTTGAATTTTTGCAATAAACCATTCACATATCATACCAACCATATGATTAGGATCTATTTTTTAATGTTTAAGATAATTATATTACAAGCAAATATGAAGTCTAATGATATGGCATATGCATAGTGGGTGAATGCTATTTAAAATGTAGACTTCAACTACTATATCATCATATCTATTGTTGATTATATATTAAACTAAAATTAATTTATGTCAAGTAATGAACATATGGGTTATTAAGTTGGTTGGTTAAGGTGTTATGTTAATAATGTTGAGGTTACATGTTCAAAACCTTCATAGTACATATTTTTATAATGTCAAATATATTTCAAATTAGTAAGGTGTTAGCTTAATTTTTAAGTGTCAGCTAATTTTATAAAACTTTCTTGATTATATTTCACTACATAGTAGAAACTAAATAAGTATAACATGCTCTGTTTCTGAACAAAAAGGGTATGGCAATATCAACCACTTAAAAATCAAGTAATTCCTTTATTGGACCATACACAAAGGAGTTGTGGGTCCTATGCAATTAATCATGATAAAATGGAAGTGAGGAGGTTGGTGTGTTCATTATTATGTGACTTTAGACAACACATAACTCATTTAATTATAACCATGTTTATTTACCCTTACCATCATACCTTTTTTTTTTTACCAACCCTCATGGATGTGTCTACTAATGGAACTACTTGAGTTTCACTCTTCTTTTATTACCCTATTACCCTTCATTTTGAATTATTAGCCACATTTCCAAATTGATTCAAGACAAAGGATAAAATAAATAAATAACGACTATTCCATAAATAAATAATGAGTCTTCAATAAATAAAAAGCAAAGCAAATCACATGTGATGTTAGTTTATAGATGCTTCGAAGTGTAGATTTTCGTTTAATTTTTAGCATCCTAACTTGATGTTAATTGCACGAGTGTTGTAAAAAAACAAATAAATTTCAAACTAAAGAAATTCATGGTACATCACGACATTATTACAATGGTCTTAAAAGGTTATAACAATACAAAACTCAAGCATAGAAAACAACACTAACTTTTGTATAATTTACAACAATTTATGGTACCTTTTTCCGGGAGTGTATACGATACTTTTGAACTAATTTCTACTTTTTCTTCCTTTTGTATGATGATTAAACCAAATAGAAACTGTAACAACAAACTATATATGAGAAATCATTCACCAAAACATGACTTACAAATTTCAATTTTGTTGTGTAAGAAATCATGTTATCCGTTCTTCTTTAAACTGTAGAAATCCGGTTGGTGGGGGTGGTTGTTGACGGTTTGGATATTCTGGTATTCGTGTTAGAGAATGTACACCTGTCGACCCCTGATTGGGTGGTTGAAGTTGTGAGGTGGTGTTATTGTTAGCCATATTATGGCTGCTGTTTTTGGCTGCTGGTACATCGTGTGTGTGTTTCCCTTCGTATGTTGTTATTACGGCTTTTGGGTCACTTGCAGCTCTTTCCACATGCTTACGGACATTGCATCCTTGGCTCGTGCACTTGTAATAACTCCTACATAATAAAGAGATGCAATAACTAAATAATAACATTTATATGTGTGCGTGTATATATATTGTATGTATATATATAAAGGTTGGTTCATTGACTTGAAAATAAAGGTTGAGAATACGAGAATAAGTCTCAGCCACTCATTTTGACAATCATTCAGAACAATCATATATGAATAAAAAAATTATCTTATATAATCATACGTGAATAATACTTATTCATATATCAATAAACACAAAATTCACAATCCCAACCTTTTTGCAAAAATCAATAGAACCCCTCTCCTATATATATACTCAATTAATTAAGAGATCGGAATTAACCTAGGATGAGGATTTCCTTTAACAACTTTCTGTCCATACTTGCGCCATCTATAGCCGTCATCAAGAAGATCAACTTCACTGGTTGTTTGAACTATGATCCGAGGTTCTGTAACTGTCCGGTTGGATGAAACCGGTTCTGAACCCCTTACATCCATATTCCTACACAACAAATCCCAAATGTATAAAACTTAGTAGAATGAATACTACATTTTCTATATAAAAAGAAACATGGTCATACCTAAATTCTCAACTAGTTAAATAAAAATGGTTTTTTCGCCTAAAATATGATATAGTTTAAGATTGATCCATTTTAGTTGTTGTACACTTTTATGTCCAATTGAATCATTCGACAATCTGATGACCGGATAAAACGACGATGTGGCAGAAACTAAATTACCCTACCGCGGCACAAAAAAGACATGTCACTAGCAATTTAGCAGGTTGTTGCCACGTCAACACTTTATCAGGTTGCCAAATGGCCCAAATAGGATACAAAACCATCTTTTAATGGCTAAATTGGATAAAAACTTACTTATACAATAAATAAATAATGTGAGATGTAAATTATGTTATTACTTTAAATAATAAAAACCCATAAAAAAATACCTCCTTTTTGCTTGAGGTTCGTCTTCACGTCTTTCATCACCTCTAGTTACATCATCACCAACTTCCTCACCATCACTCGATCCCGAATGTTCATAAGTAGCTTGACTAGATTCTTGATCCTTCATAGTCAACGAATGCATTGACCTCCCATCTCTTGAATGGCTAAAATTACCAGTTTGACCCTCATATTGGCTTGAACCACCGTTATTACCATCTTTTCCACGTTTAGATTGAGGTGGTTGATGGTTATGTTGCCCTTTATATATAATTTCTGTCACTAAACCTTCAACAGACCGTTCAACTTGCTTTTTTACAGGACAATTTGGATGGGTACATTTGTAATAACTTCTCGGGTATTCACTGCCTTTGACTTGTTTTTGACCGTATTTCCTCCAATTGTAACCGTCATCAGCAGGCTTATCAACTGCTATGGATGAAGATTGATAACGGTTATCAGAATTTGATAAATTTGATGATTCTTTTGTGGTGTTATGGTCTGAGATTGAAGGTGGAAGGCGTTGATATGTTGTTACATTTGAATTAAAGGAATGGATTAGTGGTAATTGGGTATGTGATTGAGTATGCATTTGTGTAGCTTGTGATGTAATCTGAGCTAATGCTTGTTGGTGTGACATTCCAAGAGAACCCTATTCATAAAACGAAAATGAACAATAATTAAAAAATAATGAAAGATTTACGTCTTTAATCGTATAGGATTTCCTTTTTATTATAGAGCAATGTCATCTAGATGTATAACCAAACAACAAAAAATAGTTTAAAAGGTTAAAATGATCATTTTCATCATTTAGATGTCTGACCAAACAACAATTTATCATTCAGACACAGATTCATACATGACTTCTGCATCATCCAGGCCTCTGCGTCTTAAGACATTATTCATGTACATACTAAAAACAACCCCAAGTAAGTATATATTCTTTTTAACCATCATAAACCAAGTTCATTAAACATTCAAAGGGTTTTTATTATTTTAAATAACACCATACTTCTACATATTTAGTTATTGTGCAAATTTATGTCTAATTAGTCATCAAAATATGACTTTTTATTGCATTTGAGTCATTCGACAAGCTAATGACCTGATAAAATGGTTACGTGGCATAACTTTTTGAGGTGGCAAGTAATTTGCTCTTTTTCTGTCGTGTTTGTGTCATCTGGTTAATTATCACCGCATCACCATTTATCAAGTTATCATATTGCCAAATGTATAAAACACAAAACCTAACTTTAACAATCCAATTAGACAAAAAAATTATACAAATACTAAACATTCAAAAATGCAATTTCCACAATTTTACCAACATTTCATGTTGTACGATGATTATAGAAAGTTGCAAATTAAATGTTGTTGTTATACATATTCTAGGATATTGAATTAAGGCCTTCTTATATGAGTAACTACAAATGAACTAATATGCTGTAACTAAAACTAAACAATTGAAACTTGTGTGGGTGTATGTGTGTAAATCATGCTACTTCAAGTCCAAATTTCACATGGAATGCTCATTATTCATTAATAGCAAATAAACAATTTAATTCCGCAAGTTATCATCCTAAATTAATGTCAATTAATGAGCTTTTAAACTAGAAACGAGAGTCATAAAAAAAATAGTAACCTGAATTTGAGGAAAAAATCCAGGTGAATCAAGCAAGCTAGCCGGACTCATGCCCGGTGGTATAGTAAACATAGCCGGTTGACTAACCACCAAACTCGCCGGCCGGCCATTACTACTAAACTGAAAGTCAACGGTTCCACCGCCACGAACACCGCCATCGTTATCCGACTCCTTATTAGAATACGAATGCCCTAAATCCAGATGACTTGACGGTCTCCGATCAGGAATCTCCGCCGGCGATAACATAGCTCCCGACAAAAGCTGAGAAAATGAACGACAATCGGAATCCGGGTCGTTCTGCGAGAAGAAATTTGAAACTAAAGTCATCGGTCCCGGACTTTCATCTGTTCTGTTACCTTCGCCGGTGAATAAATTCTCGACGGTTGAACGTGCCGGAAGTGTAATTGACGGCCGTGTTGACGGTACCGACAAAGATAATCCCCTTTTTTCATCCATGTTTCAATAAAATTGAGCTTGTATGACTAACTAATTGAATATATAAAACATTTCAGGTTGGAATTAATTCGCCGGCGATGAAATTTCCGACGCGCTGTTTTCGGTTTGGTTGTGTGTATTCAGAGGATCTGCAAATTCAGCAAAAAGTCCACGGAGCAGATACGAAAAAGGTTTTCTGAAAGTATTTCCATTTTTGGGGTACTTTCACCTCCCTACATGTTGCGTTAATTTTCATTTCACCCCTCATTTATTGAGTCTATGTGTTAATTTCATAAACTTTTTTTTTATGAATGATTAGTTAGTAAAATAGTGGTTAAAACTAGAGAGTGATATTTATAAATGGCAGTATGCTGTCTCTCTAACTCTTCACTTATGGTGAATAAACACCACCACTTATTCACCTGAGAAAAATCCTTTATCAAAACACGAACACGAGACCTTGTGAAGGAAAAACTTTAAAGGTTTTCCCTTGTTGACCAGTTGATCTACACCAACTAGTTTAATTAGACCACTCCCAATGGTGACAAACTGACGCCGTTAGTTTCTGCCAACTCAGCGTCACGTCAGCAGACACACTAACTAACACTAAACTGACGTACCCATGCCAACATCACCCCTTCTCTTCACCAAATCTGGGCCCCACCATTTATTTTTCTTTATTTTTAATTAAAACAAAAAATATTACTAAAAACATAATACTATTATTAAAAAACATTACAATAAGCGTGCCAAATCCACAAATTATAAGACGCAACCGCTTCTAGTATGATCGTTGGACACCCTTTGTCATCTCATGTGTATTGTCATTTCCATGCCACCGGGCAATTCCTCCAAGGCCAGTGCATGCAATCGATGCTGCAGAGCATACCGGGAAAACCATGCACCTCAGCATGACGTTGATGGAGGTTAGTATTTATAGAAGATTAAAAAGTTATTTTTTTAAAAAAATTAATAACGGTAATATTACCGTTTAGGGGGAAAAAAATTAATTAATTTATTCAATGGGCCCCACCATCTACAACCGATCCCCTCTCTCGCTCGTCTTCAAACTGGCGCACCCAACCGGTGGGATGCCACCGACGGCCCGTGCCAACGGTTGGGGAGACTCACGGCAAAAGGGACGCAGCCCCTTTACCCCCGTTGGCACCCGTCTTATATAAACTTAGTTAACCATTAAACTAACATTGATCATATGTTTTTTTAAGTAATTACTATATTAAACTGTATATCAAGATATACAACGAGCATGTGTTCGTTTTTTGTGACATGGAAGTTATATTTATAAATTGACATATTCATATAATTATATAAAAACTGTTGTTTTGAAAATTTGAAGATAAATCAAAATTAATATTCAGACACTATTTTATAAAAATATAAAAAACATCATTTTATAAAAATAAAAAAGGAAACTATTCTGTAAATTTCTCTTGTAATTTTCAATTCATTTGAATAGTTTACTACTTTAAGGGGTTATGTGTAACATTCTCATAGTAGTTGGCTAAAAATATGAAAACCACAAGGGAGTAAATGGTAAATTAAGAAAAACATATTTTACAAGAGTATCCAAAATGCCAATTGGCAATTGTTAAATAAAATCTCAAGGAAAGAACACCCACCCGCTTACGTTATTGTGCCCACGACATGTTCCAATCTACACCCGCCAAATACTCTCTTTCCATTTTACTATTAATCCTCACACAATTTTATATATAAACTAATAATTTTTTTATTTATTTAGTCAGATATATCCAAATTGCAAATGCAACAAGACAAGTTACCTTCCACCATAACTGAAACAACCATTGGAACCCAAAAATATGAGGTACTTTAAAAAGTTAGATGCGACATGTCATAGATAATTATCTACATTATAAAAACTTATTTACATATCATACTGTATAATTTTTAAAACATACTATATAAGTATACCAAAACTTTGGTTGTAGTGTATAAAAATAAGTTTTTATGGTGTACTTATCACCTCACGAGTATTACTAATACAGAGTGAATAGTGGCGATTTTAGAAGAAAAAAAGATATCGAAGGCAGTTTATCAGGCACTAGGGCAAGTTGCATATGTTGAAACATGTCAAAATGGACAGAGTCAGATTGATCAGCAAATAAATTGTTTCCATCGAATTCTTCTAAAATAACTTTTACCTTTTACCAGTTGTGTGTTTACAACATAAATTTGACACGATGGTTGGAAAGCTGATTTGCTGTGAATATCAATTATTGGAATTAAATCAGTTAATTCGTCCTTTTTCAGGACTTGTATCCAAGTCACAACAATAAAAATATTTAATCCCGTAAAAAATGAGGTATGAGGAAGTTGAAATGTAGACATTTGTACCTTTATCCAGGGATAGAGAGACGGCTTTCTGGAAAATCTTGGAAGAAGTGTGTGATGGGAAAAGGTAATACTTCGTAAATAAAATAAAATGAAATAAAAAATGAATAAAGTCATAACTCATAAGCATGTAGATACATATAAATCATGTAATACATGTAACACTACATTTCTAAAAAATTAAGTTTCACTTATAAATGGATTTATAAATAAATTGTACCTTAAATTTTATAAAATAGGACTTCAAATCCATTTTATAAAATTAATCGTATAAATATGATTGAAAACCAGCTTCAAACTAAACTAATTGCATGTCAAAATACAATTTGAGCTCCAAGAGATCCAATAAAACTTAAGTTAATTAGGCTAATTTTATTTGTTTTTGGAGCCTGGTAAGTCTTGGGTTTGGGCTCTTTAAATACGCTACAAAATTTAACTCTGTTGGGCCTTAAGTTATGGTACCCCTAGGCCCGAGGCCCATACTGACCTCCATCTACATAAATTGGGTCATGGGCGTGAAAGCGCTTGAAACAAGACTATTGAACAAGATGTGCTATTGCAAATTGCAAATTGCAATGCTAAAGTTTTTGTGAAGATATTCGTTTGCAATTTGCTTCTTGTTGCCCATGGATGAAATCCTACATGAATGCCCTTTAAATTGAGATAACAATTCATTAATGTAGAACGTAAAATGGTATTTGTGCATATTATTTGTGTTTACTTGTGTGCATACTCACTTAATCAAGACAAATGTCAAAATCAAAAGATGATATGAGGAAACGAATTAGTGGATTACATATGTGGCTCGCAATTATCTTACAGCAAGAACAATTAAAATAAACGAGAATTTGGGATGTCATATTAATCAAGGCTAATTTATTGAGCTTTTATGTTATTATATTTTATATGGCCTGCTTTTTCTATAAATTAACTAAACAAAATTGGTATCTAGCGGCCTGCTTTCCTTTGGGGAAATAAGTAAACATATTATTTGAACACTTTCTACTGCAATTGACAAGATGATGAATTTGATATGAATACAAGAGACCTTGATCCTAAATTAACCTTTCTTTCTGAGCTTTTTGTCTTTTATTATTTGTATCTTCTCTTTATACTATCCACCCGGATTGTTTGACTTTGACTTTCGGATATGTCGAGGTGGGGAATATTAATTCGTTACAGGTTGTGTACGTGTCTTGGTAATTGATGAATAATTTGTCCTTTTAAGTACATGGCTTACCGTTTTATCTAATCAGTTAAAAATTTTAATTCGTAGAAAATAAGTACATCGATTCTTTCTTGATTTTCTTTAACACATTAATGGCAAATTCATCATCTTGTTTAGAATCATGGAATCATGATGTTTTTCTTAGTTTTAGAGGAGAAGATACTCGCGACACGTTTGTGTATCATCTCTATGAAGCTCTTGTAGCACGAGAAATTAACACTTTTAAAGACGATAAATCACTTCAACGGGGAGAATCTATTGGTCCATCCCTTTTGAAGGCCATTAAAAGATCTCAAATTGCCATCATTGTATTCTCTGAAAACTATGCGTGTTCTCCTTGGTGTTTGGATGAACTTACATATATTATGAAATGCAAAAAAAAGAGGGCACAAATCGTACTGCCCGTATTTTATAATGTGCGTCCCTCAGAAGTTCGGGGTCAAAAAGGGAAATTTGGGAAAGAATTTTCCAAACATGAGTTGGAGAACAACAATAAAGTCGAGTCATGGAGAAAAGCACTCACGGATACTAGTAACATTGCTGGATGGAAACCCAAGTATGATGTCCCTAGGTAATTTTCCTTCTTTTTTGATTTTTCTATGCTTTAAAAGGATATGGCCATAAACATTGGATGATCATATGCATGTTATTTTTAAAAAAAACGTACCACACATATAGTTATACTTGTGCTGTAAAAAAAGGAAATTTCCAAAAATAGACCTAGTAAGATCCAGAATTTCTTAAAAAATATTTAACTTTCAAATATTTCCAAACGTGCAACTTGTGCGACTCCACGTGAAATTTTACAAAAATGGTCTGATCATACATCAATCACACAAAAATGTTCTGGTCGCAAAGAAAAACATCCGAGTAGCACACAAAAAATCCGGAGTCGCCAAAAAACATCAAGTCGCACGTTATATAATTCGCAAAAGTCTGTTTTGGAGGAAAAGTTTATTTTTAGTCTAATTTGATAATTATCTCGTAAAAAATGCATTAATAAAATCTGCATTTTGGTATGAATATAATCTAAGAGTACCTTTTTTAATGTGGGTGTGTCTTAATTATCCTTGTAAATCCAATGTGCAGTCACGAGTTAGAGTGCATAAAAGATATTGTTGACACAGTTTCACATAGGGTGCTTTCAACAAATTCAAGTGCCAATGAAAATTTGATAGGAGTAGAGACTCGTGTGCAAGATTTGAAGTCAAAGTTACAGTTTGAGTCAGGTGGAAAGCTCATGATTGGAATATGGGGGGTTGGTGGTGGTGGTAAGACTACTCTTGCATCTTGTGTTTATAACGAAATCTCTCGCAAGTTTGATTGTTGTTGCTTTCTAGAAAATATAAGGGAGGAATCGAGTAAGTATGGTTTGAAAAAACTGCAAGAGAAACTTCTCTCTAGCGTTTTGAGACAAAAACAAGTGGAAATAGAGACAATTGAGAAAGGAAAACACTTGATAAAGAGTGTATTATGCCGTAAAAAGGTGTTGATCGTTCTTGATGATGTCGATCACGTTGACCAACTAGAGGCGTTAGCTGGATCACATGATTGGTTTGGTGAAGGAAGTAGAATAATTATCACAACTAGAGATAATCATTTATTAAATGCTAATAAAGTAAACGTTATACACAATATTAGCTTGTTGAATGATGATGAGGGTATTAAGCTCTTCCGCAAGCATGCATTTCCGGATTACCAAATGATGGAAGATTATGAGATGCTTTCAAAAGATGTGGTTTCTTACGCTAATGGGCTCCCACTTGCACTTAAAGTTTTGGGTTCTTTTCTATGTGATAAAAATATGAATGAGTGGATGAGTGCATTGGATAGATTGAGAAAAATCCCTGATAATAATATTTTGGAAAAGCTAAAAGTTAGCTATGATGGACTTGAGAATGTGGAGAAAGAGTTGTTCCTTGATGTTGTATGTTTTTTTCGGGGAAAAAGAAAAGGTAAGGCAATTGAGATACTTGATGCTTGTGATTTTCACCCTGTTATAGGCTTAAAGGTGTTGGTACAAAAGGCTCTCATAACCATTTCAGATGGTAAGTTAGACATGCATGATTTGGTACAAGAAATGGGACATTACATCGTTAGAGGGGAATATCCTAATAATCCTGAAAAACATAGTAGGGTTTGGAAAGTAGAAGATGTTACAAACATATGTTCTATGGATCCAACAACGGTAATGGTTATATACGTATATATTTATATTTATATTTATATGTGTGTGTGCACGCAATCTAACATATGTGCACGCATATGTAACACAATCTAACACCATTTTGTTCATTTATGGTAGGAACTTGACAAGATTAAAACAATAAGAATTATATCCCATATGGATGATCCATTACCACGCGATAATCATCATGTTGTTGCAAACATGAAGAAACTTCGGTGGATTGATTGGAAAGGTCATCGTGCGAGTTCATTACCAACAAATTTTCCGCAAAGGGAACTTTGTTGTCTAATATTGAGTGCCGGCCAACAAACACGACTTTGGAATGGTTATAAGGTAAATCTTAACATTAGAGTTAAAATGAATTAAAGCAAAGTTGATGGTGAATTATAAACCCTAAAAGTTTACTAATTAAACTTAAATTAGTTATTAATTATATATAATAGCTAACGGGTTTGTATACGCACCCAATTTTCCATTAATTCTCATCATATTGATGAATATGTTGGCAAACTTTTGACTTGTCTAAATTTGTTATTTGTATGCATCAGTCTCTACCAAATTTGAAAATGATCAAACTTGATGGTTTGAAGAATCTAATCATGACACCAAACTTTGATGGACTTCCAAATCTTGAAAGATTCATTCTCAATGGATCTCCTTATTTAGAAGAGATTCATCCATCAATTGAAAACTTAAAAAGGCTTGTTTTCTTACATATAACAAGTTGTGCTAATCTTAAAATGTTTCCATCGATTACCGGGATAACGAAGCTAGAGACTCTTTCGCTCTCAAAGTGCAATAAACTTTCAAAGAGTGGGAAGGAATTTGCATCCTATAATCAATATCAAACAAAGTTTTTTGTTGCTCGTTTAAGGTCGTTTTTTGTTCACAAGAGCCTAAACCGCTTAGGGTTACAAGTTATTAGCAGAGATTTAAGAAAGTTGAACCTAAGCAATTGCCATTTGGGAGATGAAGACGTTGACTTTGATGTTTGGGATTTACCCAACTTGCAAGAACTCGATCTATCGTATAATATATTTTCACGATTAAACTTTAGCATCTTGCAACTTTCTCGGCTCAAATGGCTCGATGTATCATTTTGCAAAAGTCTTGTAGAGTTGTCGGAAGTCCCATCGAGTATATCAGTTCTTAGAGCGGATTATTGTGGTTCACTTGCAAGTGTTGGAAACATATCTAAGTGTAAATGGTTGTGGAAAATTTCGCTTATGGGAAAGAATAAATTCAACCCGGATGATGAAAAGAAACTACTAGATTTCATGAGTCAGGTTACGCTCTACCTCGTCGATTTCAATCTTTAAAATAACCGAACATTAGAGTACTAATTTTGTCGTAATTTCTTTACATTTTAAAGCCTTAAATTTGGCTGACTGGGTCTTTTACCCTAAACTATTAAAGGTGCAACATGATACCATGAATTTGACAAAATGGTCGATATATTACTTTGGCTCACTAATTGAACTTGTTTTCTTACTTGACTTACTTTCGTTGGAGATTTTGACGGACTAAAAGATACACGTTCATCTCGATATATTGATATTAGAAGCAAATAACGTGAGAAAACAAAACCAAATTAATGAGCTAGCGTACTAGATCGACCGTTTGTCAAGTTCATGGTATCATGTTGCACATTTAATAGTTCATGCTAGTAAAATGACCTATTTAACCAAATGCAGGGTACCAAAATGCATTTTGATCTTTCTTTTTTGTACGTGTGGCAGGGAAATGCAATCGAACATCACTTTATGAGTCTTGCTCTCGAACATCGTGTTCTAAAGTATACGAATAGACAAGCTCAGGAGAGTAGTTCTTCTATATTCCAGCCTCCACATAAATGGTATGATGACTTTTGTGGGTTCTTAATCCACGGTATTATCGAGTACCAAGAACCATTTGTCACGATCATTATCAAGGAAGAGCATTTAGGCAAGGTTGAGTGTAATTATCAAAATAAGTTAATCTCACCTCTTGATCCTCCATCATATATAGGATATGTTTCCTTTAGTTCATTGAGGAAGAACACATGGTTGAATCCATCATACAATTTGATCTCATTTTACACACGCGGTATGTTTGAAGTTGAACTCGTTCCTAGGAAAAGTTCAGAAACGAGAAATGGCGCACAAGATTTCTCGGGATTTTGGGATGAGGAATGTGAAGATAGAAAGACGTTTACAATTCGACAGGATTCAAAATCATCTATAAACATTTTATGGCGTCCATGTTGACAAAAACTTCCCCAAAAATCGTGGCATGGATGATTATTAGTAGACCACATTCGGTTCGGTTATTGGACTGTTCACAGGCCTACATCATATATTTGAAGTTCATACTTATAGTTGTATATGCAAAACACTCTAATTCCTCTTCTAGAAGTTAATTGAAATAGTCAACATGCCCAAGCTTTAATGAACTACAAGCAATGTTTCAACTTTCAATTGGTAACTAACACGCATTTTGTCGAGTAACTTCAACGTAAAACACAAGAAACATGATCGGGTTTACGAAGTGGAGAGTATTAACAAAACCAAAAAAGATGATTAACAAAAAAAGAAGTAATAATTCAAAATACAACAACAATATCCAATCCCGTCACAGTCAGGTATGGGAGATGTGGGATGTAGACAGTCATACCTCTAACTGTGAGTAAACACACTGCTTCCCGAAAGACATCCGACAATTTGATGGAGAACATAATTACTTTTTGATCAACCAAAAAAGATAAATATGATGAAGAAAACATTAATGTCTTGAAAAATCTTTGACCTTTGTGATTATGTAGAAAAAATCGTCTATTTTGAACTTGAAGCTGAAAAGGAACCGATGTATTCGTCATCCAATTCATGTATGTATATCCTCGGAGGTATTTCCCTGTAAATATATATATTCAAAATCAAATAATAGTAATACATAAGGGAAGTATATTGATAATAATTACTTCAAGTAAAAGAAAATTTAATATTAGTTGACAAAAAAAAAGTATAATTTGAATATTATACTAACAATTCATTTGCTTCTTGATACGTGTAGCTTGAAGCAACCGCCAAAAGTTGTCCTCCGCGATTGTATGATAATGAAGCAATACTATTTTCAAATTTTGGCATCTGAAACGATAACATGATCAAAAATGTCAAATCCCGTTAATATTCTACTTTTTAAAATAAATAATAATATTATATTAATTTTGCCTATTATAAAAGTTACCTCAAATACTCTCTTTTTACTTTGAGCATTCCACATAATGACATAACCGTCATTATCACCGGTTATAAAGGCACCGTAAGTCCTAAACATAAAAATAAATAAAAAAGATTATTAATTTTTTAAATTTCTATGAATTTTCGTGATTAATTAATAGTGAAAGAAAGACATACGATGGACTAAAAACAATATCATTCACAGCAGGAATATTATGCCTTTTCTCCTTTGCTTTTGGAATGCATCGGAAAGCAAATCTGCAAAAATATAGTTATAATTTAATTTATTAAATTGATAATAGTACATGTTAAGTTGCAAAATAAATAAATAAATATACCCATCGTTATTTTGATTTGATGAATTAAAATACTTCAATGCTACACGTCCATCAACTGATCCAGCTGCAAATCCTGGATCAAAATAAAATAAATAGAGAAATAAAATAAACAGGTCAAATTAGAATAATCAGCTAAAGGGAAACGGGTCGAACTGGTTACAAATCCCCAAAGTCTACTTTTAATGCATACAACCAATTAAATTATTTTATTAATATTGTTCGTGTAATCACACTTAACACATTAATTACTTGTCAAAAATAAATTGTTTGCAGGTCAACCCAACCTGACCCGGCCCGTTTTTAACCCTTACTAAAAATGACCCGTTTGACCTGTCACACAACCCATATAGCCCACCTAAAAACGTTTCATATACAGCAATGGTAAGTACATCAAAAGGGTGAATATTCAGTCAACATGCTAAGTTTAGAAACTAAAGATAGTGTTAAACATCAATACAAAAGTACTTTAACGGTTATTAAATTTATTATAAAATTACCTTGATCTAGATAGGGTCGAACACACTTAATTTGAATATCCACACATTTGCTATAAAATGAATTGTTGAATTTACGTAAATCATAAAAATTTACTGAAGAACCAACAGCCACCACTGCAATAAATCCGCAAAGGGATATAGATCCAACTGCTGTATTAACAGTATTTACACAATTAAGAGCCTTTATTGAACGTGAATCCCAACATTTTACTTTTCCATCCCAACCAGCAGTAATAACTTGACCTGTTTCATTGGAATATTCAACACATGTTGCTAAATCATCGTGATTTCCAAAGTTTTCACTGATTCCTGAGTCTAAATCATACCTACAAATAAAATGTATAATGAAAGTTTATGTTTAGAACACAGAGTTTAAGTATTAAAGTTGCCTTTTTAACTAAAATAATTAAACAGCATAAACCTGAAAACAAACCTAGTTATGGAACAATCAGTAGCAGCACTAAATGCAACTGCTTCCCCTTGGAAACAGCAATCAAGAAGTGCAGCTTCCTTAGAAGCTTCAAAAATTACCTTAGATCCATCCACATCGTATAATCTAAGATTCTGTAATACAATATTTCATAATTTAGTTGTTATCAAGTATATACTATAACTATAACGAGTTTAATCGTAAGAAAACAGGTTGCTTACAGAATCCCAGGAAGAGATGAGGAGATTATTGGATGCAGGAGCGAATCGAATTCTGGAAATAGCATCTTGTATTCGATTTTCTTTAAAGTTTAAACAAGTTCTGTTCATCTTTGTAAACTGGAAACAGTTAAAGTTAGAACTTACATTTTGCTATCAGTTTATGCAACAGCTTGGCTCTAATTGTTGTTAACAGTTGTGCATTTCCAAGTACTTCAATTATTATTGTCTCCAAAATAGGATACAGTTGAAAAAAGTATACGATAAATCAAAATGATAAGTTAATTAAACAAACATGATATTTGCTTGATTGATGTAAATCGAAATAAAATCAGCTAAGTTAGGGTTCAGGCGAGTGGATCTCCGTTGTGATTGTAGGCAATTTTGCAATTAATGTTACTCTAGCGCTCGTTTTTAGAATTTCAAACAAACAAAACGATAAAATAAAATTAGATCCCAAATTACACCCTAAATCGATGGGGAAGATGAGCAAGTTACGGAGAATTTTGCAGACACGAGAGAATGTTACACTGACCTAGGGTTTGTCAGTTAAATGAGCTACAGATGTGTTGCGGTTCTTCTAGGGTTTGAAGCTCCAGTAGTAACTGAATCGACTGCTTGGTCACATCGGTAGTCGCCAGTGCCGGAGATATATCAATTACGAGCGGCAGCTGAAGTCACACGGGAAGTAAGAGAGATGAGGCGGGAGAACGGCCGGAGGAGAGGTGGCTGGTAGCGGTGATGCGGCGGAAGGAGGAAGAGAGTGGCCAGAGTTTTGAAAACCTAGTTGAGAGAGTTTCCCGCTCCCTTTCAGAGTACCCACTGCTGTGTAGTCCCTGGTCTGCTAAAAGTTTACAGAAAGGGGTGATTTTTACAACATAATTTTTATAGAATGTAATACAATTCTTGCTTAATTTAGTTGTACAGTTAGCTGTTAAACTTGTACTCTATGGTACATGTATTAAAACTTGTGGTGTAGAAATGAATTCCCTTTACAGAAGATAGGTAACTTACTTTTTAAAATGTTTATTTTATATTTAAAATACTTTTTTTGGTTATTTAAGTTGTTGCACTTTAAACTACTTGATAATCGACACGATACAACTATACAAGGTGGTCTACTAAAGATCCAATTATGTAAATGGCCAAAAAGTAAAACACACAAATTGATCGTTAGTAAAATGCAACAACAAAGGTTATATTCAATACTGAAAAAATATGGTTATGAAGGAGGTAATATGTAGTCGGTTATTCTGCTACCTAATGGTAGAAAGACTGCTCCCAAAAGGACATGCAGTTTGCGTGTGTCAGATAAAGTTTGACTATGAAGGAGGTGATATGTAGTCAGTCATTCTGTTACCTCTAGGGTAGAAAGTCTGCTCTAGAATGACTTTTGCTTACGTGTGTGAGGACGCATGTGTAACACAACGTTATGGTAAAATGCATTGCACTTAAATTTTAACCTAGAAAACATTATGTTCTATTCTTATTTTTTATGTTCTTTTCCCTTTATAATTGATCAAGGGGTATAGATCTTCAAGATGTTGTTAAGTGACAGTGATGTACAAGATTTGATAAATACTCAAATTAATCCAAGGCTTGTAGCCTAGTGATTATAGTGGAAGGAGTAAGGTGTTATCCATGACTTATAGGTCATGGATTCAAGTCCCGTCATGAAAAATATGAGTAGATTAGGTGCCGTTAAAAAAATAATAATAATAAATACTCAAATTAAATTTGAAGAACATTTAATATTTTGGGTATTATACTCTTTAGGTCACCAAAAATTTGAAATTGCCTAACTTAGCGTATGGCACATGTCAACCACTAATTGGCACAAAAAAAAGAAGTCAAATTAACAACCACGGAAAGGGTTAGGTAGCGTACAGCAAAGTTTAGTCATACCAAATACCAAATAACCCGTTATAAACGGACTACCTTTGAGAAAAACATTGATCATGCTTGAATTTGTAAATGTTTAATGGGAATCCTCAAGTGTGATGACAATAATTTCAAATTTGAAACATGTAACAAGAGTCAAGAGACATCAAATATTTACAATATTTGCTATGAATTATAACAAATTTCAAACATCTCCCTCACAACTGACCAAATAATTTTCAATTTTTCAGATTAAAATCAAGATCACCCGAAAAATCATTCACTCAGGAACATAAAAATCAAACTTAACATCCATCGAACCCGAATTCACTCCATTATCCTTATACTCCACATTCATAATCGTGCCTTCACCATCTTCTTCCTGATATTCAGCTTTCACACGCCTAACTGGCACAGTAACCGAATAAATTGTCCCTAGTGCGGGGTCCGTCGACACGCTGAGCTGGACTTTATCTTGAGATTCAATCACCACAAAATCCGAAAGGGCGTTGACTATATTGCTGACTATTTTCTGTTTTGCTTCTTCACTGACTGCACAACGGTCAGAAAAAAGAATCATTTTTAACCGTTGTTTTGCGACATTTGCATTTGAGTTCTTGATTAGTGATGGTGATGGGAAGATTATTTTCCATGCTAATGATAAACGTTCGAAGAAATTCATGTTTATTGCATTTAACAAGAAGCTTTCTGCATCTTCATTAATGGAGGTTGTTGACATTTGGTAGTCAGTAAAGATCCCGAGAGGTCGTTTGGCATGCAATCGTGTGGTGTGAGTGTGTGATATTGAAGTTGACCGTTTAGGGATATTTTCTGAAACAGTTGATCCTCCATTTAGGAAATTAACAAAATCCACCTGTATTTATGAAGAATGTATGCTTGAGAAATGCTAAGATGTAACAATTTTGATACATATGTTTATAAATGGGTCAGTTTGGGTTATGCTTTATTCTAAACGAGTCAAATCAAATTAAGAAATAAAAATAGCTAAAAATGTATGAAAGAGATGCATTCTATAAGCTTATTATTAATCACAACAGCTAGAGAAACTTAAATTGTAAAAAGAGATTTCATGTGTTTTGTTCTTGATTAATATTTGAGTAATTGAATATGCAATGATTACGCTCCCAAATCTCTGACACTTGCGAGAACTTCAAGATCTATTGAAAATATAAGGCCTCTCCCAACCGTGACGCGTCAGTAAACCCGTCAGTAACGCCACGTCATCCCATCCTTACTGACACGCTACTGACACGGTCGTGCCAACCATAACCCATCACTAACCCATCACTAATACATCTTTTCCACATCATCATTTTTAATTAAAATTTAATAAATATAAAAAAACTAATATATTTGTATTATTAAAACAAATATATATATATAAAATTAAATTTAGAAAAAACAGAAAAAAAATTATTTTTTATAAAAAAACATGACATGTACAACCTTTTCAGCCTAATGCACAAGTCCCCAAAGCACCCCACCCCCTCTCTCTTCCTTCCCTTTTCCCCTCTCTCCCCTCTCTTTCTTCGAACACTCACGACGGCCACCGGAATCCGTCGAACTCCCGACGTCCGCCTTACGACGCAAGCCACGACGGCTCGGTGCCAACGCCGTCGTGGCGCGACGGCAAAAAAACCCCGACGACGGGTCGTGCTGACGGCTTGTTGGCACGGGTCTAACTAATACAACATATACACTCAAATTTGCATAAAGCCCTAATTTTGACAGGATACATGAACCATAATTATGTTTCAATTTCATCAGATATTTCCCAAATTCAAGCAATAAAGTATCAAAAGCAACAGGAAGATGGAAAATGAAGGAACATGGATCCGATTTATCATCACGTAATGTAATCATTAACAGACGTATCATTGAACTTACGAACACAAAATTGAAATAGAACCGATAGTGGATTTAGAGCTCAGACCTTAGGTGGTAAATTGATGCGGAGAGGGTTCGTAGGTGAAGGACCTAATGCAGCAGAAACCCTAAAATTACCAGAAATCGCCATTTTTCAATCTCAATTTCTTCGATTGGGGATTTGTGTAGTTGGTGTTGGCTTAGGGTTTGTTCGCTGAATGAATTGATAATTTCAGGTACTCGACAACAGTAATGTGCTGAAACTTTGACTCCGTTTACTGTTACAGTAACTTCCACAATTGCATGTTACGACGTCGTAAGCTTTACTTTACATAAAGCCTTTCTCAAACCGACCTTCCATTTATACGATCAAATATGACTATCCAATTAGTGATGATTTTATTTCTACGAGAGCTTTTATATTATGTGTTAGTTCATATATTTTAAAATTAATCTATTGAAACATTTATATATAAACAAAAAAAATTGTAAAATTAACTTCTAATGTGAATTTCATAGTTGTTGTTCATTTATGAATAAATTTTGATTTGATATTCACCCATAACAAAAAAAAAATGCCTTTAATAAATAGTTAATTTTGTAATATTTTTGTTCATATATAAATATCTTTTAATAATTATTTATTTATAAATGAAATTATAAACATGTGAATTAACACTTATTTTAAAATGGGAACCGAAAACCGGACCGAATAACTGGTTCCGGTTCGGCTCGATTCCGGTTCCGATTCGGTGCCGGTTCGTTTCTGAGTTTTCCACTCTTCTTCACATCCCTAATGATATATATAGTAAGTACCAAAACTATATGTTTTTCAAAATATAGAAAATAATAAAACAACCCAAATTATAAATAACAAAAGGGATTTGCTAACCATTGCACTTAGGGCAATGGTTAAGAATGATTAAAGTGGTTAATGTACAACAAATAAAGCATAACTAATTAGAGTTGGTTAATAAAATACATGGGGGGTGGTTTTTTATTAGGTAGTTTACAACTAATTTAAGCCACAAAATTTTCTTAACCATTGCCCTTAGGGCACTTGTTAGCATTTCCCATAACAAAAACATGATATAAATAAAACCTCCCATAGCATCATTCGAAACTTCATCATCTTTCTCGCCGGAAACTCCCCCATCCACCGTTATTATTGCAATGATCTCTTCATTACATGCCACCTTATATTGGACATACAACACTGTATTCGCTACCACATAATACAAAATCATCAATGCCGATTGCAAATAAACGACACCAACTTGCAAAACCAATATCCAATTTGTTGTCAATCCCATATTTTTGGTAAGGGAGAGATACGAGAGCGATGGCACGATAACAAATGAGGTTCTAAGCGCTATGAAAAACGAGTGGATTTGAAACTCGAATCCTGATATTGATTTGAATACTGACGTTGACCCCCAACTTACTATGAAGAACAATATAGTAATTACTAGACCGAATGATGCAAGTGTGTTTGTGATGATTGATATTGTGATTAGATTTAAATGAAACCCTAATGCTTTAATAGATTCGGTTGAAAGTGTGAAAAATAGAGATATTATGATTGTTTTTATTGATCCAATGGTGGTTGTGGAAAGAATAGGGATGTATGAACGCGAGAGCGATTTGAAGGTGCTGGAGAAGGTGAGAGGTTTATGGTAGATAACGCGGATTGTGTTGTAGGTGATCAAAGTTATTCCAATGATAGTTGGGAGTATGATGATGAAGGTGGACATGAAAATTGTAATTAGGTATTTGACTATGAGTAGGTTTTGGATTTTAGGGATTATTAGTTTGCTTAGGAGGAGATTGAATGGATCAAAGTAGGTGGTGGTGGTGGTGTTGGGGGAAGAGAAGTGGAATTGAATGGCGGCAGATGCGGCAAAGGTGAGCGGGAGGAAGAGGAGAGAAATTGGGATGAAGAGGCGGGAATTGGCGTTGAGGATTCCGATTGTTTGGCCGCCAATGCTTGTTTTAGTGGTAGCGGAAGACATTGTTGGGCGTTAGCTCATACAACTTTAGCTAGCAACTATAAATATAATAACTTTGGCTCATACGACACTAGATAACAATTATATCGATCAGCCTGTAGCTATAACTATAAGTTATAAGCTAGTTTTGCATAATAAGTTAGTGTTTAATTTTGCTCGGCCGAGATTAGAAAGGGGAGGTGAGATTATATAAGCCTCGTTTATAAAATCTACTAGTTGAATTGAAGGATGGAAGAGAAGTTAGTATGAGTATGACTTTATAAATGTTTAGTCATGGTCAACACAACTACATTGTTTAATGCATTTGACAAGTCAAGAGTTGACTTAGCTTGCATGAGATGTGTATTTATCTCAAATAATTTTCAAAATAGACCAAATCAACCGTTCAATTCTTATTTAAGATGATAGACTTTAATCTTTCCAAAGTAGAATGTGCGACCGGTTGACTCCATTGAACAATACTAGCTTTGAGCAGCACTAAGTGTTGAGTAGTACTAAGTTTTGATAACATCACTAATTAACGTAGTAACAATGTTGAGTAGTACTAACTTGGATATGTAGTGACATTCTAGTAGAGTAACACGATAATTTTAATCATATTGGAAAAAATTAGGTATACATACTTTTTTTTATGAATTCTAAGTTTTCATTTGATCTATTTTAAAAAAATCACCCTATTTATCATCTATGTATCTTGCGTGTTCCGATAGCTTAATTTATCGGTTTATTACCTATTATTATATTATATTATTCTGATGTATATTATAATTGGTAGCAGTGACGATGTATCACCGTGAGTCCGTGACATTAGAATACTAATATGACAATAATTTTGGAGATATGATCTCAGCATGCACTTAAAATATTCCTAAAATTAACATTTTGGCACCATATTTAATATTATTGGTTTTTTTTGTTGATTCCGTTTAATTCTTGACCATGTAGTCATTACTATATATTATAACAATACAGTTAACAACTCATATATTATGTATTAGACAATGGCATTTAAAATTTGTTTGACATCTTTTATGTGAAAATGATCCATTTTTAAAAACCGGAGCCTTTCTCCAAAACAACACCATTGAAAATAGAGATGCGGTAAGCACACTTATATAAGTCCAATATATATGATGCCTATATGGTCTATAAGGCGAGCACATAAAAGGAGGGGGTGTTGGAAATCAAGCCCTCAAGATCACTCACAAAAGAAACAAAATAACACACACTAAATGCACATCTGCTTCCATTCTTGTTTGAGAATTACACACAATTGTAAAACACAACTACACACACTCCTGTTTATTCTACTTAACCAATTACAAACTACGTACCCTATTTATGCTACAAATATAACTGAATATGCTCCTACTATACCCACGTAATATGCATGATCCCATATTACTCGGTCAAACTAAGACTAGTATCAACTCCATTATTTAAACTTGAACTAAAATGACAATTATACCCTTGAAGACTTTCGGAATACTCCAACATTCACCCCCTAATCCGAAAATCTTTGCTCGGTCCATTTTGTGAACCTTCGGTACTTGCTTTCATCCTTAGACAACTCATCGGTCTCGATTATCTCTCGGACTAATCTTGCTCTTGCTAGGTGCTGGTCTTTTGCGGCTCCTCGGTCTTCGGTCTTTGCTTGCATGCGTCGATCGGTCTTCGGTCTCACGGTCTTCGCATGCTAGCTTCGGTCTTTTCGGTCTATGCCGGACTATTTCGGTCTCGCCGGCATCGGTCTTTTTCGGTCTTCGGTCACACGCCGGAGCTTTCTAGGTCTTCTCGACGGCGTCGATCTTTTCGGTCTTCGGTCACACGCCGGAGCTTTTTCGGTCTTCTCGACGGCGTCGGTCTTTACGGTCTACACCGGACAATTTCGGTCTACCGGTGTCGGTCTTTACGGTCTTTGGTGAAACTCACCTTCGGTCATTCTTTCTTTCTTCTCGAACATGCATGCTTCTTTTCTTCTTGCATCTTGCTCCATGCGTTTGCATTTTTGCTACTTACTTTCTTTTCCTTCTCTTGCTGCTTCTTTCTTAAGATCACCAAACGTGATCAATCATACTACTTCTTGTCTGCTACTTGCTACAGACTCTTGCTATTTGTTTTCATAAAACAAATCTTGCTACTTGCTCCTCCTTTTCTTTCTTGCAACATGCCCTGTTGCTTAAACTTTTCTTTCTTTCTTTTCTCTACTTGCTACATGCTCAACAATTGCATGCTACTTACTTGCTTACAATTTTCTTTTTTCTACTTGCTCCGCCCCTTTTTTTTCTTCTTTTTTCTTTTGATCATCAATTATGATCAACTAACTCTTGCTTCTTTCTCTTGATCTGATTACATAGGGTTGCAATCGATCCTCTCCTTCTTGCTATAAACCAGGTATGAACCCGGTTGACTAATGCGTCTCTTGTGCAACGAGAACGTCTCTTGAAACCGACTCTCAAACCGGCCTTCAATCGAACCTTGAGACCTAGGCTCTGATACCAATTGTTGGAAATCAAGCCCTCAAGATCACTCACAAAAGAAACAAAATAACACACACTAAATGCACGTCTGCTTCCATTCTTGTTTGAGAATTACACACAATTGTAAAACACAACTACACACTCCTGTTTATTCTACTTAACCAATTACAAACTACGTACCCTATTTATGCTACAAATATAACTGAATATGCTCCTACTATACCCACGTAATATGCATGATCCCATATTACTCGGTCAAACTAAGACTAGTATCAACTCCATTATTTAAACTTGAACTAAAATGACAATTATACCCTTGAAGACTTTCGGAATACTCCAACAGGGGGTCAAGGGAGATGCACCCCGTTGCGGGGTCCTAGGGATAACATGGGCAGAAATGATCAGCAGATGAAGTGATCAGCTGGTGGGTAGGTAGTTGCTGGACAACCAGACTGCAGCGAACTATGACAAGTGATTTTCTAACTGCTAGAACCTATTAATAATAACCCCTAAATTCATGGAATTGCTCTTATTTCTTTAAAACCGCTCTGACCTCTTCATTAAAAACTGAAGTTATCTTCTGAGAAGAAGGATGGGGAAAATCTCACTATATTGACATTCCATTGAATATGAATTCTCTCAAATTATTTATCGTTGTGAATTATAAACTATGTCCATTTTTTAATTTGATTCTTAGTAGTTATACACCTATACTTAGAATTTTGGGAAACCCAAACCACTACAATGAAAGACCCCTATCCCGACGACGGCAAATAACCCTGTCCTGATGACATGTTGTCGTCAATCTTTCTCCCGACGACATGTCGTCGGCATAAGGTCATCGCCATAGCTTCGTCGGGATAGGTTAACAATTTCGTCACCACGGGTGTCGTCGCCATAAGTCGACCAACCCCGACGATGGTTAGTCGTCATAATGATTGTCGCTAAAAACTTTCAATTTAAAAGAAATGTTTTATTATTAACTTATTCCAAGATTACTGAAACAACTCTATAACTCAAATAGCGCGATAGGGCCACGTCAGATGTGTGAGGTATTTAAATAAAAAGTAGGAATTTTGTGTGTGTGTATTTTATAATGTGTACGGCCGAAAAATATTAAATGAATGGTGTTGTTGGCATGAGTGGGTCAATTGAGCGTTAGTTGGAGTGTCAGTAAATATAACGATGACTTTGTGAAAACTGAAGTGTGAGTTGTAGCAATATTATATATTGTTATGTGTTTCATTGTAAACTAATCATGCATGGCCGGTTCCTCACAGCTGTACTTTGGGCCCATGAAACTATAAAAACGACATACATCTAAGCTTCGTTTCTACAAGAAACTTTTCTAATGAAGGTAATTAGTGACAAAAAGGCATCGTCTTCTTAATAAGTGTTGTTTATATAATATTACAAATTCAACATTAGTGCTAATATTGGAAGTAATCACATGGTTTATGGGCCCAACCATTTGATTCCAATTTCTAAATACATTTTACCGTCCAATTACAAGTTACCTACTCGACCACTAATAGGTTGAAAATTACACTCTTCCTTTCACATTTCAAGTTGTAATCCACTTATGAGTTTGCATACCTATACGTATATCAATACATCTTTCTTTCTCTCTCTGTCTATGTGCGTATATATAAATATATATGTATAGATGTATCGCATTTGTGATTATTGTACTTTAGACTAGCTTAGTGACTAAATTACCCAAGGTGATACGGAGATCAAGAAGGATAAAGATCCAAGATGGTTCGATGTCGAGTTTGTACCTAAAAAATACATATTTTCACAAGAAGATAGACCACAAAATCTCGATGTTCCTGCTTGTGATTCGTTTCCTGTTATTGATCTTGCAAAACAAGTTCAACCAATTGAAGAAATCTTGACGGCTTCTCAAGAATTTGGTTTATTTCAGGTATTTAATTTTTAAGTTTTAACAACAAAGCTCATGTCTTTTTGTTATATTTTATGTGGGTTTCTAGATATTATTCTAAAAGATCGTTAGAAACAGGTGATTAATCATGGAGTCCCTGTGTTGGGTCATATTTAATTGTAATCAATAGTCTAGGGACTAGTTATGTAACATTGCATATTAGTTTGGTTATGCAATTAGGACTAATCTAGACAATTAGTGATAGGTATATAAGGACCATGTGTAATCACTAATTGTAACTTTTGCCATTAATCTCATTTCAATTTCACAGCAATTGTTCACTCTCTCTCTCTCTTGTTTCTCTCTCTAAAAGCCCTAATCTCATTCTTCACTTTTCTAGCCAAAATCATCATCCAACACCATCAAATGGATTGAATCAGTGTTATTGTGCTTTTCAATTGGTATCAGAGCATAATTTCATCTTGAAAACGATCCAAATCCATCAATTGGTGTTAAAATCAGAAGAATCAGTGGGTTTTTGAAGGTTTTTGAAGAAAAAGGGGTTTAAGATCAAAAATCGGATTTAAGGTACTATTTCTTGTTATTATGGATTGAATTGCTTCCTTTTATTGTTATATTAAGCTTAGAATCAAGCTAGGATCGAATATAATCCATACTGATAAAGAATTAAGAGCTTTAGGAAAAACCATTAAAGCTTCAAAAACCCTCTAAATTCAAATTTTCGAATAGATCTAGGTTGTTTTTGAGTAATATAGTAGTAATGGATTGAAGGAAATAGTATTTGGGTCATTTTGCAAAAAGAATCGAAGATTTTGGCTAAGAAACGACCATTTTAGGATCAAATTAGTGGGTTTTTCTGTTCTGTTCGTCACTGTTCTGCCAAGAAAGACTTCGGCCCGAGAACAGTAACAAGTTCGGCCCGAACTTCAACCCAAAGTTCGGCCCGAACTTCAACCCCAAGTTCGGCCCGAACTTCAACCCAAACTTCGGCCCGAACTTCAACCCCAAGTTCGGCCCGAACTTCAACCCGAACTTCGGCCCGAACTTCAACCCGAACTTCGGCCCGAACTTCAACCCGAACTTCAATCAATCCTCGGCCCGAACTTCTACACAACTTCGGCCCGAACTTCTACGCAACTTCGGCCCGAACTCTTTCTACACTCGCGTGACAAAAGGGGCTGTACTGTAACGGTCATAACTTTCAGCTCGGGTGTCCGTTTCGAGCCCACGAGTAACCAAATCGAAGCTAATGACGAAAGCTACGACGTGATAAATGGCCGTAGGCGGTTTACCCAACTTGCCGGCCCAAAAACGCTTGTTTCGATCGCTTAATTTGCGTTTTTTGTGATTTTTCGGTCAATTTCCAAACTTCGTTTAGCCCCAGTTTCTAACCCGATCGTCGTTTTTCCCTAATTCGAAAATCTTAGGCACATTTAAAGTGTACTTTATCATCTGGAATAATCATTTTATGATTTCGGTAATTTTGAATTTTTGAAGACCAATCCACGGTCTACATCACATATTCTATTCCAGAACCTTCTCATACTTAAAATTTTCTTTACCCCGTTTCAATCAAAATTCCCGTGAATTGTTCTTAACATGACTACCAAAGAAACATTATCTGCCGGGTCGAATGCCCAGGAGGATAAACAGTGCATTGCCAACCTGGCATTCATGGCAATACCAACTGAGGCTACAGCTGTGTTAGGCATTCCAAAAGATGATGAAAATGAGGTACTCTCTTTCTCCTTTGACTCTTTATTATCTGATTCAGACACTGATGAATCAGAGAATTCCTTGTTTAATGAAAAACTTTTTACTAAAATTGATGAGAAATCACATTTGACAAAACAAATAACTGATTTGGAATCTGAAAAAGGTCAACTCTTAAATGATTTGAGTGAATTAAGTCAAGTTTCTCTTCAAAAAACTCAAGTAAACAAGGAATTACAAAATCAGTTGTCTACATCAAAATCAGTTTTTCAATATCAAATTACTGAGTTACAAAATGATCTACAAACACAAATAAATACAACGAATGAATCAAATACACAAATCCTAAAATTAAAAGATGAAAATTTAACCTTTCGTCGCCAACTTGAAACTCTTGTTCCTCAAGTAAATCAAATTAATAATTCAAATCAAAAAACACAAGAGTTACAACAACAGCTGTCAACATTTCATGCTGCTCACACCAGTGAAGTAAATCGTCTAAATCACATCATTAATATAAAAAATCTTGAAATTTCGAACCTAAAGACGATGAAGACGGTGTCAAGTGATAAAGACGACTCCAAGCAGCTGATAAATGATTTAGCTATTCAACTCAGTCGAGAGCAAACATGGATGAAGTCTGCTGATATCAAGATGAAAGACTACCAAGATAAGTTGAAGACAGCTGATAACGAAATTCAAAAACTAAATGAACAAATCACAAACATAACAAACTGCTTTATAAAGGAAATCGATGAACAATCAGCAACCATACACAGTCTTACTGTCAAGAAAGAAAATGCTGAAGAACACATCTCAAAACTGGAACAGACGATTGTGAAAGCTGGTCACACTGAACAAACGATAAAATTAAACCAACCAAAAGAGTTCAGATCGTTCAAGTCAAAAGTGGGTCTCGGAGCTGAGAATACCCGCCCTCTGGAAAAAGCTGCAGATGTTCTCCCAACATTATACAACTATGACTACATGAACTTGGGAATCTGGCAAAGCTTTCTTCATATGCCGGACGAAGAAGCAGAAATCGAGAAGTTCAACAGAGAAAAGAAGGAACACGCTCAAATCAGCTTTAACTATTCTGAATTGAACTATACATATGAAAAGAATAAAGCAAAATTTGAAAACAATGAGTACTTCCCGATTGTCACTCCAGAAGAATTTTCCATCTCTGAAAATGAAGTTTTAAAACAAACAATTGAACCAAAGCTTTATGTTCCACCGTTTATTTTAGAAAAGAAAATTGTTCAACTTGAATCTGAAATTGATGAAACCCACAAAGCATTTGACAAAGAAAAGGAAAATCTTCAAACAAAAATACATAATTTAGAGGACACCATTTTAGAATTAAAAACTACAACGAACAATACTGTTTCTCAAAATTCTAAAGCCTCTTTATTAGGACCAGCACCAACAAACCCAGTTCCAATCATCTTGAGGAGAAACTCTAATTCACCTGTCCTAAATGCTTCCATTAGTACTTTAGAGCCTCGGAGCAAGGAGCCCAAGCCCAATGGAGTCAAAGGAGATGTGCAGTCTAAGAAGCCGAGTTCGTCTAAGTCTAGCACGCCTAAGAAGCCTTGCGAGCTTAAGAAGTCTAGACCATATACGTCTTCAATTTCTTCTTCCACTGTTAAAATTAACAATAACAACTCCAAAAAATTTAAATCTCCGGCACTTGCATTTGGAACTGTGTATGATGCTTCTGTTTATCGTCCTGTAAATTACTCACCTGATTTTGGTAATGTGTGTGTCAAATCTGAAAAACTTGGTAAAAAGATATTGAGAGATAAATCTACAAATAAACAAATTTCTCAGAATGATGATCGATTTTTTGTTAAGCTAAATGCTCCATGTGGTTTAAAAATCAATGTTTTCCATAAATCTGGTAAAATTATAAAATCATGCAAAACATGTTTTCCACAACCATGCAAGAAATCTGTCTCTCATCCACACAAACCAAATAAAAAAGGTTCATCTTCACATGCTTCCAAAAAGGCGAAGAGTTCTTCCAAAACCCCACCAATCTCTGATAAACACTCGTCTTCTCGTCGCAAAGTTTCTCGAGGATCTTCCGCACCTAAACCAAAGTCTTCAGGTTCCTCAAACAGCGACAACAAAACAACGACCAAATCTTCAACGTTTGTGAAATACACATGGATCAAAAATGAAAAATCTCATTGGATTATCCAATCCTCTGAAAAATCTTTAAAATGGGTAGTTAAATCCAAAACCTCTGAACTGCCTCCTTGCAGTTCTCCAAAGCTCTAAATTTATCTTAAAACAATTTTACATAAAACATCTGTCACTAATCGTATAGGACCCATACATAATTGGGTACCAAACATGTTTTAATTGTTTTATGTAGAATTACCATAAAGGTGTTTGGAGTTTGGAGAATGACTTATACACAATTCAGTGTATAACTCGCGCCTCAACAGATTGGCTTATACATACTTCAGTGTATAACCCGCTCTTCATCAGCATGGCTTTCAAGTACATCTGCTTGAAACCCGTTCTTTAAATATCATAATTGGTTGAGGGGGAGAATTTCTATATTCACTTGTCAAGGGGGAGAAATAGACATTCTTATGTCAAGGGGGAGCATAACTGCTTTATGATTTTTGAAAAACAACTGTCGAGGGGGAGCATTCTTTTATAATCGCTACATTCTGTTTCGATGCTCCTTTCAAATTTTTTTAATTATCAATATGGAGTATAAATTTTTGTAATATCCGTAAACGATCTCATTACCAATCTCAATTGGTACTGATTGCATCTGTTTATTACAAATTTTCTTATTCTACCTTGATAATAATTTTTTTTTTCCTCAAACAGTTTTTCAACCTCTTACATATTTACAATCACACAAGGTTATCAATGTTGAGTATTAGCTTTTGCAATATTCGTAAACGATCTCTTTACCAGTCTAGGTTGGTACTGATTGCATCTGTTTATTGCAAATTCTCTTATTTCTCATTGCTACCTTTGTGTTCCTTCATTGTTAATTTCTTTTCAATTGTAAATCAAATTTTTCTCCTTTTACATACAAATTTCATTTTTCAAAATTGATACTCAATAACAAATATCTTTTTACTCATATTGAGTTGTTGACATCACCTTCTCATAAATTCTTTATTAATCAGTGATACTCAACATTCCAAAATTTTTATCTCACTTTGTGCTCACAATGATGTGTTCACAACGTAGGATACAAATTTTTGTCATATTCGTAAACGATCTCTTTACTAATTTCGATTAGTAAAGATTGCATCTGTTTATGACAAATTTTCGTCTCTTGCGTTGTGTCTCAATTTTTCAAAACTCTGATTTTGCACTTAAAATTTTCATTTTTTTTAAATGACTTGTTTGCAACATTCAACACAATTTGCTGTTAAATTCGTCGTTCTCTTTACTGATTTCAATCAGTACTGATTGCATCTGTTTTTCACACCATCTTGGATTGATTGTTCTAACTATTTTTCAAACGATTTTCATACTTAAACGATCAATGGAGAATTCATTTTTCATTTTCTCCAAAATGTTCAGATTCAATTCTGACTTACTCATATTCTCACACACTCAAAATCGTTTTTAATGCACTGTTAGATCCTTGATCTTTGTATATCCGTCGATCTCTTCTTTGCACACGTTCAGAGAAGATTGCATCTTTGTAAGTGGTATACTTCACTGATCTTTGATATAACCAAACAAATTGATCTCTTTTAAATCTCAAACATTTGATTAACCATGTCTTTAATCATCGTGTTCGTCATATCCGTAAACGATCTCTTTACCGAAATTTTTCAGTAAAGATTGCATCTGTTTATGACTTCACGTGATTATTGATATTGTTATTCTTCATTTTTCAAATATTTTTCTCCAAGATATTTAGATCAAAACAATTTTTCAGTGGTCACTTCATGAGTACTATATGTTTCTGGTTCTCGAGTCTGAAGCTATCCTGTCTTGGCTCTCGATTTACACCGACACACAATTTCCTCTCTCCGTTTCCACAACGTAACTATTCAGCTTTATCATGAGGACCCTGGTCATGATCCTCATGAGGGGGAGAAAAGAGCAAGAAATAGTTAAAATATCGGATGTATAACTGAACAACGTCAAAAAGAACCACAAACATCCCATCAAAGAAGAAAATTCATAACTCATGTACTCAGATCAAATGCAAAATCAAGTGAGAATCAATGTATTTAACAAAAAAAAGTGAAGAAGAAGTAGAAGAAATCGATTCGTCTACAGAAATCTCTCTCAAAATCTCAACCATTTCTCAACCATTTCAATTTAACACTTAACCGTTCAAATAATTCTTTCTAAAACACAAAATTACAACCATTCAAACCTTAACCGTTCAAATCATTCTTTACAAAACTCAAAACATTATTATCCTGTCCTCACAAAACCTCTACCACAAAAATCCAAAAACAAAATTCCCCAATAATTGAAATCTCAGACAAATCCTTCCCAACTGATATTTCATTACCAGAACTTTTACGTGAGAAAAGGGTAATTGGCCAACATAATAATTGTTTGTTTGAGGGGGAGCATAACCGTTATAAACATGTTACCTCAACAACAATTATCAAGCATCATAGATCGACATAAAGCCACAAACTTTAAGAAAAGACTCCCGCTGCTAATCTCTCTATTAATGTGGGTCTTATTTTTAGTCGATCTATATGTATCTTCAAAGTAAAGTCTTCAAAATACTTCTTGTGGTTGAAAAGCTACAAGAAGTATTAGTTTTCACAGTTTTACAAAGCTCAAGCTGATCCTGATACATCATCATTCAACGAAATATCTTCCAGGTGCAGCTTTAGCTAAAGATGAAGACTTCGAAGATACGCTTCCCAGACTATTGTTACAAAGGGGGAGATTGTTGGGTCATATTTAATCCCTTTCGGTCTAGTTAATAGCTCTAGGCAACTACCTAACGGACTAAGAAGAAGCCCCAAGAAAGAGTCTTATGTAACATTGCATATTAGTTTGGTTATGCAATTAGGACTAATCTAGACAATTAGTGATAGGTATATAAGGACCATGTGTAATCACTAATTGTAACTTTTGCCATTAATCTCATTTCAATTTCACAGCAATTGTTCACTCTCTCTCTCTCTTGTTTCTCTCTCTAAAAGCCCTAATCTCATTCTTCACTTTTCTAGCCAAAATCATCATCCAACACCATCAAATGGATTGAATCAGTGTTATTGTGCTTTTCTAGCCAAAAGACGTTGATTGATGCAACGAATGTTATTAAGGAATTCTTTGACATGTCATTCAAAGAAGCAATCGGGCCCCCAAAAAAGGGTTGGGTTCACACGAAAACTACATACTCAAAAGATGGTGTACATTTATGGAGGGAAAGTCTTAAGCATCGTTGTCATCCTTTAGAGGAATGCATTCAACTATGGCCCGATAAACCAACCCGATATCAGTAAGTTCCAATATCTCATATAAAACATCACTTAATTCGGGTTGGGCGGTTGGGTAGCATGTAAAAACGGGTTCGGGCTAGAAACATGGTAGTATGAGTCAAGACTTTTTCCCAAGTTTTAAGTTTCCTATAAAAAAAAGTAATACAACCATTGTAATCTTTTAAAAAAAATAAAAATAATAATAAACGAGTTAATATTGCCACCTTTACTTTAATCATCTTATCCTAACCGAAAAGTACACGCAGGGAGGTTATTGCAACATACTTGGTAGACATACAAAAAATGAGTTCACGTATCTTAGAGATGATTTGTGAAGGATTAGGGCTCGAGCCCGGGTACTTTAATGAAATGAGTGAAGTTCAAATATTGTTATCTAACTTCTACCCACCGTGCCCGAACCCGAGTCTAACTTTGGGACTTGTAGCACATAAAGATCCTAGCCTCATAACCATTGTGTATCAAGGTGATTCAACTGGTTTACAATTTCAGAAAGATGGTCAATGGGTTAATGTTGGAGCTATTTCTAATTCCTTTGTTGTTAACATAGGTAACCAAATGGAGGTATGCTATATTCCACTTGTTTTTATAGAAAGGTTTTCAAATAGACCATTTAACTAGCTTAAAACACATGGCTTTACCTAGATCCTGTCAATCGTTTGGCCAAAATGATGTCAATTTCACATGATATTTAAGGTTGAATTGTTGGGTTTAGAGGATGAGTTTCTGGAATTAAAAATCGTAAACAGGAATCGTAATAATCACCTTTTGAATTAGATATTTTGACCTTATGCTTGGGTATCACCAAATTCTAAATATTGAAATAATTCATGTGAATCAAATTAAAAACTAGACACAATTTATAATTCAGATTTTCAGATTTTGATGATTTGCAAGAGAATTCATATCTGAATTGTATGTCAAATTGTATGTCTCAACATAAGATTACTTTTATTAAAGAAAACAAAGCAATTAGAAGTTAAGAGATGTTCTAAGAAATTAGGAGCATTTATAAATGATTAGTTACCTAGCTGGTCGTTGCTTACATAAAATTGCAGCTACCTACTCACTGCTCCATGTTGTACATTATGCAGCTAGATGCTTAGTGCTTACTGCTCCTTACCCCTAGGACCCCGCAAAGGGGTACGACCCCCTTGACCCCGCCTTTTTGTTCGTTCGCATTATAAATCGTGCCGGCATCACGTTGTACTTATACAAGTGTGCACTCTGCACCTCCTAACTTGTACTAGAACCAATGTATGACCATTAATATTTCCATTATACTAAATTGAATAGGTGACCTAAATTTATTTACCGTAGTATTTAATTATTTATGGTGTATTTTTAGCATTAACAATCGTTGATATGACTATATTATGTTGAATACAGATTATTAGCAACGGAAAGTTGAAAAGTATCGAGCATCGGGTACTAAATTGTGCACATGAAAGTAGAATAAGCATTGTAACCCATGTGAACCCGCCTTCCAATTGTATTATCAAACCAGCAAAGGGTTTGGTGAATGAATTGGAACCATCAAACTACAAAGCCAGTCGATACGAAGAATTTGTTCATCGCAATAACGCATTTGGTGACCATACCGCCTCTTTATTGAAAAGTGACCACATCAACTTTGAAAACAATCGTTAGCTTTTGTAACGTTTTATTAATTCAGAAAAGTGACTAGCCAAATAAGCATCATAAATGGTGGATCGTTATGAATTTATGATCCCGTGATATTAAAATTTTACAAGTATGGCTAAATAAAAGTTTTATGTAAATTTCAATTCATGTACTATTTTAGCAGTACTTCTATATTGCTATACTAGCTTCATAGCCCGCCCGGAAGGGCGGGCTATCTTCGAAAAATAAATGCAAACAATGGAAAAACCCGTAGGAAATCATATAGTTAATTATAATTGAGGTGATGCATAAAGATTTGGTATACATGAATTATCCATAAAGATAACTAAAAGAGGAAATACAACAAATTTTATACGATGTTTGTCGTTGAGTCTTTGTAGTTGCCATCTTGGTCGCAGCAGATGACCTTCACGCTTTTTTTACTCTTCACTCTTGCCACCACGACATATAGTCAAAATGAGCTCCCCGAAGCTCCAAACTTTCAGAAATTTTTACTTGGTTATTGTAACGAGCCGAAATTTGTAAATAAATAAATTTATGAAAATTATGATAAATAAGGATAAATCGTTTAAAGAACGTAGGAATTGGTTTCGTGTCGTTTGGACACCGTACGAGAAAGTTATGGGCGAAACCGGGTCGAGACAAAGATGAAAAAGTGCAGCCCTGCTGCTTTAGGAAGTTCGCGACGCGAACTAGGGGTGGCGATCGGGAACTTCGATCAGGGATCTGAGCCATTGGTCGTGATGTAGTTCACGATGGCTTAGCGATCGCGAACTTAAGAAGAACGCAAACTTAGCGACGCGAACTATTGTTCGCGTCGTGAACTCGTGTCGTGCAGCATTAAAATCGGGTTGGAGCTCATTTGATGAAATAAAAAAACCCTAGTTCTTCCCTTTGGCGATTTTGGAGCTCAAGTGCAGATTTTGGTTGATTTCTTCTCAAATCTTTGATAGATTTCACTCCTAGTTGAAGATTAAAGGTATATCTTCACTCCGTGATCTTCGTAGCTCAAGATCTATGTATTTTGATGTAGGGTTTGAAACCCTAGTCCTTGGGGTATGGGTTATGGTGATATAAGTGATGTATACACCTAATGGATGGTATATTAACAAAGAAAACAAGTGTATGATTATGATTTGTAAGAATCTTAAGGGTTGGTTAACCTAGGGTTTGGTAAATCACCATAATTGGGGGAAATATGTTAATAAGTGTTATCTAGAGATAGATGGGCACATTGGTAGTAGAATGTGATGTTGATAATCTTGTGATTATTGTATTAGGCATTTGGTGAGGTCTTGGAAGGTTGACCGAATTGTGAAGCAAGGATTCGGGTTAACAGACGCGATCTGGAAAGCATTGCTAAGGTGAGTACATGAGATTTTTAAACTGGGTACATAGCAAATAGTTTTGAAAGTACATATGATATTTTATCAGTCTTTATTAATAAATATTTTGATAAAGATAGTGATTGAAAATGTATGAAAGTATGTAGAATGTGATACTAGAATATGTCTAGTATGATTGATGAATTTGAAGGTAAATATGATAAATTAAAGTAGTTATGGAGTCTCTATTAATGAACCATAATAATGAAGTAATTGATCAAAAGAATGTATATTGAGCCTTTATTAATAAATATGTATTAGTAAAGCAATTGGGAACTATTTTATAATAAAGATAATCTATTGGTAAGGATTACTACTAAAAGTAAAGAATGAATACATATGAGAATGAAAATGATGTGACTAGTAATAAGTATGTATTATAGTCAACGAAGAGATAAAAGTAATATGATATTGATGAATGAGGAATGTATCTTATGAAATATGTAAGTGTGGACCTTCTAGGGTCATAGATGTAGAAGTAGATGTGAGTTGCTTATGATCGAGTCCATGGGACTATACATGTACGTTCATACTATGTTGAACTAGTTATATGTAGTTATTATTGGATAACTAACTTGTTTGATGATTTATGTGATAGCCGAAGGCTTGATTGAAATAACTGTTGAGTTATGGTAAGAATGAGATGTTGTGATGATGCGGGGGACCCCCGGTCATGAGGTGTGGAATGAGGGGCAGTTGGGTGGATTCCCATCGACTCATCCACGTTAGTAGTCTTGCTAACTGGGAGTATTCCGGCGAGTAAGGCAGGTATCGATAGATTGGGCGAATCCCTCTTGTCGGTATCTTGAAGCTTATTAATGGCGATGGATTTCGGTTAATAAGTTAATGTGAAGCTTATTAATGGCGATGGATTTCGGTTAATAAGTTAATGTGAAGCTTACTAATGGCGATGGATTTCGGTTAGTAAGTTAATGTGATTCTAGTACATGTATGTTTATGTATTAGGTATGTTTGTGCTTCTAGCTAGTTCAGGGGCAACCCGATAGTTAGATATGATTGCCAGGAGAGCATAAATTGATAGGGTCACAATAGGGTGACTAGACGGTATTGATGTGGTATATATATATATATATATATATGTTTATATATTTATGAAATGATATTATTTTTGGGGTCTAAAACCCATGTACCTCACGAGACTATTTTGTCTCACGTACTACGTTTGTTTGTGGCTGTGTACTCAGGTACAGGTTTGAAGTGTTAGAAGGTTGCACTAGAAGTGGCCTAGAGATGTTTAGCTCGGGAGCTATTAGGTAGATCCCGTTGCCTATGGTTTTGATATACTTAGTGACACCGTATTTTTGTAAACTCTGATATAAGTTTTAAAGGTTTTTGTTAAACTGTGTTTTGGACAATGTGACAAATATTGGGAAATTGTATTTTAAATGATTTAAATGAGGTTTTAAAAATACGGGTGTTACAACTTGGTATCAGAGCTATAGTTTAAGTGAATTAGGTTGGATGTCCATCCTAGTCTTAGACTGTAGCAATAGGAATGTAAGATTCCTTGAGATCGATAGGTTGACCTTGAGACTTTATGTTAAGTTTAGGGTTGAACCTAGGGGACCTATAGAAGTTGTTATGAAATGTGCAATGTGAAGTCTTTTGAGACCGTAGGGCATTGGTAAGATAGGGTCGACCCCTATGAGAAATGTCGTGTTTTCATCTAATTGTATTGTTTTCGACTGTTGAGTCGACTGTTTGAATCTTGTTTGTTGAATACGTTGGTATGGAGAAGGAATGAATTCGAAAAGTGGACGAGCTCCATTAAATTGGAAAGAGTTGTGAATTAGGATATGAACAAGATTTTTGAATAATTGAATAAATAAGGGTAGGTGGAATGATTCCAATACCCATATGAAGGAAGAGTAATCAAATGGTGAATCCCGTAGTGAGAAGTGTCTACACAAAAAGGTAGCAAGACATAGTCGGAAGAAATGGAAGGATGTTGTATAGGGTTTTCATAGCATGTAAAACCGTTGAGTAATTCGGAAGTTCTGAACCGGAAGTCACGATTAGTGGATCCGGAGGATTGAGCAAGTGCTAGGGAGTAGCAAGCGAAGAAAGAAAGATACGATGAGTTTGACATCCATATAATTAAAGGGTGAGGCGTTGACACGGTGGAACGTGTAGTATGAAACTTTGGGAAAGAGAGTGCGGTACAATATGTTGTGAAAGGAACTCACGAGTGAGTTGAAAGGGGAAGTCTTCCCGGAAGGAAATCTAGAGGGGGGGGGGGGTTCATGATGCAGCCTCGGAGATCTTAGGTGAAGATTGATGTTATGTGATTATGGCTTAATTGTTTGGTTGTTGCACGAATTGGTGCTTTTAGAAATTTGAGACGAGTCGTATGACATGGGGACCTATTTTTGGGAATAGTCTTCCCGGTTAGTGATGTGCGTGGGAGTATGTATTGGAAAAGATTATAGACAAGTGTGTCGCATGTAGTAAGGATATAAGGGTCGATACTAATATGTAGTATAAAGGATGAGACACGAGATATGGTGAGTATTTCTAACAGAAGTGTAGTAGTACAATGAAGTACTAAGTCTTGATAAGAATTGTTAGTATGGATGAAAAATTTTTGGAATAGGATCCTTGGAAATGGAATTTGGATGTTCGGCGGGAATCCGGATAAGTAATGTAATATTATACGCGAATGGTAAATGAAAGAATGACTAAGGTATAGTGATACCTTAGAATTTATAAATGGAAATTATGTGGAAAAGAATAAGCGTCGGGACGACGAAATTTAATCGTTGAAAACAATTGAGTAAAAGTTGGCGTGTAGCCATAGCAAGTTATGTGACCGGATTAATGGATTCGATAATCTAAGGTGAGGAGAAGATTGTCGGTAAAAGTGTCATAGCAATAGCGTGATAATGTATGACATAGTGTAGTGTAAGACTATGATCGGGAAAGGAATAGTCCTAAGTCCCAGGATGTATGAAAGTAGAAAATCGAGTGTTAGACCATTGGGTGCTAAGTCATGGGTTGCAAGTGTAGACCAGAGTTGATTGGTTGACTCAAGAGTGACCGGGATGACCGGCGAGTTATGGTTAATTGAATGGAGTGATAGTTACTCCCGTAGTGACAAAAAGATTTGGAAATTTGGTAATAAGAAAATGAACCGGTTAATGGAGGTTAATGTGTAAGAGAAACGAGATTTTATTAGTTATCCGCGGGATACAATGCATGTGCATTATGTGATGGCCTTCAAAGGCATATGACGATGAAAAGGTAGTGTCATGTGGATCGCGTTGAGTAATATGTCAAATGAGAAACATGTTAGATATGAAAGAAAATGATAATGTGATATTATGTGAATGGTGCTAGAATGCATGATGAATAAGTGGGCGATTGAATGAGTGAGAAAGTAGCAAGGCTACGTGATGTAAAAAGATGGATACCAGATGGTATTGGTGTGACATATGCTATTGTTTGTATATGTGCACAATAGAGATGTATAGATGGTATTGGTGACATATACATATGTTTGTATATGTGCACAATAGAGGTGCTTAGATTGAATTGGCGTGATATATGTGTGTATATCTATGTGTGTGTATACGTTTATGTGTCTATATGATGAATATAGAACCATGTGGTTAATGATGTATTACTATTATGACTGGTAAATGAGGACCTGGTTCGAAATACGGGTTGCATTTAGGTCATGTAAGTGTAGGGGATACCTACGATTTATAGAATAGGAGGAAAGAGAAACTCCTAGTGAGCAAATTATCATTCGATAACCAAAGTATGGTAAACTTGTATGAAGTGGTGGAATTTGTTGCAATAGGAGAACTAATTCCGGTAACTGAGAATAAGAGTTGTGAAATTGATTGATGTGACGCAAAGATGGTTGAAAGAAAACTAAGTGATGGTTTGAGTGACCAAGTGTTGGTCAAGAATCGGTAAAGGTCGATGTGACCATATGTGAATGCACGACTCTCGGATAATTGGGGAGAAAATGAAAGTGTGGAAAAACGGGGACAATTGTTAAGGGAACGATAACGAGTAGAACCGGAAGTGATAAATTAGCGATGGTACCCCGTGAGTATGAAATTGGTTAGTTGAAAGAGTGTGGTTGACTTCACGTAAAAGTCAAGGGTGACCAACTGCCGATTGGTTGACTTAGCCAAGGATGGGCTTTGACTCTCGTTATGAACGCATTGTATGTTTGTGAAAGGATTAATGGAATAGTTGAAATAGTTGTTGTCAGATTATACGACTTTGACCGTTTGGGTGTTGTCAGGATGGAATTTGGGAATCGAGTATATGATTGTAGATGGATCATAAATTAAAGGTCAATTGTGAAGGAAAGGAGGATTTATGGGATCCTTAACGAAAGGGAAAATGTTAAAGTATAGTTGACTTTGTGCTTAAGTCAAAGGGTAGATGATGTGGGGATATACCAATGTCGGGATATATCGGTTGGGTCAAAGCTAGAGTTTGACATTCGTTTAAATCAACTAGTTAATGATATGATTGTGTCATACCATTGTTATGAGAATGAAAAGATCGGTCGAGAGAATGTCGGTGTTTTGGTCAAATTGTGAAATTTTGACCCGTTTGAGTATTATGAGTTTAAAAAAAAAAAAATTGGGTCTTGACCGTTCGGACTTAACGGAGTTAAGTGAACGTTTGGATATGTGATGTTAACGGAACGGGAATGAGGAAAGTTTGATGGTAATGACCACAAGGGAATGTGAGCGGAATGCTGGGTTGTATGTGGGTTGAAATTCTTAGCGATTCCGAGGACGTAATCCTTTTAAGGGGTAGATAGTTGTAACGACCCGAAATTTGTAAATAAATAAATTTATGAAAATTATGATAAATAAGGATAAATCGTTTAAAGAACGTAGGAATTGGTTTCGTGTCGTTTGGACACCGTACGAGAAAGTTATGGGCGAAACCGGGTCGAGACAAAGATGAAAAAGTGCAGCCCTGCTGCTTTAGGAAGTTCGCGACGCGAACTAGGGGTGGCGATCGGTAACTTCGATCAGGGATCTGAGCCATTGGTCGTGATGTAGTTCACGATGGCTTAGCGATCGCGAACTTAAGAAGAACGCAAACTTAGCGACGCGAACTATTGTTCGCGTCGTGAACTCGTGTTAATAAGTGTTATCTAGAGATAGATGGGGGAAATATGTTAATAAGTGTTATCTAGAGATAGATGGGCACATTGGTAGTAGAATGTGATGTTGATAATCTTGTGATTATTGTATTAGGCATTTGGTGAGGTCTTGGAAGGTTGACCGAATTGTGAAGCAAGGATTCGGGTTAACAGACGCGATCTGGAAAGCATTGCTAAGGTGAGTACATGAGACTTTTAAACTGGGTACATAGCAAATAGTTTTGAAAGTACATATGATATTTTATCAGTCTTTATTAATAAATATTTTGATAAAGATAGTGATTGAAAATGTATGAAAGTATGTAGAATGTGATACTAGAATATGTCTAGTATGATTGATGAATTTGAAGGTAAATATGATAAATTAAAGTAGTTATGGAGTCTCTATTAATGAACCATAATAATGAAGTAATTGATCAAAAGAATGTATATTGAGCCTTTATTAATAAATATGTATTAGTAAAGCAATTGGGAACTATTTTATAATAAAGATAATCTATTGGTAAGGATTACTACTAAAAGTAAAGAATGAATACATATGAGAATGAAAATGATGTGACTAGTAATAAGTATGTATTATAGTCAACGAAGAGATAAAAGTAATATGATATTGATGAATGAGGAATGTATCTTATGAAATATGTAAGTGTGGACCTTCTAGGGTCATAGATGTAGAAGTAGATGTGAGTTGCTTATGATCGAGTCCATGGGACTATACATGTACGTTCATACTATGTTGAACTAATTATATGTAGTTATTATTGGATAACTAACTTGTTTGATGATTTATGTTATAGCCGAAGGCTTGATTGAAATAACTGTTGAGTTATGGTAAGAATGAGATGTTGTGATGATGCGGGGGACCCCCGGTCATGAGGTGTGGAATGAGGGGCAGTTGGGTGGATTCCCATCGACTCATCCACGTTAGTAGTCTTGCTAACTGGGAGTATTCCGGCGAGTAAGGCAGGTATCGATAGATTGGGCGAATCCCTCTTGTCGGTATCTTGAAGCTTATTAATGGCGATGGATTTCGGTTAATAAGTTAATGTGAAGCTTATTAATGGCGATGGATTTCGGTTAATAAGTTAATGTGAAGCTTACTAATGGCGATGGATTTCGGTTAGTAAGTTAATGTGAT
The DNA here is from genome assembly GCA_963853835.1 of Calendula officinalis. NCBI lineage: Eukaryota > Viridiplantae > Streptophyta > Magnoliopsida > Asterales > Asteraceae > Calendula > Calendula officinalis. Next base: position 36,964,029 of record OY970827.1, on the reverse strand, counting down.
TCTAGTACATATATGTTTATGTATTAGGTATGTTTGTGCTTCTAGCTAGTTCAGGGGCAACCCGATAGTTAGATATGATTGCCAGGAGAGCATAAATTGATAGGGTCACAATAGGGTGACTAGACGGTATTGATGTGGTATATATATATATATATGTTTATATATTTATGAAATGATATTATTTTTGGGGTCTAAAACCCATGTACCTCACGAGACTATTTTGTCTCACGTACTACGTTTGTTTGTGGCTGTGTACTCAGGTACAGGTTTGAAGTGTTAGAAGGTTGCACTAGAAGTGGCCTAGAGATGTTTAGCTCGGGAGCTATTAGGTAGTTCCCGTTGCCTATGGTTTTGATATACTTAGTGACACCGTATTTTTGTAAACTCTGATATAAGTTTTAAAGTTTTTTGTTAAACTGTGTCTTGGACAATGTGACAAATATTGGGAAATTGTATTTTAAATGATTTAAATGAGGTTTTAAAAATACGGGTGTTACAGTTATTCATCTATATAATTTAAAGTCAAAATTATTTTCAATACATAACTCAAAAGTCAAAATAGCACAAATTTATGACAACTTAAAACAAATACTTCATTGTTAAGCTATGGAGGTTCATAATTTGGATATTATCATATAGTCAATTGTTTGGGTATATAAATTTGCAAGACGGTCTAATAAGTAGTAATTAGTTTGGGTATATCTATGCAGTTGTACTAAATTTAATATAATAATCTTTTCCTAATATTATATAGGTTCAAAATTTTATTGGAAAGATAATGGTTCAAATATATCAATCAATATATATTTTGAGAAATGATATTTAATCTTACCATTTAGACCTACTCATAGGTCTACCCACTTGATAGGATGACATGTGTATTCCACTAATTCTCTCTCCTAATATTATCCATTGATTTTGACACGTGTATTCATCTAATGAGTAGGTCTAAATGGTAGGCCTAAATACCATTACTCATATATTTTTTCATACGAAATTCTCATTGCATTTACAATGAGTTCGGATCTCAGGAAGGTCAATATAGTATCAAAAAAAATATGAAAAATACCATATTTCAAAATCATCATTTATAGTACATACCAAATTCAATATAAAAATACCAAAAATAATAATTATCATAATTATTGTTTTCAAAACCTAAGATGATACCATATTACCATAATTTTCCAACCGATTTCAAAATAGTAGTTATAAAAAGTTTCCATATTTATAGTATTTCAAAACGTATATTTTCAAAAATAACAAATATTGATTGCTTGATAGTGACATACCGAATAATAGTTGATAGCAGATAATTTCTAAATTGGACGCTCGTCTACCAATTTGATGTAGGCCAGTGGATTGTTCGGCATGATTGGGATTATAGTACAAACCAAGGTCTTGATTTGAAGCTGCAAAGAAATTTTGTCAGATTATTAATCCTAACATCAAATATATATTTCTAATCAAAAAAATGCTTTGTTACTCATAATATTTGAAATATAAACAGATGATTCCCACTTAACTACAAAGTGAAAGTCATGTGGGACTGCAACCAGATGGCACTACATGTCCAATTCTCGCTGAAGGCAGGTTAAGTTCTTCATTTAAATCGGGCTCCTTATCTGGTTGAAGATATGAAGGTGCCCTTTCACTTTCAGTACCCTGGCCCATGTCATCCTCCAAAGCATCATGTTGTGTATAGACAAAGTATTCGATTAGAAAACGGGTTGGTTGACGGTCAAAAATGTGTGTATATATTTGAGATTAATTACCCTGAAAATCCGAGAATGTTAAAGCCATATATTGAACCACAACATCACTTGTGGGAGACTTCCAAATCAAGCCTGTTTTTCTAATTTTGGAACTACTCTTCCATCCATTCTACATCATATTTTTATACATCTTAACATATCGCAGGTTTATAGACATTACAATAAATTAATATTTAATGCAATAATCATAAATAAACTTAACCTGCATTTTTTATACGTCAACCTCAAATTAACGTGCAATTCATAAAAGGGTTAACTAAACTCAACAGGTTTACCCACGAACCCAAACAAATAAGATTGGCGTATATGTAAAATAAAAACAACAATTTCCAGGACTTGTTATCGTTCTTCTTCAATAACCAAATGTGAAATCGTCTCAAAATCATTATTACTTTCAGAAATTCTGGAAATAATTACAACCAAATCTGACCAAAAGTAAATTAACAAAAAAATAACGATGATTAGATGATGCCTAAATAATAGGTGACTGATAATGTTTTTCATGACGATTTCAATATGAAAACATAATCAATTCGGAACAATAGATTCATCCATTGACTTTCATACGTCGAACACACAAACAATTTAAGAGAATAGCAGGATGAAGGAGATTTAGAGTTTTCATACCAGTTCGAAATTCCGCAAGAACCCTCATATGAAGTTTTGATTGGAATGCGCTGCGGAATTCAATGGGTAATCGATCCATCCGATCGGAAATATGATGTTAGCAAAACGGGGATGTGATGCAGGAGAGAGACGGAGTAGAGGGAGAGAGATTGGAATGAAAAATCTAGGGTTTTAAAAAAATTTGTGTAGAGTGAGACAAAGGGAGAGAGACGGAGTAGAGGGAGTAGAATGAGAGATATGAGATGCCACGTGGACGAATTGAGTTATTACACGTGGCATTACGGACCAATGAAAGAGCTCCAAAATGCTGAGTTGTCAAAAATAAATCAAATGTAGGCTCATATATAGGAGAAGATTGACGAAAATATATACTGCCTCCGATTTATTTGAAGTGATACATTATGAGTTTCTTTTAGCCAAAATGTTATAAACAAGATTAAATTCAATTAAATTAGATAATTAGTGAGGAATGAATCCTACACATTATGAATAAAGTGATTTAATGATACTTAAAAGATAAATGATATTTGTGTCTACTCATATGTCTACCCACTTTTAAACTTGACATGTGTTATCCATTAATTCTCTCTCTTCATAACATCCGTTGATTTTGACAATTGTCATGATTAAATCGGTAAGCGCATGAGTAGGCACAAATGGTAGGCACATATACCATTACTCTATTTAAAAATAGAAGTAAGGATAAAAAGTTGGGATGTGTTCTCTATTTTTTACCAAATAAGATAATTAACAAAATATATAACAGAGTTTTTATATTGAATTTATCAAAAATAAAAAGTATACCACTTATTTCAAATCGGATAAAGTATATTGAATGTATCTTATTAGTTTTTTCTTGTTTTTAAAATGCGTTGATAGAAGACTACCTTCTTAAATAAAAAAATTCGTACCTAATTTTTCGTTAGTACTTTTTAATAAAAATAATTCTTCAATAAGGAAAATTTGAAAAAGTTTGTTGATTATAATCAATGATAAAAAAAAGTTGCCAATAAAGAAATAATAAATTATTATAGTCTTTTTAAATGAAAATATACTTGCCTTTTCAACTCAAAAGAAAAAATATAACTAAAAATCAACGAAATACGGCATATTTAGACAAACATATTAATTGAATACTCCAAGGGAATAAAAAATTGAATACTCCAAAGGGAATAAAAACTGGATGTATAAAACCCCAATTTTCATTGCTCATATCGCCTGCCATAATCACAATCGCCGAGATTCGACGACCACGCAATCGCCGTTGACCTCCGTCTTTATTTCGCCATTGATCTTCAATCGACGATCTCCATCCGAGAAACGTTTCAGTGGCCAGCGACGATCTCAATTCGAAAAAAAATTCAGTGGTTAGTTTACCATCCATTACGCTAATGAACTGTATATTAGTAGTTTATTTAAAGTTATAACTATCGGTGAACAATTGATGTCGTTTCGATTAGATTCGTACTCAGTTTACTGAAATCTAGTTGTATATTTCATAATTTTAGCTGGAATTACTTCATGGTACTCTTTTTGCTGTTATGATTGTGAATTTTTAGTGATCATTAAGTCTGAATTTGGTTTGTTGTTTTAATTCATGTCTAGTTTTGTATTTGCTGTACTTATTTGATGGATTTACCTCTAATTTCCGCTTGCACTTAACTTTTTACCTGAATTTCTGAATTTTATGTTGCTTTTCGTTCTAGAGCTAATTCATCAAATTTGGATATGATTCAACTGTTTGAAATCAGGCTGCATACAATAACAACAACTAGATTTAACTAAAACATTTTACCTTTCACTAGCAGGTCTAATTGGATACAAGGATTTTAAACTTCTCAAAATCTGGTATGTATATAAAACAAAGAAATCGTATATATGACAATTTGGGCAGTTTAGCGAGAAAATGTATTTTTGGCATTCTTTCAGTAGCTACAATACCTAATCACATTGCATTCATAATGGATGGTAACAGAAGGTACTCCAAACAACACAAATTAATTGATGGTGCAGGACACAGGGTCGGGTTTTCATCATTAATGTCAATGCTTAGATATTGTTATGAAATTGGGGTGAAATATGTAACAATTTATGCTTTTAGTATTGAAAATTTTAAACGTAGCCCTGAAGAAGTGCAATCTTTAATGGATTTAATGGAGGAAAAAATCAACGGGTTAGTTAAAGAAGAGAGTTTAGTTAACCAATATGGAGTTAGGGTTTATTTCATAGGAAACCTTAAACTTTTGAGTAAGCCCGTGAGATTAGCTGCAGAACGGGCCATGAATGCAACTGCCAAAAACTCAAAAGCGGTTTTATCGATTTGTATTGCGTATACTTCCAGTGACGAGATTTTGCATGCTGTTCAAGAATCTTGTGAAGAAAAATGGGATGAATTTGTGAAAAATGAGGAAACGGATATGATTGATGTGTTAGATATAGAAAGACTTATGTATATGTCGGTTGCACCTGACCCTGATATTATAATCCGTACGTCCGGTGAGACCCGTTTGAGTAATTTTCTTTCGTGGCAGAGTGGTAACTGCCTATTGTATTCGCCCTCTGTTTTGTGGCCCGATATTGGTTTTCGACATCTGGTTCGGGCTATTTTAGACTTCCAATATCATTTATATTATTTAAACAAACAGAAACAGGGTGCAGTTGACCCTTAAAATTAAAATATTTTGTTGTATTCTAGTTAAAATATTGATTTTGAACATGGATTGACATGTTTTTTGTTTGGTTTGGGATCATTATGGTTAGTTAATTCACTTGTAATGTTGTTTAAATTATAGATCAGGAACTTAATCTTCATGGTTAATCATGTTAGTTTACTAAAATAATCCATACATTGCAATAACAATTTGTTTACTTCTATCTTGCAATTTATTTACAATCTTTGTTGTTTTTTTTTTTTTGGTCAAATCCTTGCGAAAGTTTTCAATTTAACAAATAATGAAATTTAAAATATACCTCATCTTGAATCCATACATTGCCAAAGTTTTTTTTTTCAAAGTCTTTCAATAATCAATTAATGCATAACAACAACAATGAAATCCAATTTCTACATAACCAAATAACAATAATATTCGGGGCGCTTGGTTTAAAGTAGGTAATGAGAAAGGGAAATGTAATAAAAATACTAAGGAATATAATGGGCATTTCTTTGTATTACCTTGACCATTAATGTTGCTTGTTTATCAAGTATTTAATATGTGCATGAATAAGATTAATATTAAAAGAAAATAAAAAATATTTATATATATATAATAAATATTAATTAAGATAATAATATTATACATTAATATAATAATAATATATATTAATATAATATTGATAGTATTAATTAATATATTAATAATATTAGTTAATATATTTATATTATATTATATTTATATATAATAGGAATATATATAATTTAAATATAATAATATTTATAATTTAAATTTAATAATATATCTTATTATCTAATAATATAATAATATTATATATTAATATAATAATAATATTTATTAATATATAATAGTAATATTAATTAATAAAATAATAATATTAACTAATATAATAATATTATATATTCACATAATAATAAAATATATTAATATAATAATAAAATTAAATAATATAATAATATTATATATTAACATTATAATAATATATATTAATTAAGTTTGGAGATGTTTTTTTTTTAAGTTTGGAAGACCCAGAAGCTAATGCCCAAGTCTTCCTGGGGAAGACCTTAGGCAGACAAAATAAGGTCTGCGGGCTTCCGAAAAACAAACATCTGCGCAAGCCTTTTTCTGCGCGTGGTCTGCGCCGCGAAGACAAAAGACCCCAGGAAGACCTTTTGTCAAAAAACAAACAGCACCTAAGTTATATGTTTTATTTCTGTTTATAACTATAAATTTGAGCTCCATTAAGTGCTATTGAGGCACATGACGGGAACGGGTTTAATATTGGAAGGGCTGAAATATTAAGTAACTGAAGTTTAGGATTAAAACAGTAAATCAACTAAATTAAAAGATTGTAAAAAATATTAAGGGACTAATTTGTGAACATGTTAAAAGTTTGAAGATTAAACTATTTTTAAACCTTGAACTATTAAATTTTTTTCACACATCATACAAAATGATCGTTTAAACCGTTATTTGGTAAAAAACAATGTAAAATCATTACAAAAAAAAAATGTGTGTGCATTAAAAAACATTCTATATGAGAAAATAAAGATAAAACATAGTAAAATAAAAGTTAACAGGTTAAATCTAAAATTAAGTTAATTTTTTATATTAAACTATTATCTGAATAAATAAAACCGAAGTTGAATTAATTAAAAAATAATACTCCGTAAGTTAAAAGATACGGTTAGGGCGTTAGGTGAGAGCATCTCCAATGGGAGGTTGAATAAGAGTTTGATACTATTTGAATAACCTCTAAAATGACTTTTTACCAATGGAATGGATGACTTTTTTAAGAGGTCACTTCAACCACTTGATCTTCCCCAACCACTTGAACATCTTTCAATATTTGATTCTTGTAGTCCCTATAATTAATAATTTTACATTTTAAACTCATGTATATATTTATATGTGAATCATTTATTATTTATATAACTATAAATTATAATTTTATCATATTTCAATAATTTTTAAGGTCTAACATTATAATAGTTTTATAAATGACATTTTAAAAAAATGTTATGTTTTGTAATGCTATAAGAATTGTTAAATTAAATAAGTGAGAGGTATTTATAAAACATTTGATATAGTTAAAGGTAAATTAGTAATTTATAAGAAAAAGTATTTGGAAAGGTTAACCATTGGAGAGATTATTAACTAATCTTTATCTTTACTACTTATAAAGTATTTAGGATCTTTCCCTAAATATCATCTTGAAAATTCAGCCATTTTCTTTCTATTTTAGGATTTTAAGAAAATGCATCAAAAAAGGACCCATCATGGCTCGAACACGGGACCAACACAACACATGCGTGCAAACTTAACCAACTGAACTACAAGATAAGATATAATTTTCCTCCTAAACACTGAATATGACCTCTCTACCTCGTCTTACAATTCCCCCTAAACCTTAAACAGACGCCTCTTCCGTTATATCGCATCGGGTCTTTCTAAAGTCCTCCGTCGATTCAATTCTCAAGAGGCCTCCTCGATTCCTTCCACTGCCTTGATTCCTTCAAGCTTGCGTCCATTGATAATTTCAGTCCTTTTGATATAAATTTCCTTTTGGTGTTGATAATTACCCCGATGTATTTTTTCCTAAATCTTCTTTTAGGGTTTCAAAATTTGCAGATTCACTTCGATATTTCCTCTTTTATGTGTTGATTTTTTTTAAAGTGTTTATTTCAGGCCTATGCAAATCGTGAGAGATTCGATGATGCTAATAAGAATGTGGTGTTATCGTTTCTTCTGCATTTCGTTTCTTCATTCTTTATATGACTTGCTGAATTTTCACGAATACATGTTGTGAGGACAAACCAAGTAAGATCTCGAAGCACAAATCAAATCTCTCAGCTGAACTTATGTTGTTCTTTTATTTCCTGCAATTTTACTAGACATTTAGTGGTTCAGCCTCTTCTTTCATGAATGTTTTTTTTTTCTTTAGCTTGTTTGTCTTTCTGATAAAGTTCTTTCTTTTCCATACTAATACTGAAAGATGTAGGGCTAATTTTACGTTCAGGTTTGTAATTTTGGTTTAATGATGCGAATTTTATGTTAAAGGTTAAGCTCATTGAGTTAAATATTTACCGAAAAGCATGAACTCATCATCCACTCTGTATCTCAACTCAAAGAGACTGGATGTATATGAATTTATTCACCAGTTTAGCATATGGGAGTTTTTAAAAGAAATATTCTCAAGGTGCAAAATGATTATTGAGATTGATACAACGCTAGACAACCATGTACACATTTGAAATATTCGATTTTTACTTTCGTTTTTTATTATCTGGGCAAATATAATAAAATAGCGTGCTCTTTATATTAAGAATGGTAGAGAAATGAAACTCACATTCTGATGCAGTAGCTCGTAAATTAGTTTTCACACATTGTAGATTTAAAGAGGTAAAGCTTTTATTTTGTATGTGTTAAAACTCAAAGTGGGTGGCTTTGTATCAAACAATTTAGTGTTTTATTTTGATTATACTATAAATTTAGAGAGAAATTGGAAAGTACATTTTTTAATTAGCTGCTGTCAATAATAATACTACTATAAACTTGTTTCAAATATTTTTTGGTTCGATGTATATTTATTAAAGTTGGTGACATACTGAAATACAAATTGAGGATGGATTATTACATTTAACTCAAATTTTCATTTTGTTTTGCAGGCTGCTGATAATGTGAATGATTGTTTTATCTGCTTTGCATTTGATAATGGTAAGCAACATTAATTAAATTATATGTTGCTGTTAAACAGTAAGATATTCTCTGAGAAATAATAGGATTAAAGAAGCTGGAAAGAAATGAAATCAATTCAATTTTAGAAAAATTTAGAGGAAAGGATCCTCATTGTAAACAGTAGCTTATAAAAAGTGGCAAGTTCATAATTCACGAGATGCAATTGAGTTTTTCAAAACTCCAACAGTATGGTGCATTTTTTTGTAATTTGGTCAGTCTATCTTGGTTTGTTTTGTTTTTAATCATTACTAAGAGATTGTGTAACTGTGTTTGGTAAGCAGGCTACGTGATAAGGAAGTCTGATGGTTTCTGTGGTTTGCAAATATTTCGGATTTTGTCATTAAGTCTCTATGTTATTAACAAATGGCTCTAATAACTTAGTTATTATCGTAGATGTTTATTATTTGAGTGCAATTACTTTTGTGATATTATATTTTTATCAATGTGTAATTCATATTATTCTACTAGTTTCAAAGCCCGCCCGAACGGGCGGACATGCTTCGAAAGAGATATATGAAAATAACAAAATAGTGATACTATTTAAATAAAATTACAATTCATAATTGAAATGATGATAAACAATTTTTGATACATGAATAAATGGTATATGAAATTTAGAGACGAAATGGCCAGCTCCTATATAAACCTAGCAAAACAATTCAACCAACAAACAAGTGCTACAAACATAAATACTATAATTGGAACCACTCATATAAAGTAAGAACATAGATATCAGGAAGAAAAGATGATGCAGAAACACTCACCATGTTATCAAGTATTTATTCTTGTGGGTATCGGTTACCATGGAGTCTTCCTGAAAACACTGAAATGGCCAGCTCCTATATAAAGACAACAATATAGAGTGAGATCTTATAAACTGCAAAAATAGAAATCAAAATTATTATTACTGCCCTATAATTTGTGACATCACCAATAAGAATTCATAAAAATATAATGCACTTTAGAAGATAAACTAAAACCGAACTTATGATGACATTGAAAGGTTTTCTCGGTTGTGGTAAATGCTGTAATTACCATGATTTGTGTGATTTATTGAGACAAGGTTAAGTAATTGTTAACTTGCTTTACAATTTACAAAACAAAACCAAATAGCAGCAAAAAACAAACAAAGGTAGTTGTATGACTGAATGAAAAACAAAACAACAGGAAGAGTACTGTTAAAAACTAACCTGACTATAGTAGTTGTATGCGATTGTAAGCTATATTGAACATAACCTAGCGATTGCTCAAACTGAACCGTGATTGTAAATTGAACCGTGATAGTTGTATGTGATTGTTGACCCCAACGGTTGCTAGGGTTTAGTCGACTCAGACTTGGCTGCCAAAATTAGCAGCAGTCCAACGATTAAGTAGCAGATTGTGAGAACTTGCAGAAGACTGGCGATTGTACAGCTCACGCGTGTCGTACATTGTACACACATAGTAAATTAGTAACATCAAATACGTATACTCTACAAACATTCAAGTTCGTAATTGATTAAAAATGGTGGAAACTGGACTTAATGCTAACCTTTGATGCATCAATTGATTTATCGGTTGCATAATTAAAATAAGGTGTAGCTGAACACTAGCGGATTTCGTATAGAGATTCTGGTGAAGCATATATAGAATGAAGCAATAACAGAAGAAATGTGAGAATGTTAGAACATTTAAGCATAAATCGCACAAGAAATCGTAATCTCACTATCGTCATAGCAGATATCGAAAACGTGGATTGAGCAACAAGAAAATGCTAACGAACGAACAACTTAAAAGTATTACCTATGGAATCACAACAGAAAATTCGCGTTCTGTTCTTCAATTAAGCAAGAACGAGTGACGAATCGGAGATTAGGGCAAGAACTGACCTCAATCTCGAATGGAGGCGAGTAGGGAGACGGGAAAGTGAAGAAATGATGTTAGGGTTTCTTAAGAAATAAAAAACCATCTTTATCCCTAACATATTTAGTTATCTAATTTTTATTTGAATTTATAATTTATTAATATTTTATAATAAATTTGAGAGATAATAAAACACATTTGTGTACGCCTATAAAAACTCATTATAAAAAATTTATTATAAGTATTTTATTTATTTAAGCAAGTGTTACATTAATTGAGTGTTACAATAGAGATTGAGGCATTATAATAGAGAAGAGGGTGTACAATAGAGAGGGGCGTTACAATAGAGAATGAGGCATTACAATAGAGAGTAGGCGTTACAATAGAGAATGATGTGTTACAATAGAGAATAAGGCGTTACAATAGAGAATGAGACGTTACAATAGACGAGAAGGCGTTACAAAAGATAATGAGGCGTTACAATAGCTAAAATCTATTGTAACGATGTTTGATCAATCGTAACACACACTAATAATTTTGCTAAGCGCTAAAATACCGTTACATTAGACCTACCTATTGTAACGAATTTAAAAGGTGTTACAACTTTGGTGTTACAAAAACCCCTAAATTGTAGTAGTGGATGTTAGAAAACACAAAAACAACTAACCTTTGATTTCCAAAAATTATGATCCTGCAAAACAATAACATGCATATAATAGAGAAAGCGCAAAAGAATAACAATGCTTTGATTAATACTTAAGATGCTGCAGAAATATATGTATCATAAAAGAGATAATTGTGATGAAAAAGTATTGTAACTTCTCCCATCTCCCAGCAAAGAAATCCGGAAAAGAGGCTAGTTTTGTTTCTATCATTAAGGAAGTCATATTAAGAAATTATTTAATGATATTTAAAATTTTGAAATTCAAAATTCATGTTTGGTTTTGTGATGACAAGTGGCATTTTTTATATTTACATGTCATCAATTACAACTAATGAGAATGCTTTAATTGGACATGTTGACAAAATGAACTCAAATTTAGGCCTCATATATAGAGGTAGATTGACCACCACATATCACCACAGTCACTACGTAGTTCGCTGCCACCCATCACCGCCATCCTTCATCACAATCACTGTAGCTGCTATTGTTCGTCACTATCCACCACCACTCACAACGATCACTATTTTCGCAACCCACCATTACTCGACCACTACTATCACAATCACCACCACAAATAGTTATAGGGTACCCGCCGCCGCATTGCGCGGGTACCTACTAGTAAATTATTAGATGATGTGACAAAAGTAATAAGTCATTAGAGAGGTTAACCATTGTGGATGCTCGAGCTTGATTGTAAACTGTGCAAAAAAATCCAATGGGACACGGTCCCACCAAAGAGACAACGTGCGATTATCTGCTGTTTGTGTTTGGTCCCACAGTTCATTCCGTAAAGTTTAATGGCATTTCTGTAATTAATTAGTAATTTATGGTTTAACTGAAAAGAGTTAATCAAATAGAAATTTTGTATGTCCTGATAATTTTTCATACATCCTCTTTATCAAAATAAGTGAATCTCTTTCCTCTTAAAGATGTATTAAAATAAGTGAATTACTTTAATAATTTATTTTATTTGATAAGTTTTTATATTTAAAATTATCCATTTACTTTTATTTATCTCTCTTTAAACATCATTGAAGCCTTGAAGGTGTGGAGCTCCATCCATTTTTGTCATTTTCATATATTTGACATTTTTAGCATTTAGAAAAAGTAACAAAATAGTAAAAGGTGTGAAATCCATCCATTATAATTACCCATTTAATTTCACTAATCTCTTATTACCTTATTTTGCCTCATAAATGTAAACTTTAGAGTGATTCACTTATTTTGATACGGAGGAAGTAATAATCTTTCCACCTGATCAAAAGTCCCAAAACTAAAGAATAATATGAGAAAAAGAATTAAAAAAATTATACATATCGTAAGAGGATATATATGATCAAATAATACTTCATCCGTTTCAAAATAAGTGATACACTTTTCATTTTTGAGTGTTTTAAAATAAGTGATACACTTTGAAAACTTACTATATCTGGTAAAAGGTAGTGAGGCCTACACCCACTAATTATCTCCTTTAATATAGTGAAAATACACATTTACCCTTACTTTTACTTTTAAACATCATTAAATCCACTTTAATCAATATATGTGGGACTCATCATCCACTAACTATCCAATTTAATCTAATTAATCTTCATTATCATATTTTGTCTCAAAAATCATGAACTCCAAAATAAATCACTTATTTTGAAACGAAGGAAGTAATAACATATATCATTTCCCTTGATTAAAACCGTCTGAGATTCATGTAGCGGACATTTTGAGTTTTGACATGGCGGATTGCAAAATTTAGAGGGTGTTTGGGACTGTAATTTAAATTGGATTATCTGTTTATTAACGTAAATAATCTATAATTTGTGTTTGGCAAAAAGTATGCAATAATAAATTATTTGCGTTTTGAAGCTTCCTAAATGGAGTTTTGAAAAAGTAGGTTAGTAGGTGTTTATTGCATTTTAAAAACTGATTATTTGAATTTTACCTATCATCTAAACAAATAAGCAGGTTTGTTAAACACAAAAAAACTGATTATCTAATTGTTGTGATTTCAAACAACGTAATCAAATCCAAACATTATTTTTCGAAATCACGTTTTGTAACCCTCATCATATTCAAAATAATTTATTTTCAATATGCAATCTCAAACACCCCTTAATCTTGGTACGGAGAACTGAATAAGGATCCACTAGGTTTCTAAAATTTTCAAAATTCGTCCTCCAACGATTCACGATGTTAATGAAAAGTAGTTTAATTTCGTTCTATGAACTAAACCCCATCCTTCCACATTAATAAGATCATATAAAAAATTGGAAATTATGTTTACTATTTATCATAATTTCTGCTTTAAACGTGTTATTTAAAATAAGGGTTTTGATATTGATAGCTCTTAGGGCTGTCATTAGACGCATTAAAGTTGTACATTAATCTATGGGGGAAGTAGTTCCTATGATTCAAAAGATAGTTATAAATTGATGTACAAGTATTTCATGCATGTCTAATGACAGTCCTTAGGGCTGTCATTATCAAAACCCTTAAAATAATGCTTGCTCTTTTCTTGGTTTTTATTAATAGTCATTGCAAAACGTAGTTGAACAGGAAACTGTCTTCGCTTCAATTTGAAAGACATCTTGTTGTCGAAAGAACTAATAATCATACGCGGGATATGGCAAACTATACCAATTTTGCCACCTGATATGATATTACCTTCATTTATTTTAATTTCATTCTTAACATTTGTACCCTAGTTCTGTTGCATAATTCTACTTTTGATTAATGTTCTACATGCACATTACAAGAGCATTTATCTTTAATTTCAACATATGATACATGACACCTGCATTTTTAGAATATTCAAGAATTTTGTGGTTTAAAGATCTAGCCTAAACATAGTATCATCAACCATTTCGTGTGTTAGTGTTGATGACAATATGTTTGGATTATAACATATGCTTGAATCATGACATTCTTTTTCAATTTTTAATGAGTATACTCATTTCGTAAAGAATTTAATTTTAAGAACTTTGACATTTTTAAAATTTTTTGTTTACAAATAAAAAACAAAGTTATGACTGAAAAACAAAGTGAGAGAAAACATGAATATATTTCCATGTAAGGGATAACTTAATTGACCATTATGCACTTTGAGTCACACACTGAGTCATTATTTTGATGCATTCTGATTGGATGGCCATTACATGTCACATTTACATGTCATCAAAGATAATTCAAGTCCTTGTGTCATATATAGGTGGTAAATTTCTAACAATTTGATGATGAGTGATGACACATGTCAAATGGAAGATATAGATAAAAAGGAAGAAAAGACACATGGCACATATCATGATCTTGTTAGTAGCCATATGAATTGGACATAAATTGTAGGCATGTATAACAATTGTGTTATAAAAATACAAGTTGAAACAAAATCAAATTGTGTGTTTTATCTTCGAATCTATTTGGATATCGGATTTGAATTTGAGGTAGGGTCATCGATGTGGATACGGGTTTGTGCTTGTGTTAACAAATGTCATTAAAGGTTAAACCAATGGTTTAAAAATCTGGTTAAACTAGCCGGCGAACAAGAAAATTGGAAGGTAGCCGGTTCAAATGAGCTGGTTAGATTGATTGCTATAACCAACCGATTGGACTTAAAAATCCGGTTAAACCGGCCGGTAAAAAAACTACTTAAAAAAAAATCAGGTAAATAAAATAGATAGATAGAATTTTATATATATATATATATATATATATATATATATATATATATATATATATATATATATATATATATATATATATGTTTTGGATACTAAAAGTACTAAATTTAGTTAACAAGTTTTGAATTTTTATTGAACTTTTTTGTCATTTGTTTTGTATTTTTTTACCTTTTTTAGTTGTACATCATTAACAAAATTAGTGCCTCATAATTCCGAATAATATTCTCATCCAATTCTAGATGAGCTGATATTTTGATCATGTTTAAAATATTAATCGATTTAACTCAAAAACCGATTTTTAAAACATTGGGTGAAACAACCCGTCTCAAATGTTTATACAATTAAGTGGGCCGTTAAACTTATTCTAGAGATTGTTTCATGTTTTAAAAAGAATCCAAATATACTTTTGTAAGTACAAAGTTGTTCTTCCAAAATTGAAATTAACCAATATATTTTTGTTTCATGATTTTATTCTCTATTTTCATATTATTCCTTTTCTTAAATATAACCCACTTTTAATAAAGTGGTGTTTCCAAATTTGACATTAAGATAAAATCATACTTAGTTCATTTTTTATCACAGCGGTTTAGTAACACTATTTTTATTTTATTATGTTTATTATATATATATATATATATATATATATATATATATATATATATATATATATATATATATATATATATATATATATATATATATATATATATATATATATATATATATATATATATATATATATATATAGTATCTGATTCAACGCAGAATAATTTAAAAGTGCAGAACCGCAGAACCATCCTAACATCCAATGTTTTCTACGTTATATATAAGTTGTACATTTTCATACACGTTGTAACACATTTACACATCCAATGTTTCCAATTTTTTATACACATAAAATATAAATATATTATATAAAAAATTGGAAACATTCAATGTGTAAATGTGTTACGGCGTGTATGAATATGTACAACTTATGTATAACATAGAAAACATTGGATGTTATGATGGTTCTGCGGTTCTGCACCTTTAAACGGTTCTGCGCTGAATCGGACCCTATATATATATATATATATATATATATATATATATATATATATATATATATATATATATATGTGCCCGATTCAACGCAGAACCGTTTAAAGCTGCAGAACCGCAGAACCATCCTAACATCCAATGTTTTCTATATTATACATAAGCTCTAAATTTTCATACACGTTGTAACCATCCTAACATCCAATGTTTCCAATTTTTTATACAAATAATATATAAATATATTTATATATCATGTGTATAAAAAATTGAAAACATTGAATGTATAAATGTGTTATAGCGTGTATAAAAATGTAGACCTTATGTATAACATAGAAAACATTGGATGTTAGGATGGTTCTGCGGTTCTGCACCTTTAAACGGTTCTGCGTTGAATCGGACCCTATATATATATATATATATATATATATATATATATATATATATATATATAGGTGAGCGTTCATGCGAGAACCAATAATATTGCGAGAACTGCGATAACCACTTTCAGCCTTTAGATTTTGAGATGGATGGCTTAGATTTGCGGTGGCATAATGGTAATAAAGTGAATATTTGAATTCTAAAAAAAAGAACACGGAGGGGTAGTATGGTAATTGACATGGAACTTATTTATGGTACTTTTTAAACATCCCAACCCATCCCCGATCTCTGCGATTAAAAAGATCACACACATTTTTATGTGTGTCTGTTAGAGGTTATCTCTCTATCCCCCCCTCAATTGTCGACCGGCCGGCGAAAATTCAACACCACCAGTTCCGAGAAAACCATCGCCGGCAACAAATCTCTCTCTAGATGATTCATCATCCGACGACGATGCATCATCGGACGACGACTGCTCCTCCGCCAGCATCTCCTACTCATGCCTCAACTGCCCCTCCGGTGATAACTCCTCCTCCGACCAGAGACACAGATCTTGTGTGTATTTTTTTGGTATACTCTCTTCCGTGTTCTTCTTTGATTGAAGATCTGGGATTTCAGATCTAGGGTTGCCAGATCTAGACTTTCTATTATAGCTGGCGGAAGAGAATGCAGCGGTGGTTTTAGATTTTTCCGGCGGCTGCAAATATCTCCTTCGGTACTGATTCATGCACATCGAAATGTTGGGAACATTCTGACTGGTGATGATATCCAAACTCAGGTATGCTTCTGCAAGAGTTTTCATATTAAAATTTATTTTTTTATTTTCTATTTCTAACCATTTAAGTAACATAAAATTCTGTTTTATAGCATATTACAAGTGTTCGAAAACATAATTCAATTTTATCACAATATTTTAGAGAAATAATTGAAAACTGATTTGTTGGGTTTTTTTTTTTCAGGGGAAGAATTTTGTGGAAAAAAGATAAAAAGAAATAAAAAAAGGATTATTCCAAGCTCCTTGCAATGTTACTGCTCTAACATGTTTTTTGTTCATTAATGGGTTATTCCAATATTTGTTCATCAATAAATTTATGTTTTTTAGCAACATTTGATATAAATTTATGTTTTTGTTCATCAGTGGATAATTCCAAGACTTGATAATCAACTATTCAACCCTTTGAAGGAAACGTTTTACTTTGTTTTTTTGTTGCAATTGGTATCAAATTGATTATTTCAAGCTCTTTGCAATGTTACTGCTCAAAGTGTTTTACAAGTCACCATTAAAATCCATTTATTTATGGCTTAATTGTGTTTGGCAAAAGGAATTATTTTCGTTCATTGATGAACAATATTCTTGTTTAATTATGTTGCTAGCAAAAAGAACCATATTTATTTATGTCTTAATTGTTCATTAGTAATATGTTTATGATTTAGTCATCAGTTAATGATTATGTAAAATATATTCATTAGTGATCTACCAGTTTTAGATATGATTATGTAAATGTTTTCACTAATGATATGTAATTATGGATTATGGATTTAATTATGATTATGTAAATTTGTTCATTACTCATTTGTACATTTTAATTAGGATTATATAAATATGTTCATTAATAAACTAATTAAAAATTAATAATTTATTCAGCAACAAATCAATGAAAGTAAAAAATTGTTAGTTATTTTTTCATTCATCAATGAACATATACGATTAGCGAATAAAGAAAAAAACGAATTGCAAAATTATTACGATTTAATTTTTGTAATTAAGGAAACGGAATTTAGTATTAGTAGAAAGATTTTTAATGTTAAGAAGACTATATTACTCTTTACAACTAAAAAACTAATTAATCTAATTAATTCAAATGCGTGGCTAGGAATGTTCTCGCAGTTCTCGCAATAATAATGGTTCTCGCATGAACGCTCCCCAATATATATATATATATATATATATATATATATATATATATATATATATATATATATATATATATATATATATAAACGTAGTAATGATAATAACAACAATAATAATATTATGTAACTATCCTTAGGAGTAAAACTAAGTCAAGATAACTTACACGCTATTCGAGATATAAAAAAAATATTTTGAATTGACTCGATAATATAATAATGGAAAATGATAATGATAGCCCTTAGAGCTGTCATTAAGAAGGCAAAATACATAAAAGACAAGCCCCCTGAATTTTAGGAGTATTACTTTTTTAATCAATGTACAAGTTTTTTATGCATATTAAGGGCTGTCATTAACAAAACCCTATAATAATTATGCAATACAATATAAAAATATCCCTAAGTGAATCATCTCATTATCAAAACATGGTCCTGACCTACATATTTATGATGATGGATTAATAAAAGGATGACGTATTTCACATTTCTTCTACTTAGGTCACTCTTAATCGTGATGTGTTTTCTAACTCGTCAGTGGTTTCTTCCTTACCGAAAAGTTACTGATAAGATTGCCAACAATAATCTATCCCAACTTAAAAAGATATTTAAAAATTACTCTGGCCCCACCCCTCCCTTCACACAGCCTATTGACGCGCTCCCCTAACTCTTCCTCACACTGAAGAGTTGCTACCGAAGAGATGGATGATATGATTGGTGTCGGTGGTTGACGACTCGATGAGTTTGAATTGGGCTACTGGCGCGTTTGAATTGGTTCCATTAGCACAGGTGTTAAACACCTATAATGTGTGTAGTGACCAAGACCATGTATTTTTTTTATTTAGAGGACAAACAATAAACCCTCATGATCTTTCAATTTGGTATTTAATAAATGCCATCAATTTTGTTATTCTAAAATCTAAAATATTCATGATTTTTATTGATTAAAGTTCAAGAACTCAGTTATTTATTACTTATAATTTTCTTTTTATTAATTCATAATTAAAATTTAAAGTTAATAATCTTTTTATTACTTTTTTTGGAAACGGCAAATGATATCAACGGAAGCCTATTCGTAATTTTCCAGCGAGCACCCCGGGTTCGAGCTCCTTTACAGGGCAAACACAGCCCTCATAGGGATTTCCGGGGAAAATCCCCCATATTTGGCACCACAAGAGGTGTTTACAGGAATCGAACTCCAGACCTAACGCTTCATATGGGAGTAAAATCCATGTATCAATCGAGCTGAACTAGACATCATTTACAATAATCTTTTTATTACTTAATTATTATTTTTTTTAAATGAAATAAGAGTTCTGTGGTCTAGTCACTAGTGCCTGGGCACCAAAAGGAAAAGAAAAAGGGAAAACTAAAAACTAAAATGGAAAAAGGAATCAAGGGGTCGAGACTCGAGAATATCCCATTTAAACCTATTTTTGTTTTGTTTTTTTTTTTTTTTTTTTTTTTTGAACATCAAAACGGGATCAATGGGAAAGAGCTTCAACAATGACGTCACCACCCGATGACACCGACAAAAATATGTATACAACAGCCAAAAAATAACTAGCAACCAAAATTACAACGTTTAAAACCAAAAACAAATACATCTCCACCTACTAAAAACACCACAAACTAAAAAAATAACCTACAAACTAGAAACTTATATAAAACCAATGTATACGACTCTTTCCACCAAAATTACAACGTTTTAGGTTGAAAAATGTAAACCTATTTTTGTTACATCTATTTTTTGGAATGTAGATATATGATTGTTTACATCTTAACTCATCCATATTTCTTATTTGAAGGGGTTAAGTATGGTTGTTTGTTTTTGTTTTCTAGAAAGTGAAATGACATCCTTTTAATATCCAGGAAGACATCTTAATTGAGGATATCGGCTCTCATCTTCGTATCCGAATGGGTGATCTTGTTCCTCCAAGTTCAAATTGCCCACAACAGCTTGGCTCATATTACATTTGTTTTTGACATAATCTTAAGTGTGTGTAATAGCTAAAGAACAAACTTATTTTATTTTTCTTTTTGGTAAAAAAGTATTATCCTACAATGATTGTGAGACAAGATTAAGGAATATGTATTTTTTCAAATGGCGAGAAAAAAAAAATTATTCGTGAAGGGAACCAGGAAAGTGTGCAAAACTGCACTATTCAACAAACATCCATATTTTAAAGATTTTTTTTATTAGGTTTTGTTAATGACGGGCTGTCTCTAACATGCATAAATGATAAAACGATTGTACATTCATTGATAGAATAATATTCCTAAAATCATGGGACAGTTATATATTAATTTTGTCTTGTTATTGACAGTACTAAGGACGGTCATTATCATTTGCACTGGTTTTCAAAATTTTCTTTTTCAAGTTTATGCAAATGGGCTTTATCAGCCAATCTTTGATTCATTTCCTGTAAATTTGATAATATCTAATTCTAAATCTTTTAATTTTGTCACTTTATCTAAATTTTCATTATTTACCTTTTCAAGTTGTATAATTGTTAGTTTTAAAGTTTTTTTCTTTCTGTACTAGAGTTTTAAGGTCTACAATCATATACTCAAAAATCTTTTCTTTTTCATTCACTGAATAAGTTTGAAAGACACTCACCTTGTACAACTGAGTAGAATCCCAATCACTGTGGACACTCATCCTCTCAGCCTCTTTGAGGTCTCTCTCAAAGGTGCTCTTCAAATTCTATTCAGTAAAAGCTATGAATGTTTTGTTCTCAACCTCTTCCTCATCATCACTGAGGTCTTCATCCATCCAAGCCTCAGAGTAAAATTCCTGATGAGGTGCTCCACTCATAGCTACTCCCTTACCCTTGCTTATTGCCTTCAACTTCACATACTTGTCCCTATACCGTTTAGCTCGGTATGCAATTTTGTCATTCTGATCTGTTTCAGAGGACTTAGTGTGACAGTTGGCAGCAATATGATCAGGCTTTCCACACCTGTAGCACAAACCAGATCTTGAGTCAGTATTGGAAGAGCTAACACCAAGCCTCTTCTTCTTCAGTTGGTCAAGCTTCATGGACATGAGAGCCATTTGGGTTTCCAGTTCTTCTTCCTCAGCATCATCAAGATCAGCTTCTGGCTCATCTGGCTCAGTGACAGTATAGGCCTGTTGCACTGAGTTAGCAGGTTTGACAACCAAGGCCATGCCAATGGAAGTCTTGTCAGTCTTCTTCTAGTTCAGCAGAGCCTTCATAAGTGATGATCATGCTATCCCACATAGCTTTAGCAGTAGCCAACTGCATAATAACAGTCAGTATTTCTTTGGTAACTGCATTACCAATCACATCTTTAGCTCTGGTATCAAGACTGTATAAAAGACGATCAGTGTCAGTCCAGGTATGCCTCAGCTTGACAATGGTTCTTGTGGATGCAGGAGCATCATCAGTAGTTGCAACGGGTTCCACAATTTGTGGAATGATGGGACCATCAGTCAGTACTGTGAGCATTTCATAATAAATTGAGTCAAGATACCATTGTGCCTTCAATTTCCATTGGTGAAAATCTTTGCCATCAAAGATTGGCACACCTTTCCCGGACATGACTGGTGCAACAATAGAAGACATTTTTGATTTTGGAGTTTGAGTGGGGTAGGTATAAGGAATGACTGCCAGAGTTATAGATCGACTAAATAATATGTAATTTATACCGCTGTGATACCAGTTGTTAGGTCACAACAACCCTGGTTTACTTTAATAATTGATATATTAATTAGACTTAAGACAATTAAAGTGATAAACACAATATTAGAGTCAAATGTATAATTCCACTAAGTGTGGTTGTTGCGGAATAACAAGGCCACTGATCAATTACAAGATATATGAATGAAAGCGTAAATTGGTGAGTACTCATTTGCCAAGTGATCTCTATTTATAGTGTTATAGAGATCTTAGAAGATAGCAAGGAGTAGTACAAGGACTGGTAGAAGGGAAGTGACCGAGATCAAAGGGATTTGATCAGGTCGAGTAAATAAGGAAATATTTACTCAGTCCTTGTACTCAGTATTGGATTTCAATACCGAGTCCCAATACTGAGTGACCAAAACTATCTACTCAGTATTGGACCAAGACTTAGCAAAATTATTCTACAAACTATTCTAAGCTAGTCTAGGTTGTCTTATTATCTTAAGATCTCAAGGGGTACACATAGCAATATTTAGTATAATTATCAATAAACGTAATGAAGTATTTGTTGCCACCCTGTAACATCCCAAGAATCAGGGGAAATTAAAAAAAAATTAATAAATAAAATAAACCATTTTTCCTCAAAAGTACAAGTAACTCAAAGGTCCCAACTCATAAATAAAAATATAAAACCGACTCGTGGTTTAAATACAGAATGATTAAAAAATTTAAAACAAAACATGTTTGACTCGAAATAAAGGTTCTAATCCAAATCCATAAATATAAAAATAGAAACGCAGCTCATCAATCATTGACCTTCTCTTTGCCCTTGCTAGTATATGCAAAAAGGGAGGGAGTGTTTGGGTTCAGCCACCGCTGAGTGAATAATCAACACAATAAACATACACATACAAACAATCCACGCCACATAAGTGATCCCTAAAGACTCTACTCAATTCTCGATTATTAGGCCTTTTATTAAATTTCACTTGGTTCGCCAATGTCGTGACGATCCCAACGCCCACCAGCGCCTCGCTCAGCACCCCGTTCCAACACCCACCAGTGTCCCGCAATACCACGCTGACAGTCGTGAATTGTACTTGGCTTACTCTGGGAAGAGTTGGCTAACCTCATGAATCTCAAATATAGTTAGTTAGTTTTATTAACGTGTTGACCCGGTACAACATGTACTCATATAAAACTAACAGCTCAAGCTCAAGTATATCATCTCATAGATATATAACCACATAGCACAACCCAAGTGCATATAAACTCATAATCAAATCTCAAGTACACAGATCATTCGCAACAACAAGCTCAACGCAATCAATCACAGTTCATAACATATAGCACGTAATCATGAATCAAATGTAAGTGCAAGTTTAGAGTGAGATTACCCACCTCGAATAGACGTATGCTCCTAAATATCCTTAGCACCAAAGAGCGTCTCTAATCAGGTCTTAGAAGATCCTACAAAGCACAAGGAAGCTCGGGTCAGGATTAGACTCAAAGGTAGTTTCAGCAGAAACTAACAGCACTCAGCATTCTCACGGGAACGGCCATAACTCTCAAACCGCTCACTAGATTTTATTCAAATTTTTACTGTAGCTAAATGACTCAGGGGACTACAATTCGTCAAAAGACTTCGGAACTTGAATCCAAACAGAAGGGGATCAAAACAGACCCACAAGACAGAATAGCTGAACCGAAAACTATTATGCGATGGTTTACAAAAACAACGATATCTTTTAAACGACAAACCAGATTGACGAGCTGACAGCGTTAACGGAAAGAGGACTCGGAAAAATAGAGACCATCCCGGGCCAAAAATTCATAAACGTATTTTAAGTGTGTCAAAAATAGACTCGAACTCGGAGGACAGATTTTGCCAAAAATTCAGTTTGATATTTAAAACTCGTTTTAAAACCCGACATTGACCCGTTTATTCCTGAGACACCCGACAGTCCCGGAAATCCATTTTTAACTCAAAACTTGATTAAAAACAATTTAACTCTTTTCTTTTAGAATTACCTTTCGGTTTAGGAAACCAAGAACCCTACGGGTTCGGTTTCTGGTTTTTCGGTTACTAAAACGTTTAGCCGTTCAACTACGGCTTTTACCCAACCCGACAACAAAATCCGACACTTAAACAAGATCAGCATCAATTCGAGACAAACATATTAGGACTACGAGACTCGATTAACAATTGGAAAAATACAAAACATTAATCCTAAAAGATGCTAAGAACGAAGCACACACAAGCACTAACCCGAGCCCTCAATGGCTCGGGACTTACCTGTGTCAAAACTTTACAACAATCACTGGTTCAATCTCGAAGAACAAGGAAACGAAAACAATGGATTGAAATGCTACCGAAACAATAAGAAGGCCGGCTAGGAATGCTTACTTGTGACTCCTGCTCGAACTCTGAACATCCTTGGCTCCAAAAATCACCACGTCTTCTCGCTGAATGCCACTGCCGTTCCACCACCAATGCTTAACCGGTCTTCTTGCGTGTCTGCTGAAATTTCAATGGCGCTAATACCAAATGAAAGAATTTTCGTGGCTAGCTCCCCACCAACTGACTTGCATAAATAATTATAAGATTCCCCATGTTTCAATTGCTTTGCCGACACAAGCATAAAATCAATTTTTTAATTGTTGGTCAATCTTTTTTTTTATTTGTGTTCACTTCTTCTCGCCAATCAAATAATTAAAACAAACATCTCACATCGGATGATGTACTCCCTCCTTGCTAATATTCTTCTCGTTTCCAGTTGGTGGATCGCCTCAAGGAACGAATAATTCCAATGAACGTCGGCTGAGTAAGGTGCGGTTTGTTTAGAGCAAAAAGATCTGCTGTCTGCGGACCACATCTACCAACTGCTGCAGCTTCTAGGTGGACCAAAGGTCTGTAGTCTGCAAGAAAACTGTTGTTTGTTTTTTTAACATCTGTAGACTTGCTTAAATCAATCAAAATTCAATATATCCTACGTCTAACAACATTAAAATAATTCATACAACAATATAATATGTTGTTTGGAGGAGATGTGCTTTTGTAGGTTTGGAAGACCCAAGAAGCTAATGCCCAAAGCTTCTTGGAGAAGACCTTCTGCAGACATAAAAAGGTTTGCGAGCTTCCAAAAAACAAACATCCGCGGGAGGCTTTTTCTGCGCTTAGTCTGCGCCGCGAAGACAAAAGATCTCAGGAAGGCCTTTTGTCAAAAAACAAACAGCACCTAAGTGTTGAAGCAACGAATAGAGGGCAAGGGGTTTTTCTTTTCTTTTTAGGGTTATAGGCTTACACAACCAATATCAAACAAGCCCGTAACTTGAAGGTCCGGTGCCTTGGTCTTTGCCCGGCCCCTTAAGCTAAATCTCCATCTTTTTCTATTGGCCCGACTCAAACGAATAAAACTCGACTCTTACGGTTAACTAACCGGTCCAAATCCGAGACCAGCTATTTAATTATCCTTAATATTATATGAACATTTATAAAATAATAACGTACCCAAATAATTAAAAAGTCTAAATAATACGAACCGCCTAACTACAGCTTGTCTAAATAATATGAGACATCTCGCAGCCAGTTATTTCAATTAATACACATTTAATCGCATAATCACAAAATCTCTATTAACTTAATAATACTTAGTTTATTTTAATAAAAGTAATTAAATAAATTACGGAAAATTTTAAGGAGTTACACACCCATGGTAGGAATTGATTTTAAATCACACACATCCGTATGAATCATATCAAGTGGTTCGGTTTTTCTTTCAACCGATCGAAATGATGTTCTCGTAAGTTTGGCTTCAACACAGGTGTTGCATTTGTGATTTGAATCAATGTGAAATGTTGGTATGCTATTTAATTTAATCAAACGATGAACTGAATTAAAATTTACATGGACTAGACGACCATGCCAAACATTTGACGTTTCAAGTAAATGAAAGACATTAGTAACATTTTTATTAAAAATTCGTTTAAAATTTATTAAATTTAATTTGAACATACCATTAAGGGCATAACCCGCACCAACAACCATTCTACATTTTGAAAATACAATTTTATCGGATTCAATCACAACTCGAAATCCAAACTTAGTAAGCAACCATCCAGACACAAGATTCTTACGAATCTCCAGAACATACAAAACATTGCTTAATGTGACACCATTTCCGGATATCATCTTTAAGATAACATTTCCTTCACCTTTGATATCCGTGGTAGCCGAGTTTCCCATAAAAAGTTTTTGTCCATTTTCAACATCTTTGAAAGTGGTAAACAAACTTTTATCGAAACACACGTGACGGGTTGCACCCGTATCGACATACCATCCATTTGAATTGGTTCCCACCAAATTCACTTCCGATACTTCAGAAATTATGGCCACAATATGCACATCTAACTTCATGTGCATTTTAATGTTAGACACTGTCACAACATTTGTCATTTTTATCAAATAAAAAATGCAAATTTGACCAATAAGCCTCAACAATTATACTTATTTCAATTATAAATAAGATATATTTCAAGTATCCTCTTTTCCAAGAATCAACTCAAGAAGTCTATGACTATCTTGTATCTTACAACTAATATCCACAAATATAATTTTTAAATCCAAAATTGTTTTAAACAATATATCAAGTTATCCAAAATCAAACTTTAAATCCAAACTTGATATAATAAACTTTAAATCCAAAAATTTGATTTAACAATTTAAACATAACAAAATTGGAAATTTTCTAAAAAACTCAATTGAACCTTTTGTTCTAAAAAAACGTTTCAATCACCATTTTTTTCGAATCTATGCTATTACGAAGCAATAAACGGAAATAAAAAGATGTATTTTCCAACTGGTATTAGCAAGAGAGGAAAAATCTATTTTAAGTTTGTATGAGCTAATACTAATTTTTCAATAATAAAATACAATTATAATAAGGAAAATTGACGAATACGTTTACAAAAGATTGAAACAAATAAATAGAACAAACGATCCCCTTAAAATAGATTCGTTGTATATTTCCGGGGTAAAACAACCGAGTTGTTTTACACTATCGGATATAATCCAAGTCCGAACACTAACCGAGATTGAGAGTGTTTTCACAAAAGAGAAAGCTGCGATTTTAGAAATAGGTGAGTGAAGGTGTATTCGGTGTGTCTACAAATGAGACCCAATGTCTCTATTTATAGTGTAGAATGGTTAATAATGTTTAATAAAAAATTAAATGCATTCAATATTATTCAACAAGAAATCAAAACAGTAATCTACACTAAATGCGAAATTTTCGTAACTGCCGGCGTCTGGACAGTCCTGCTGGTCGGTATTGGAACTCAGTATAGGAAGTCAGCGCAGCAGCTCAGTCCGAGACTGCAGGTCAACGCAGCCAGTCAGCGCAGTTCAACGTCAGTACTGCAGCACAGTACACGTCGAACACTCAGTACCGAGGAGGTCGGTATTGACCAGTTCAGTAGTGAGGAGGTCAGTATGAGACTGATCAGTGCTGAGGAGGTCAGTACGAGATTACTGCAGTGTCGATGAGATGCAAAAAGAAACCCGCACGAGCCCGGGATTCGGAGCTGCATTCGTGTCCGCAGGTCGACCGGGCGCACATGAGTTGCGTAGCTCTCACAAAGGAGAACGCAAAGCTACCAACCAATAACTATTAGTCCAAAGTTGGTGAAAAATCAATTTATCACAACTTTTCCAACATTACATACTCGGAGGTTCAATACATGCTTGCCACATTGACTTATTTTTTGAACAACTCTCATATACTGTACTAGGGGTGAGCTCGGTCCAAAAACCGAACCGAAACCAATATCAATTTATTTCCAAAACCGAAACCGAACCGATAACATGTTATCGGTTTTGGTTCGGTTCGGTTCGGTTTCGGTCCGGCTAGGTTTCGGTTCGATTTTTTTAGGCCAAATGTTCATCATTTTCCAAAGACCGAACCGAGCTGAAACCGATAGAACCGAAACCGAAAACGATGATTTTTCAAAACCGGAGCGATAACATGTTATCGGTTTTGGTTCGGTTTCGGTCGGTTTTCGGTTCGGTTCGGTTTTTTCGGCCCTAATGCTCACCCCTATACTGTACTATTTAGTTTATTTACATGCATAATTTTTAATTTCTGTTATTCTTGGTAAGACATTGTATAACTAACATTTATCAAAGACTATTCATTAATAGTTGATGAATATATTTTTTTTCGTTTTTACATTTAAGCTATTTTTCATTGTTGTTGGCTTTTGCTTTGAACATTTTATATGATTCTATTATTTTTATATTATGTTTTAAATGAGGATTGTGGTTCCCCGCATGTTGTTGCGGGTTTTAAAACATAAACTTTTTTTCTGTAGAGATTAAGATTCACTTTTCATCAGATTTAATTTCTTTTTAGTAAAAAATAATAAGCAATTTTAAATAGAGTAATATAAAAGCTTATAGAAGAAACAATGTCATAGGAGGTATCAAAACCTTTTGCATACATAGATTCACTCTTACAATTGCGCAATAGGAACTTTTGTGTTTTGTCCTCTAATCAGACTCATGAATAATAAAAAACAACTAAAATAACTTTAAAAAATGTGTCATGAGAATATTTTGGTATGATAATTGTATATATACAAATTTATGTAAATATTTTTTTTATTTACTTTCAAAAGGTTTAGTAAAAATAAGATATTTTAAACACAATATTCAATTTAGAGATAAATACTTTAATATTACATTAATTAAGGCATCATAGTCTTTATAGTGAAAATATTCGTACCAATTCAAGTTGCCTTATCTGAAATCACATCAAATAATACAATTTCATGTTTTAACAGATTATAGTTATTTAGCCGATTAAAGAATTCAATTTTAATGAAACTAAAATGATTTGTTGTTAAATTTTAAAATAATATATGTATTCCGTTAAGTAATCTTTGATATACTTTAGTTACAAAAGTTATTAATTTACAGACTAACTAGCATTAAAATTATTTTCCATTAATAATTTAAATAACAAACTTAGAAATAAATAATATTATTTTCCATTAATTATTTTAATTTCATTTTTAGGGAGGGGATATGTGTTTTTAAACAATAAATAAATATAAATAAAATATACTCCTTCCGTTCCACAAAAAAAGTTTACATTTCCTCTAAAAATTTTATCCCACAAAAAAGTTTATATTTCTCAAATATAAGGGACTACTTAGGGCATGTTTGGGAAAGCTTATTAACGGTGCTTATGAGCTTATTAGCTTATTAAACTCAAATACGCTCGAAAATTTGAGCTTAATAAGCTAATAAGCTCATAAGCCCTGTTAATAAGTTTTCCCAAACATGCCCTTAATAAAAATACTACTCCCTATGTCCCATTTTTATTGTCTATGTTTCCTTTTATAAATATACCAAAATGACTGTCAACTTGAAAATTCAACCAATCCAAAAACACTTAGGTGGTAAAGATAAAATTCTATTGGTTGCACAGTCTAATAAATGCACTTTTCTTAAAATGTGTGATATTCAAATGTGGACAATAATTTTAGGACGGATGTAGTATTATTTTCATGTACTTTACCACTAACTTTATCCTAAAAGCACTTTCTTTTTCCAAATAACCTGACATTTTAATAAAAAATATTACAAAAGACCCCACCACTAATTATCACCTAAATACTTGTGACCAATAGAAATGTAAACTTCTTTGTGAGACGTAGGGAGTAGTAAATAAGTTTAAAGATATAAGTTAGGGGTCAAAAGTTAAAATAATAAATATAAAACTTAAAACAAATGAAAAGGTGAGATGGTGGGGATTCTAGCCACGTGGATCAAATGTAAGCAAGCTTTTAATAATTTAAAAATGAAGCTCATATATGTTCAACAATCTCCTCTATTCAATACTAGAAGGGTACCCGCACAATGCGGCGGCGGGTACCCTATAACTATATATTGCAATGGCGATAGTGATGGTAATTGTCACATTAGTGTTGGTGGTGTACTGGTAAGTGGTAATGCATAGTGATGGGTGAATGTGCATGGTGATAGTGAGTGGTGGCAATAGTGTTTGGGGTAGTGGGTGTTGGTGAGTAATGGTGGTGGTCCATAGAATGATATATATTTAGAGATATAAAGATCAATAGTCATCTAACAAAGGCTAACGTACTTAATTCTCTTTTGAATCAGTGAATCAGTGATAGTTTTGCTGCAGTTGTTGTCCACCTCAGCAAGTAGTTTGTTTTGGCTTTTTCTTGTTCAAACTAAAATGGTATTAAAATTATGAATGTGTATTAAGAGGGGGAAAAAGAAGCAAAAGTTATCATCTAATGTAGATATGATTACAACACTATGCAACCCTTTGGGCAACTTTTGACCCGCGTAAAAATGGATCATTATCTAGGTAAGTCAAAACAGATCAGGTTGACCCATTATCCAATAAAGTTTGACTTTGGTTTAAAGTCAAATCGAGTTCAGAATCTGATTTCTGAATTGGTGCAAGGCCAGAAACAACAAGTGTAGAATCTAAAGAAACCGGCAGGCGGCAATTTCCTGAAACGTTAATTATATATACAATTAAATTAAATAAATAGGACATTTTTGTTTTTCCTATTCCTGCACAAACTGGCCAATCTTTAAAAGTTCCCAGCAACATTTTCCATCATGCTCTTGACCTACACCATCATAAAACAACCAAATATATCAAATACTTGAATGCCTAATTCTATATTCTTCAATTCCTAATTAACTTAGCAAAAAACATTAAAAAATTAGGAGTGTGCATCTGTTTTGCTAAAAGATCCATATAGCTACAATTTCTTACGCTTTTAAAAGGCTCAGGAAATTTTTCATGAAGTTCCATGATGTACGAAACTCTTTTTTCTCCAATACCCTGCAGAAACTTCATTTTTAGGACCTACAAATATAAAGCAAATACAAATTTGACATTTAAAAAAGTTTACCCATATCCCTGCTCATCCTTGTTGACAAACGAAACACATTAGTTAAGCCAACAAATTGGAGATAAATTGTATTGCTAGCTGACATAAAAAACTGAAGATAATCTTGAAAAAGTGATTGATGAAATCATTAGAAACTTTGAATAATATAAACCAAAAAATCAAGAATATAATTTAACCAACCTTCTCGTCTGAAACATCCTACAATATAAGTGTAACAATAAATCCACAAGCAATTCATTAATAGGAAAAAAATTAAATAACAATAACCTATTTTTTCGTTACAAGTGACACCATGTCTTGAGCAGGACCTGATTCAATTATTTCCTGCATTAAGAACAATTTGTTAACTTGTATACTTCTTTTTCACACTAAGGATGTTAAATAATATTCGCGTATTTCTCACAAGCTGCATCATCTGTAGGAGTGTATACAACATGGAGAAGCTCTTCGACATTATCAATTAGAAGCTTGTAGAACAGTCTCTCATTTTGTTCCTAAAAATCATACTAAAGCAAATAGTTAATCCAATCCAACAAGTTTGCAAATGAAATACGATGATTATTGGGATTCTGGGAATTAAAAAAAATTATAAAAAAAAAAGTTTCAATAGATACCTCAAGTTCCATGATATATAGCAACATACTTGTGTGCCGGGGAACTTCATAATTGCGAATGCTTTGCATCAATTTCTTCCCCTGATGAATCAAATACATAAATATATATTATATAAATGAACTGTCACTATTTAAGGAGATTGTGGGACAAATGCAAACTTGAAGCTCGTGTGTTACAACAGCAGTAGACAACAACCAACATACCGAATCCAAAAAAGTAGTCATTAATATCGTGTTTTGTTCACACAAACGATTCGACGAGTTAAAGATTCAAATGAAAAATGGAACTGAACTCGCGAGCAAGCATTCGAATCAACCTAAAAGGGAAATTGATGTAAAAATGCAGCAGAGTGTAATAACCTAGACTTTTTCTGGTGACCTCAGAGATGACGGACTGAAACTCCTTTTCTTTGAGTGGGTCGAGAGATAGCAGAGCTTGAATCAACAACGGCACCATCTTTAATGCGGCTAGAAATGAGGTTCTTAAACCCTAATTTTGACAGGAAGAACCAAAATTTGAATATGCTTAAGATTGATTCGGGAATTGCAATAACATAGAAGTCGAATATTTCGATTTCCAAAAAAGCCTGTTCACTTTCACGCAACGCTTGGCATGCCCCAGACAAATATAAGGCATGCGTATATGCAACGGAAGTAGGGTCCAACATAAAGGGATAAATTGGATTGAACTCATTGAAGTCAAATATAAAACGCATGCATGGGTTCCAACATAAACTCTAGCTCAATTGGATAAGGTGTTTGCTAATGATGTTAAGGTCAGGGGTTCGAGACTTGGCACGTTTATTCTTTTTTCAAAAGGGAGCTGATTCGTACAGAGCAACTTTTATCCATACAGAGCAAATTCATCCTAAATGACAATCATACCCCTTTCTTTCCTTTTATCCCTCTTCCTAATCAATCACGTTCCCTAACCAATGGGTTGTACAGTGAGCACAAAAATACAGTCCCAATATCCAGAATTCCATATGCATCCATCTAAATCAAGCAAAGCTCCGCCGCCGGTGGATACAGAGATGGTGAAAGAAGTGCTATTGGAAACGCCCAATCGAAAGCAATCATCTAAAATCGAAAGCATATACTTCGCATCTATTTTCCTGATAACATTAAAACAAACAGAGAATTCGTACGGCAATCGAAAGCAGTTATCTACATATTTGATTTTATATTTGTTAGGTCTCATTGATTTGTCTGTTCTAGAGTGGAAAAATGATGCCAAAATCACAATCAGGTTACCAAGACAAAGCAATGCCTTCACATGATCAAATCAACAAAATTACTATCGTGTAGATACTAATATCTCCGGCGAAATCTCCGAGATCTGCAGTAATATGAGTGAGAGTAACCATTCACAATTAATTAAGTTTCTTAATTTGTATAATTCAATTTCGTCATGAATCTGCATCTATGCGAACAACTGTAACACCTCAATTTTTAAAACACTTTTTAAATCATATTTTTAAATAAAAATATTACAATGTCCAATATCTCACAAAATACGGTTTAACAAAAATCATTAAAACATTTACCAGAGTTATGAAATCCGGTGTTACAAAGATAATATCATAACTATAGGATAAACGGGATCTACCTACGAGCTCCCGAGCTAATCAACACTAGGCCACTTCTATCGCGACCCTCTAATCCTTCGGTCCTGAACCTGAGTACATAGCCAAAAACAAAGTAGTACGTGAGACAAAATAGTCTCGTGAGATACATGGGTTTTCGACCCATTTTCAAAAGAATTAAAAATTAATATTTATAACATTATAAATACTTATCCTTATCATTTCTTATTAATTCATCTTCAATTCATTTAACCGTATAACTAATAAGCTTACCATAAGCTTACTCATCATCTAATCACATACTTGTAAGCTATCTCCAAGCTTACACTTTCTTTATCACATATGCAACGGACCTCTCCGAATCCAACTCTCCCGATATGGGACGTCATAGGTAAACTATCAAGGTAATTGGGAACCCCCATCTTACCGAGATTCATAAGCTCTCCCCGTTCCCGGGTCGTCATGCTCACCCAACACTGGGTGTCGTAAACTGTGACATTCTACTCTTTGCGCAGGGAGGTACCACCCCAAGTAGACATCTCATGCTCCCCCATTTCTGGGCGGTCTTATTCCGGATATCTCATTAACACTTATGAGCCTCAGCTCCTTTCAACAACATATGAGCATTAGCTCCTTTCATCAAATTCATCACTTATTAGAATACACATATTCTAATTTATCATATTACTCTCTTTACTAATTCATTTTAAATCTTGACTTTACCAAGTCCTTTACTAATTTAAAACATATTTATCATTTATCAAAATCATATCGTTTTGACTCCTTTTTGACTAGAATACATGTTTATTACTAGTCACTTGTTACTTATTCTCTTAGTAATTCGATAACTACTTCTATTAGTATAATATACTAACCGATACTTATTACTTCAAAATCATTGTCTCAAGCTTTATTAATACATATTATTAATAAACCGATTATCAAGCTCTTTTAAATCATTATCTTTATTCATGCATCTTTTTTATGAAAACTCATTAAATATTTTTCATTATCATAAACTCTTTCAAAATCATCAATCATTTAGACATACTTAAATAGTCTATTACTAGCATTTTCTCATCATATCAATAATATCTTTATTAAAAACGTTTATTAATAAAGACTCCTAAAACATCATGGTTTCAAAAATCATTTGCTATGTACTCAGTAAAAGTCTCATGTACTCACCTTGGCCAAGCTAACTCCAAATCGTGTCTATTAACACGAATCCTTGCTTTCCAACTTGTGAAATGTCACCAATCTTTAGGGCTTCTTGACCTACCATCAATATCATCACAATAACTAGTTATTATTCATAACTAATTACTAATCAATCCATATCTACATCCCTAACCACCAAGTTCATCCAACTTGGTGGAATCTCAAACCCTAGTTCAAGATTTCCATCAATAAACTCAAATCCAACTTGTACACATCGATTACAAGCTTACAATGAGTGTTCTACACCCATGTTTAGTCATCTTCCCCAAAGATGACATGGTTGGTTCTCCAAACCACCAATTTTTCCCATACAAAGCTCACAATCAAGGTAGATAAGCAAGACAATCAAGAATACTTACCTTTGATGTTTCAATCCTTCAAGATGGTGAAGATCTGAGCTCTTGAGCTCCAAAAACGTCCAAGAATGCTCCCAAATCGGCTGCACTATGTGTGGGGTTGAAGGTGAAATGAAACCCTAGCTTACACACAAGTTTATGTATTCCTGACGCTCCTCGCGCCCCGCTCGCGCCCACCTCGCGCCGCGAAGTGACGCGGCTTTGCCTGCTGGTTGCCGCTGAAATACAGACCTCGCGTTTCGCTCGTGTTTTGCTCGCGCCTCTTGTCTCAACTCGAGCCTCAACTCGAGCTTCTCGCGTCTGAGCTTCTGAACCCACTGTTCGATCTCGCGTCTGGCTCGCGCCTCGAGGGCTGTCTGGGTCAGTTTCTTGCCTTTTAAACTTGTTTCCATCCAAGTCTTGACCCATACTTGGTTACACCAAGTCCCAAACATTCAAACACTCGATAAAACACAACCGAGACTTGATTAAATATTTTACCACCTTTATTCCTCAATATTTCCATTTAATTCATTAACCGAAAATTCCGGTCGTTACAACAACCATTCACAATTAGAAATTGATTATGATAATACCCATCAAATCTCTCCTCTTCTTTGTGTTTTCGTTTTTAAATGAATGCCGGTGGAATACCTGATAATACCCATCATATTTGTACCTTTGCTTGATTTAGATGAATGCTATGGAATTCTGGAGATTGAGACTGTATTTCTGTGCTCACTAAACGATCCATTGATTATAGGAAGAGGGATAAAAGGAAAGAAAGGGGTATGATTGTCATTTAGGAAGAATTTGCTCTGTACGGATAAATATTGCTCTGTACGAATCAACTCCCTTTTCAAAACGCAAATCATTCCCAAATTAGAATGTTATTGGCTGAATTTTAAGTCTTCTATTTATAGAAAGTCCTAAATGCTTTATAATATAGTAAAGATTTAACATCGTTCATTTTTTATGCAATCATCCTCTATTCAATATTTAAGGACGTTCATTTTTTATGAACAATATTTTGACGGTAAAGTGAATGACAAATGTATAATAGAAGAATATTGTCCTTTTTTATACAATAACTATAGTTTTTTAAAGTGTTTTTTTATTTTATTATTTAAAATTATTTAATATAATTGTAGTTGACAAATTAAGTACATTATCTAAATTATTTTATATAGTTGTATTATACTAATTAAGTAAATTTGTAACTAATACAACATGTTTGAATGTCTTCCAAGTGTCAATTGTGATAATTATTGGCTAAGTTACCCTAATAAAATTAATAACACACTGTTTATACATATAATGTGTTTCTTTTACAATCCGCCGCGAAGCGCGGGGCACTACTCCTCGTTTTAAACAATCTTAAATCTCAAAAGTTATAATTTTAGATTTCTAGATATATTACTTGATTATACATATGGACGTAAATTAAAGTATTGCATAGCTTAAACTTTATAATTGCACATGATTAATAAGCAAATAAAATTAATTTATAATTTACACTTTCCTTTTTAAAGTTACATAAATTCTTATTATAAACTTTTTTGTATTTACACTATTAATAACGATATAAATTCTTATTACAAACTTTCCTTTTTAAAGTTACACTTTCTTTTTTAATTTATACTTAAACTTTTATAAATCATGCGTTTTGATCTTAAACTTTTTTATAAGAGTATTGGTAAAGGCTTACCATTTATACCTACTCATAGGCCTACTCAATTGATGAAGACACATGTCAAAATCAAGGGATAATATTAGCAGAGAGGATTAGTGGAATACACATGTCATCCTATAAAGTGGATAAACCTATGAGTAAGTCTAAATGGTATGACTAAATATCATTTCTCTTTTTATAATGTTTACTTTCACCTCATTTTAAATAAAAAATTATTTTGCTATGAAAAAAGATATGTACTAAGTTTTTTTCTTACATAGATTCACGTATTTATTCGTTAATATAGTTATAATTGATATAAAGTTTAAAATTGCAAAAATTTTATATACATGTACTAGCATATAACGCGTGATGAATCACAGGCGGCTTATAAAATTTTCTTTAATTAATATAATTGTTTTTAGTTACATGTAAATTACTCCCTCCGTCAAACAAAAAAGTTCTCATTTCTCTTGGCGCAAGCTTTTAGGAGATATTTAGTGGTGAGTTTCTTGGTAAAATAGTATTAATAAGATTATATTGGATTGGAGAGAGAAAGTGTTTTAGTGGTGCAATAATTATTAATAATATTATTTTATTAAGTGGACCACTCAAATTTAAGAAATTAACTTTTCTGTGTGACAAAATTTTAATGAGAGATGATAATTTTTTTATGAGACTGAGGGAGTATATATTATTACTAAAGTCATTCGTTATAAATTTACATGATAAACAATCATAAGATAAGGGTACAAAATATTTAAAAACTTAAAATATATGCATAATATAAAATAGACGTGGCAAATGGTTGTGTCGTGTCGAGTTTGTGTCGTGTCGGAACCTTAAACGTGTTGAGACCCCTAAACCCAAACCCGACACGTTTAATAAACGGGTTCAAAATGTTGACCCCAAACCCGACACGGTTAATTTCGTGTCAACCCGACCCAACCCAATTACATCGTTTAAGTGGTGAAAATTCAAATAAAGCGATTAAATATAATAATAATCCGATAAAAACGTAATAAAAGTCGATAAACATAAAAAAAACTTCATCCTTCATATGATCATATCCTCTAACCTAATTCAAATTTTTGTGTTTAAGCACTTGATTTGTTGTTTTCGTATAAAATTAGAGTAAAAAGATCCTATAAATTAAGGCAAACATTACCAATAATCTCAAACCTAATTAGATTTTAAGCCCAAATGAAATAAGAGCCCAATCTTTTCTACTACAACTACTAAGTAATAATATTTACATATAATATACTTAAAAATATAAGATTCATTAAAATATATACATACTTAAACGGGTGATTCGGGTTACCTTCGAGTTGAGTATATTGAGACTAACCCAACCCGTTTATTTCTCGTGTCGTGTCGAGTCAACCCGTTTACTTAAACGTGTCGAAACCTCTAACACAAACCCACTAATTTCGTGCCGGGTTCATGTCGTGTTGTGTCTGCTTTTGCCAGATCTAATATAAAAGACATAACGTGAACATTTATTGATATGTAAAATTAGATAACTTAAAGTTTAATTCAAATAGATGGGATCTATATTTAATTTTGATTAAATTTTTTGTAGTGCTTCATGGTAGACAACGTTTGATGTCTTCTTACTAACTTTCCCGTCTTTATCGTATATCAATAGCTTCAATCCTTTATGACTTTTTACCCTAGAAACAACGACATAGAGAGATAAAATTTCGGTTAAAGTATTGAAATAATGTCAAGTTTAGAAGTGAGTAGGCCTATGAGCATGCACAAATTGTAGCACAAATATCATTTCTCTTTCGTTTATAAAAGGAAAAAAATAATAATATAGCATTTCATGTAGCTGTATATAATTTTTAGATAGACTCAAAAGTTTGAAAGTTTTTAAAATTAATATATAGATTGAATATAATAATGCTTATCTAATTTCGGATAAATAAGATTTGAATTTATATAGATGGTGTAAAATCGGATGACATGGGTGACATGGCACATATGTGGCAGAAGCTATTATGACATGACATTAGTGACATGGTAAAAAGGATTCTTTTATTATATATAAGTGAGAAGATATGATTAGAGAGTTTAAAAATCGCATTACATATTGATCCAAAAAAATGTGATTATAATCTTTACTAATTTTGAAATAATAAGTAAAACAAGAGTAAAACGAAATATTAGGTGAGTTAAAATTTTATAATAATTATAATTAATAAATAGATATAAAAGCCGCAACGAAGCCTTAAGGATGTTATTAACCCGGTGCGAAGCCCGGACAACTTAAAACCTTATTTTTAACAGTTGTCTTACATCAAACGAAATATACACCCACCTATCATGATTTTGTGAAATTTAAAATTCTGTAAAATTTATGGAAAAAAATAAAGGTTTGTATTAATATAATGTGTGACTGTGTCACATGGGATAAATTGTTAGACCACATATCTTCTTCCAACAAATTCTTATCCGACCCCAAGAGAAAACAAACACACAAATACTATAAAATATTTATACAACGTATAGTTTACATTCAATCAAAACTTTACGCATTACCAACAATTAATATATAAAAATTCAATAAATAGTAATGGTCTACAGTAAGGATTAGTAATCCAAATTTGTACAAAATAATAAAGAAGAAAAAAAAATATGGTGTAAGCATTTTGGTGTAAGAAAGGATACTTGTAATTTTACTTTTTATAAAATATAGAAACAAAATACATGATAATTTAATTTATAAATAATGGTGGCAATACTTATATAAACTAAATCATTTCAAAGGGTGTTCGAGTTATAGAGGTTCTTCATATCGATGGAATTTTTACGCGTGACGTACCGAACCTAATTGTTCGTTTTTAATTAAACTCTCCGATAACCATCTTACAAGTATATAAACTAATGATATATCGGTAACTTAGATATATGAATTACCACTCTAAAAAAATTGTTAAGATAAACGGTATATAAATACGGTTAGGATGTTTTATGAAGTGTATTTTAGCAGAAAAATAATGAGTATGGAACATGGCATCTTTATGATGGAGCCCATTAAATCAGGTGAGAGAAAGCATGAAGCCACGTGTCAGAACATCTGCAAATATAATACCTACAAATAGTACCCTTCTCACACACAAATTAGGACTCTTTGTTGGTGACAGAGTATCAATCCATCCATCAAAGTGGACAAGTACAAAACCTTGTTCCCTTTTCTGTAATTATCACCAACTTCTATGCCAAATACGTTTTGCAAATACGTTTTTTCTTTTTCCTTTTTATTTTTTATTTTTTTTAACAATAAATAATCTCCCATGAACTAATAATATATTGGTAATGGACAACACATTGCATATTTCTTTAATACCACTAGACTAAAATTTTGAGTTTCTTTGACAATATGTGACTTTTTAGATTAATCTAACATTTTTTTAATACAAATAAATAAAAACATGTCATTTCCTTGTACATTAATATAACAAAATAACTTTGTATAGCCAGATATCCAAAATAACTTTGTATAGCCAGTGATTTTATATGAATGTTATATGCATCTTGAGTCTACATATCGACAAGTAAACAATGTAAAAGATATATATCATAAAATCAGACGACAAAGCATGATGATGGTGTCAAGATTATTATAACGATGGGAGAAGGTATGGCGATAACGGTGCTATATCACAAAATGGTACAACAATATGTTATAGCGCCCGACACTCTTGTGTTCTAATAAGACTATAGTTGTAGTTAAATTTTAGTATAAAGTTTGTTTAAATTAACAAGTGAGGAATGTTTTATAATATAGTACAGGTTTTAAAGTTTAGTAAGATTAACCATGACTTTTATGTATTCATAATGTTGTATGATCTTTGTAACAATTTAAATCTTATAATGCATTGTGGTATATTATGTATGCTCAATATATGTATATGAATGATGTGACAACAAAAATTTAATAATAATAAATTTTTGATCGATGTATTATTAGATGATTTAGCAGTAAATATATCAAGAATGATTTTCTATAGTCCACGAATTTGATATCTCCCATAGTTAAACATTATCAGATGATCAGCAGAAATATTGAAAACGGACATGATACCGATTAGGTCGCGTATATCAGTCATAAAGGTCACCCACTGGAATATCATATAAATAATAATAATAATAAATATTATTAAATATTTCATATTTAGTTAACAGAGAAACGTTCAAGGACTATCAAGTCCCGAGTAATAAATCTCAACCATTGATCAATAAGATCTAATGGTCAAGATTAATCACATGTTTTATACATTAAAGGGTATTTTGGTCATTTGGCACATAAAAAAAATTTCGATTGTTTTTATTTTTTATTTTTTAATTGAGGGGTATTTTGGTCATTATAAAAATATTTATTATTTATTTTTATTTCTTATTTCTTATTTTATATTTTAGAATTTTTATTTTTTTAATATTATTTAAAAAAAAAATTATTTATAACACATAATGTGATTGCCTAGTGAATCACATGTGATTGCATACTGAATCATATGTAATTGAACTAAACATCAAATGTGATTAAATATACAATCATATGTGATTTTACATTAAAATCACATGTGATTAAGTTATACACGTAATTATCAAATAAATATTATTTTTAATGAAAAAATAATAAAAAGAAAAAGAATTTAAAATAAAAAAAATCGACTTTTTTTAAGTGCCAAATGACCAAAATACCCCTTCATAATAAAAATAATAAAAAAAAATTAAAAACTAAAATTTTAAAATTTTAAAATAAAAAAATATTTTTATTTAAAAAAATGACCAAAATACCCCTCAATTATAAAGTATGTGATTAAACTTGACCATTAAATCTTATTGATCAATGGTTGAGTTTATTCATTGAGACTATATAAAAATAACGAACCTCCTTGAGCGCAACTCTTAGTTAAGAATTAAACATTCCCGTTAATAAATTAGTATGATGTTTACTATATTGATGCATTAAATGGTACTTTGTGCAACAAAATTTTTACAAGGAAATCAGATATTAATTTTATATAAATTTGGGTTTTCTAATGTATACCCCAGGGTCATACGATAATATGCATTAATTAAGTGGCAATTTCTTAAATATGCATTGATTGACATTAATGTACTAAAAAACCTATCATTTTAGAAGATGCATTAAATTTATATTTATGTTTAAATAGTAATTATCGACTTATTAAATGCACATTATCGTATGCCCCTGGGGCATACGTTAGAATAATCTTGTAAATATACTTCATCCAATTCAAAATAAGTGATACATTTTGGGTTTCACGGTTTTTGAGACAAAATATTATAATGATGATTAAATTATATTAATTGGATGGTTAGTGGGCAATGTGTCCCACATTTGTTGAATAAAGTGAGGTTAATCATGTTTAAAAGTAAAAGTAAGGGTAAATGATCATTTCACTTTGTTAAAGTAGATAATTAGTAGGTGTGAGTCCCACTATTTTTTACCAAATTAGGTAATTTTTCAAAATATGTTACTTATTTTGATTCACCTAAAAAGGAAGAGTGTATCACTTATTTTAAATCGGGGAAAGTATATACGTTAGGAGTAGAACTAGACAAAATAATAAAATAATTAAAACCCTCATGAAGAACCTCATCCCCATATCAAAAAAAGGGAATGGGCCCGCAGTGGTCCCCTTGTCTAAGGATATTAACCAATTAACAGAGAGCATGGAGAAGTTATTTAGGGGTGAGCAGAAAAAGTGGGTAACCGGAATTGGAATTGGAACCGCTTTGGAACCGGCGGTTCCGGTTCCTAAAATTTTGGAACCGCCCTAAGAGGTTCCGGTTCTCAAAATTTAGGAGGTAACCGGTGGATAACCGGAACCGGCGATTATCCGGTCTATTTTTGTTAAAATATTATATATATGAGAAATTAAATGTCCAAATTTAACAATATGAGAAATTTTATGTAATTTTGAATGAGTTTAGTCCTTAATTAGTCTAAATATAGTTTTTTAACAATATAATAATTAGACAATCATATGTTTAAGTGTTTGAAATTTATGATTATTCAAAGATTAGTAGATAAATGATAAAAAATGATTAATATTTAAGCTTTGCATCTTATTTTGATTTTACGATTTTAGAGACAGGGTAACCGGAACCGGCACCGGAACCGGAACCTCCGGTTCCGAAAATTGAGGAACCGGTACAAGAGGTTCCGGTTCCGGTCGGAACCGGCGGGTACTCTGCTACGCTCACCCCTAATGTTATCAATGATGATTTTTTTTTTTTTTTTTTTTTTGAACGGCAAAAAAGGAATCCGAGTATGAGCTTCTGCAATGTCATCATCCCTACCCAAAGAACCCGAAAAAACTATATAAAAAAGCTAACAAGGAGCTAGCACCAAGTACAAACAAAAACCAAATAAAATAAAACACTTTACATAACGGAGCACCAAAAACCAAAACTGCACCAAAACATTTAAAGAAACAAAAAGGAAAAACCTCGAGCGGCCCTTAACCTCCTTGAAAGCAGGCAGCAGGATCGTTTAACCATATTACCCATTGGTTACCTAAATTTAACTTGCGAGATCTTGACTTTAACAAGAAAAAGTCATAGCTTGAATACGACTGCAGGACAGCTCATCATCGGGCCTGCAGCGACCCGTACTCGTATCCAGGAAGACTTTTCAGTTCCTCAACAAAATTAGCCATAAAGCGGTGTAAATAACCCCCGTAAAAGCCTCCAAACTGTTTCCTTTGTAGGCAATCTACGGTGGGCAATTTTCCATGCATTGATATGGACTTTAATCGGCACTCCTTTCGTGGGTAACTGTATCTGATCAGTTTGGATTTCAGTTACCCAGTTACACTATCTGATCACTATCTGCAACAACAATCAATTCCCCGTGCGGAATCAGATACTGATCAACAGATCAGATAGCTGTAACAGGTTCAACGCACATGGACAATAACGCTGAACCATCAAGCAGATACCTCTCTAAGCAATACTCTTAGTGAAGGTCACTGAAGCTGAAGGCCAACTAAAGAAGCATGAGTATCCGAAGACTCATGGCTACCTGAAGCGTACAAGGCCTAAAGTTTCAGTGTCACAGAAAGACACAAGTAAAGCACAAGTCACTGGATCGCTGATAAAGGGAATGTCCTGGAAATCTTCTGGAAGATATCGGAGATCACAAGACGACAGATAGTACTGTCAGAATTCCGTTAGTAATGCTCGTCCCATGAAATATCCTCTGCACCAACAGAATTCTCACACGTGGAATCGATCGATCATTCCTTTGGCTCTACGTTTCCCAATGTTATAAATTGTGGACTTGAGCGATCAATTTCGGTGTGCACCCAACAAGTTTACACCCTGCTAAAATTACTCCAGACTTCATTATTGAGCATAGTGTAAACTACCAGTTAACCTTCTGTTACTTGATTTGAGAATTGAATTTCTATAACTAAGGTGTCTGGTCTTGTGCTTGATCATTTGTTGATCAGAACTTGTCTTAGTTGGTATTTGTTATTGTTTATCACATGCAAGCAGTTTAGTTAGGATTTGTTCTTAGCTATTCCGCAAACTGTTTGTATCTTTATTATATCATTATTGATTAATAAAGAAAAGTATAAAAAAAGTGTTGAGTGTTACCATTTATCCATTTATTTGATCAGTGAAAGCATATAGGTGCTATATCACTTATCACGGGACTAACAAACACCAACACCCATTAAGCAACTTTTGTGCAAGTTGATCTTCAAAATGTAATTAATGATGATTGTAACGACCCAAAATTTGTAAATAAATAAATTGTACAAAATATGATAAATAAGGATAAATCGTTTAGAGAACGTAGGAATTGGTTTCGTGTCGTTTGGAGTCCGTATGAGAAAGTTATGGACGAAACCGTGTTGAAACCTAGACCGAAAAGTGCAGCCCTGCTGCACAGGCAAGTTCGCGGCGCGAGTCAGGCGCGAGCGAAACGCGAGGTTGAGCAGAGGGACCGGAGCTGGAACGCGAGTATGTCGCGTTGACTTCGCGTCGACTTCGCGGCGCGAGCCAGGCGCGAGCCTGGCGCGAAGTCTGGTAAAAGCAGCGACTAGGGAGAAGATCCGCGTCACTTCGCGACGCGAGCTCGGCGCGAGCGGGGCGCGAGCTCTTCCGACCAGAGCATTAAAGTCGGGTTTTGGCTCATTTCATGCCATCTCAAACCCTAGTTTCTTCCTCTCGAGTTTGTGGGCGATTTTAGGTGTAAACCATCATTTGGAGCTGATTTCTTCACCAATATTTGATAGATTTCACTTCTAGTTGAAGATTAAAGGCTTCCGGTGAAGTCTTGGAGTTTGATCAAATTGTTGGAACAAGGAAACCGGCGGAAAGGATACGGCTGGAGCACTTTATTGCTAAGGTGAGTACATGAGACTTTTAAACTGGGTACATAGCAAAGAGTGTTGAAAATACAAATGTTATTTTATGGGTCTTTATTAATAAATGTTTTTAATAAAGATATGAATGAAAAGATGAGAAAATGTAAATACTAGACTATCTAAGTATGTCTAAAAGGATTGATGATTTTGAAAAAGATCATGATAATGAAAAGTGACTAATAACTAATTATTAATATGATGTATGATAATTGGTTATTAATAATATGC
This sequence comes from Calendula officinalis, assembly GCA_963853835.1. Lineage (NCBI taxonomy): Eukaryota > Viridiplantae > Streptophyta > Magnoliopsida > Asterales > Asteraceae > Calendula > Calendula officinalis. The sequence continues at coordinate 36,919,035 of OY970827.1, read as the reverse complement.
ATTAATAAGACTAATGATGATGATATTAAGTAAAGAGTATTGATTAGTACATTATACTAATAAAAGTGATGAATGAAAGTATATGTAAATGAATATGAATTGACTAGTAATAAATATGTATTATAGTCAAGAAGAGATAAAAGTATTATGATATCGATAGATAGGAAATGTATCCTATGAGAATAAATATGGATGGACCTCTTGGGGTTCATAGATGTAGAAGTGAATATGGGTTGCTTATGATCGGGTCCATGGGACCATACAGGTACGTTCACACTGTGTTGAACTAATTATGTGTCGTTATTGTTAGATGTCTAACTTGTTTGATGTTGATATGATAGCCGAAGGCTTTGACTGGCATAACTGTTAGGTTATGATAAGAGATAGATGGTGGTGACGCGGGGGACCCCTGGTCACTGAGCGGTGGTATATATGTTTATACACCGGGTGTGTATATGTTTATACACTAAGCACACGAGTGCTTCTAGTACGCATATGTTTGGTACTAGGTATGTTAGGTTCTAATACATATATGTTTATGTATTAGACATGTTGGTGCTTCTGGTACATATATGTTTATGTACTAGATATGATTGGGCTTCTAGTACGCATATGTTTGGTACTAGGTATGTTAGGTTCTAATACATATATGTTTATGTATTAGACATGTTGGTGCTGCTGGTACCTATATGTTTAGGTACTAGATATGGTTGCTTGGAAAGCAAAGTAGCTAGAGTCACAATAGGGTGACTAGACGGTATTTATGTGGTTTATATATATGTTTATATATTTACGAAATGACTATTATTATTGGGGTCAAAAAAACCCATGTATCTCACGAGACTATTTTGTCTCACGTACTACGTTTATTTGTGGCTATGTACTCAGGTACAGGTTGAAGTGATAGAAGGTTGCACTAGAAGTGGCCTAGAGATGCTTAGTTCGGGAGCTCATAGGTAGATCCCGTTGCCTATGGTTTTGATATACTTGGTGACACCGTATTTTTTTGTAAACTCTGATAAAGGTTTTAAAGTTTTTGTTAAACTGTATTTTGGACAATATGTCATATATTGGGAAATATGTATTTTAAATGATTTAAACGATGTTTTAAAAATACGGGTGTTACAATGATTACTATATTAAGATTGAGATTAATAAAGTGTAACTTAGCTCTAAGGCATATTTGTCAAGCCTACATTGATTGTTGCGTATTCTTGCAACAAATCTGGATCTAATTATGAGCTTGTAACCTAAGAGTAACAAGGTGATTAGGTATCTCACAAGGTTGTGGGTTCAAGGTTCTACGTGGACAAACTATTGTAGATTAGAAAGTGAGTGTGTTTACCGTTAAAAAAAAGATTTGGATTTAATTCTATAAGCATTTGGTGTGTGTTAAACTTATGTTAAACTGCTTTGACAGTTGCCAAATATCGAGACTTCCGCCAAATTACCCACAACCATACCAATGACGCTCGTTAACATGGTTCATGAAGATGAAGAAGGCGACAAATGACCCACTAATACTTCTAGCACCAAACCTTTAGCATCATAGAGGGCTCTTTAATACGGGTGTTAAACAAATATTAAAATGAGTTTTACACTCTTACCACACATTATGCTCTAAATATTTATTTTTATTTTTCATTGTAGTATTTTTTTTCCTATGTAAATTGGTACAATCTGACATAATGTTAACTTGAAAAAAATGAAGTTTCACACTTGGAAGAAAAGGCTACCGGGAAAGTTATAAAAGAATTAAAGATAAGGTATAAAGAGACTATTTTGTTAAAGATTTTTCAGAAAATAGTGTTCCTACTTTTAAGTATGATTATAATTATCTACATCTCATTTTTAGGGGATGAGGTATCCTTCTTGGTGTTGTATAAAAAGACTATTTAGCTCTAACCTTTTGCATTAATAAAACTTTGTTACTGAAAGTATTTTATATGCAATTTTTTTCATATTAAATTTGACAAAAGTGTGTCGGATGACAAACTTCTAGAAAAAGAAACACACAACCGGACCACTGGTTACGTTTTCTATCGCGGTAGTAAAAATCAGTTTTATTTGTCATTTACTATGTTTATTTGGAATATTTTATATAGGAAATTATAAAATTGGGTGAACTGTAAAAAAATTAGAACACTTAAGTAAACTCTTTACATATTATAACATAATAATATTTTATTCAAGATCTATTTTTTTTTTTGAAAAATTGCTTATATATTCTTGCAAAACATAATAATTATTTCTATATCCTTACAAAGTTTTAAAATTATCTTTATATCCTTATACATTTTCTAATTATCTTCATATCCTTCTAAACTTTTAAAACTCTCTTTTATGTCGAAGGACCTATTTTTTGATTTATTAAATGATTATAATGCTAATAATTATCATTATCAACTTTATTTATTTAAAAAATTACTATACTACCCTTATTCTAACTAAACCTAAAAAAACCTATATTAAATGATTAATTTACCGTATATAGAGATAAAGTGGTCATCTATCTATTTGCAATGGGAATTAATTTTGCTACCACACTTTTTGAGGTTTATACCACACTGTACAAGTATTTCTGCATACTGTACAAATATGTGATGCAACTATTGTGGTAGATGCATTAAAATATGTGGTAGAAAAATCACCCCTATTTGCAATTCATGAAGCAAATTAAAGTTTTGGGTTTGGCCGTATATCATATTTGCTTTCAATCATATATAATTAACAATTGCAAAACCATTATCAATGTTCGTGTTTTTGTTCTGAAAACCACAACAGCAAACAATTAAATTTAAACTAATTGTTATAACGCATGAAACTAAAAAAAAATGTGATAAAGAAAAACTAACATGATTGCAGCCGGCTAAAATCAGAACTTTAATTCGCTTTAGGAATTCAAAACTTTAATTTGCTTCATGAATTGCAAATATGATATACGGCCACTTTATGATTTAGGTTTAAGTTTAGATAGAGTATAGTAATTTTTTAGTAAACAAATTTGATAATGATAATTATTGATATTATAATAATTTAATAAATCCAAAAAATAGATTTTTGGACATAAAAGAGAGTTTTAAAGGTTTATAAGGATATGAAGATAATTAGAAAGTTTATAAGGATATAAAGATAATTTTAAAACTTTGAAAGGATATAGAAATAATTATTATGTTTTGCAAGGATATAGAAACAATTTTCGTTTTTTTTTATTTAAAGCTCAACTACAACACACTTCTCTATATTTAGCTCTAAACCATTTTTTCACATACGTATGTACTCGGTTTGTGAGTCGACTAATATCAGAACAACCACTTATTTTATAGGTAGCTTGATGTTGACGTAGATGAACATAAGAACTCATAAGAATTTTACCTTTATAATAAATATAAAATTCAATCCCTAAGAGACCACATTGTGATTAGCTCTAAACAGTTTCACACTTGGAATGTTTTGACAAATTAGTGTAAGCTAGATAGCAAGTGAAACTTTTATTCATAGCGAGAAGATAAAGTTTTACTTGGATATGTGTGTGTTGCAAGACAGATGAACAAAAGATAAAGCTAAAAAACTAAAAATATCATAAACAACACATAAGATGACTAATTTTGAAAGAAATGTGATTATGTCAACTTGTTCATATAGTTTATGTAAAGCCTCATCTTATTGTGGTAGGCCTGTAAACGAACCGAACGTTCAACGAACCGTTCGCGAACCATTCGGCGGGAGTTCGTTTATGTTCGTTTAGCTAAACAAACGAACACGAACAAGATTTGGTGTTCGTTTAGTTAAAGAAACGAACACGAACAAAGACCCGTTCGTTCGTTTACGTTCGTGAACATCCTGTTCGTGATCATTCGTTCGTGTTCGTTTGTTTACGTGCGTTTGTTAGTGTTCGTTTGTGTTCGTGTTCTTTTATTCTTGAATTCAATATAAATATTATTCAAAATATTGATTAATTATAATTAAAATATAAAATATAAATATATAAAGTCCTTAGGTTTAGACTTTCTTGTTCAGTTCATTTAGAAACTCACAACCCTAGATCTCCATTACTTGTTTAGAATTAACAATCTTGGGTTGTTCATGTTTTCAGTTATGCAACTTATGTTTCTAATATCCTTAACGTGGTTTTAGAAATAATAGAAATATTTTTTCCCGCACTTTGTTCGTTTGTGTTTGTTTATGTTCGTTTGTGTTTGTTTATGTTCGTTTGTGTTCGTTTGTGTACGTTTGTGTTCGTTTGTGTTTGTTTTGTGTACATTTGTGTTTGTTTATGTTCGTTTGTGCTCGTTTATGTTTGTTACCCTCGTTCACAAATAGTTCGTGAACACTAAATTTTCTTAACAAACGAACACGAATACAAAATTCCGTTAGATAAGTGTTCGTCAACCGTTCACGAACACATTTTTTCCTTAACAAACGAACATGAACAAGACCCCGTTCGTGTTCGTTCGGTTCTTTTACAGGCCTAGAGTGACCATTGTTCATGTAGTCACCCCTGACACATCAGTGTCATATCAACTTTTTCTCTAACAACCAAACAGATAAAAAATCTCGACCAAACCCACGTAGCAGGTGACCAAACCTATTCCATTTGAAAACAACCAGTTCACCTTTGAAAATTTGGCCGCAGGCAATGGCCGCTGGACGATCAAACGCACTCGGACACGCGTCGGGTTTAGCTTCATGTAAAGGAGGGGACGCGTCTTGGCAAGAGGGACACAAGGGGACGCATGGGAGGGACACTCCCCTTACACTCAGTATTAGTAATTAGAATAGTGATTTGCTGAAGGAAAGAATTTATTTCTAAAGAAATTTAAAGGAAATAGATAATCCTATCTTTAATGATATAGTTTTCATGTTGGAATATAATTATATTTAAGGATAAAAGTATACATTTTGATTATATTTACTTTTGGGAAAGCAAATCAGGGCCCTATATGTTAATACATTTTTAAGAAAGATAACTTCATTAACTATATGACGATATGTGGGTTCATCAATATTATAGAAAGGGAGTTAATTCGTATACAATAATTTTTATATATATAGAGTAATTTCACATCAAATGACAATCATGCCCTTAGTGCGTGAGAGCAGTGAAATGAAAAATATGATAAAAGAAAAGTAAGGACATAATTATCTCTTGGTATGGAATTGATCTGTATGGATAAAAATTATTCTGTATGAATCAGCTTCTTTTTAGGGTCTTTTTAATGTGTGCCCTATAAGCACACAATAAGAGATATTAAATTCACCCAAAACTTCTAAAAATATAGTAATAATCATCAATGAACCTATAATATACTATGTATAAGTGATACATTAAATGCATTTTATAATTTACTTGAAAGTTTTAAATCATTTATTGACTTTATTATCTATATCTATACTACTATTAAAGCATTTAGGACTTAAGTGTGTGTTAACCACTTCAACTACTTAATTACTTTGATTTATTCCAGATACTAATAAATATAACATTTAACGTCACCAGAACCCACACCATCATTTCTCTATTTAAACGGCCCATATTTACTTCCACAAAAAGATAAATTTCGGATCTGATCCTACTAGTAATAAAAAGGCCCAATTTAGTCCGACTTTCATTTTTTACTTGCTGTAAATAACTTGTGATAAACAAAGCCCATGTTATTATATGCTCCACTACATACTACCATCACTAATGTCGGCACCTACCATCACTACGCACTACCACTCATCACCCATCGCTATTGCCACCACCACCGATACTGTCGTCACTTTGAAATATAGTTACGGGTCCCGCCTCCGCATTGCGCAGGTACCTACTAGTGTATATATGCACACATTAGTTAAACCTTTTTAGAAAAAGCCATAATTAAGTAGGTGCTGCCAACTGAAAGTTAATACTACCTCAGTATCAAAATAAGTGATACATTTGGGAAATTGCGATTTTTGAGGCAAAAGATTGGAAAGTGATTTAAAATAGTATAAAGTGGATAGTTAGTGGATAATGGGACCCACTTCTTTTGGATGTAGTGAAATTAATGATGTTTAAAAGTAAAAGTAAGGGTAAAAGAGTAATTTTACTTTATTAAAGTAAATAGTTAGTGGAGAAGGGGTCCCACTTTTTTGCCAAATAAGGAAAGATTTTGAAGTGTATCACTTATTTTGTTCCACCCCTTTTAGGAAAGTGTATCACTTATTTTGATACGGAGGTAGTATGTAAAGTTATAATAGAAGTATCTAAATTGCAATAGATTTCAAAAGAAAATCATGAAAAAACACAACTAAAAAGGGAAAGACGTGAAAGCTCTTTTTGGATGGTGGGTGATTATAGGTGAAGACTCAAGAATGTGGAGTGGAGTAATTTTGTACTCCCTCCGTCCCACAAAAAAATTCTCATTTCTATTATAAATTTTATCCCACAAAAAAGTTCCCATTTCTATTAAATAATATTATTATTATGGGTCCCACCACCAACTATCTCTTAAAACACTTTCCCTCTCCAATTAACCTTATATTTTAATCAAAAATAGTACCAAAGACCCCACTATCAATTATCTCCTAAATACTTGTGCCCAAAGGAAATGAGAACTTTTTTGTGGGACGGAGGGAGTATATTATATTATTTATTAAATCAAATAATAATAAATACGGAGTACGTTTTTTAGAGAGCGTGGAGTAATAAAGCTCTATGTAGTTTTCTTAACTATGATTATATGAATATAAAGCTAATTTTAAGAGTTTTTATTATTTATTTTTTATTGAGAGGTTATATATCTACGGATCTACCTCACAAAAAAGCAAGGTTCTAAAAAACGCTTCATGGCGGCGTCAAGGCGTGAGGCGCGGCGTCAACGTTACGAAACAGACTATGGCGGCTAGGCGTGGCGTGACGTGAGATAAGGCGTGATAAGGCCTTATGACGAGTTTTTTGTAAAGCGGCTGAGAAAATTGAATTTAAAAAAAAAATTATAACATATTTAATTATAAATTTACATATAACATTTTTTGTAAGCTTTATATATGAATTGTTATATAAATCAATATATCTATAATTTTTATTTAATTTGATATATGCATATACATAAATTATATAGAAAATTTACCGCCTAAAGTCACGCCTTGAAAAACGTCATGGCCCGCCATGGCTCGCCTTGGGTGAGGCTTGATGCTGCCGCCACGCCTTACGCTTTCTAGAACCTTGCAAAAAAGTGAATAACTACTTTTTTTTCACAATACTATAAAAATTTTAAAATAGAATATACACGTATATCAAAATAGAAGTTATAATTAGTGAATACATTTTTTATGGTATTGAACTATTGATATAAACTCCTTTTTTATACTTAAACAACATTAAAGAGTAAATAATGTCTACCTTAGCTGGATTGATACATGAGTTTTACTCTCATATGAGGCGTGATGTCTGGAGTTCGAATCCTGTAAACACCTCTTGTGGTGTCAAATATGGAGGATTTTTTCCTGGAAATCTCTATGGGGCTGAATTTACTCTATAAAAGAGCTCGAACCTGGGATACTCGCTGGAACTTTAAGAATGACTGATGGGATTCATAGTGAAGCTTTTATTTTTGGTTTCAAAATAATGGAATCCTAATATGTATTTATAAAATTTATTGCGATCTAAATACTGATATTAAATTACGTAACAAGAATCCTATTATATTAACACTACAGGAATAATAAATATTTCGTCAATGCGTTTAAATATAATCATCAAATACTCGAACTGATTATTCCAAGTTTATTCAAACACCGCAATACAACTTTAGCTAGAATCTCTGTAATTTCACCCGTCGTATAATAATTCACAAATAACTATATGACTACTCGTAAGAGTGATCAAACACAGTTTGGTCATTCCTATCATATCAGCATCACATCAGTTTTTTTTCTTACGACTAAACATATGAAAAATCACAACCAAACCCACATAACAGGCGACCAAACCCCTTCACATTTAAAATCAACACTCCCCTTTGAAAATCAGATGACTGGAAATAGTCGCCTAGACGAACAAACACCCTCCACGACGTGTCGGGCTATGGCTCATGTAAGGGAGGGACGCGTCTTCTGGGCATGCGACCAAAATGGGACGGAGGGATGCGACCCCTCCTTTACGCCCAGTCTAAGACTCACCACTTAAATATATTTTGATTAGAATATAAAATAAAAAGTATTGTTTAAATAAAGTTGACTTTAAAAAAAAAGATATATATTAAAAATAAAATTGTTAATTCATTGATAATTTTTGTTAATCCTCAAATTAAGTAAATAGATTTAATGATCAAATAGCCGAAGATAATAAACAGCTGGTGCATTTAAACACACCCCTTGAAAAGCATTCAAGGATTCAGCTGGTGAGTCTTCAGCTGAACTATCTTCTTAGTGCATGTGAAATTGTCAAGTCTGTTTGAGCGTAGTTAAAGTGCCATATCAAGTATAGAGTTTTAGTAAAGTCTGTACTCTCTATATTTCACAACTTTGTATTATATTAAGGTTTTTAAATAAACTCTTAATCACTGAAAACTTTGTGTCGCCCTCTATTATAGTTATCTTAAGATAACATATTAAGTTTATTACTCATAAGATACGATTTTTTTTATGAAAAGTAACATATTATTTATACTTAAAATCATTTAAAAATGATATAAAAATTGGTACTTTTACATGTGAAAGTTCAAAATTAAAGGGTTTATGAGAAAGTTTACAATCAGAAGAGTAATTAATTCTAATAAGTTGAGGCAATTTAATTCGTTTAGAAAGTTTACATTTAAAAACTTTCTAGTTTTTCCATTGTTATTAAGGCAATTTAATCATGTTTTCAAGTGAAGTTTTTCACATTTTTGAGGGAAATGTTTACAAGCAAGTAGAAAATAAATTTATGACTTACGTACGGTTAAACGTTATATATAACTATATGTAAAGTGTTACGAGTATGTAATATATAATAATAATAATAATAATAATAATAATATATATATATATATATAATATAATAAATAATATAAACATTAATACATGTAGGATAATTATAGTATACGATAATAAATTTCCATTAATATTTGTAACAAAAGCAAGGTAGAGAGGATCTCTTTCCATTTTTCTTATTTGTAGTCTAGTGATATTAATGTATTACTCATGTCCCATAATCATGACATCAAGTAATTTTTCTTGAACAAATCGGAGTATGTTAAGTGCCATCAAAACAAAATTTCCCTGAAAAACCACATTAATTATTTATATATTTAGGAAAAAGAAATAAATGAATGTACTTTTTAAGAGTATTCCTATTATAATTCACTTATTCGAGATGATCAAACTTTACCCGTAATGTATGTGAATTAACCGTTAACGTGACCCTGTCGAACATTTCTCTGTCCATATAATAAATTTTTACCTAGGAAGAAATAGAACCTATGATATCTCATAAGTTATTTTGAAGGTATTACTACCATTGAATAGTGTATGTATGTATGGATGACATTTATGCGATAACTTTTATTGTATTTATTATAATCATTATTTTATAGGGTTTTGATAATTACAGTTCTAAAGGCTGTCATAAGACATATATTACAAACTTATATATTATTCTATCATCAACTTTTTAATTTTAAGAATTACTCTTTTCCTCCCTCCGTCCCACAAAAAACTTCTCATTTTATCCTAAATTTTTGTCCCATAAAAAACTTCTTATTTCTTACATTTGATGGGCTCCACATAATAAAATAATATTATTAGTAAAGACTTCACCACAAACTATCTACTAACTATCTTTCTCTCTCCAAACCAATCCTATATTTGAATCAAATTATTACCAATGACTCTACCACTAATTATCACCTTAAAACTTTGCCAAAATGATATGATAAGTTTTTTATGGGACGGAAGGAGTATAAATTGTTGTATAATTTTTTTATGTCTTTAATTAAAAAACTAAAAAATGAATTAAAAAACTAAAAATGAATTATACATGTGAGTGCGAGTATTGAGAAAAAAAAAAGCAGAGAATAAAAAGGAGACCGGATGTTGACAAATTTCATGTCACTGTTCGTTTGTTTGTGTGAAGATTGATTTCTTATCTGGGATCTCTCTCTCCAAAACCCCCAAAATTACTTTCTCTCTCTAAAAAAAACACCCACAACTTTCTTTCTCTAGAGAGAGAGACTGGCCCAGCAGATCAAAAATCTTCTTCATCTTTTTTTTTACTTCATATCAAGCCATGATCTAACCTCCTTCAATGGTGGGTTTTGTATCTTTCTTTATAATTGCTGTACCAATAATTAATAATTAATAATTGTTAATTATTAATTATTTATTATTGCTTCAAGATTCTTGAGCAGTCAGAAGAAGAAGCTGTTCAATGATTTAGTCAATCTCGAATTCTTCAAGAACAGAGCAAATAAGGATGTGGGTCTAAGGTAAATTTTACATATAAATCTTACAGTTCTTAGATTTAATGGTGTTTTGGGGTTTTTATTTTATTTTTTATTTATTTAATATTTTTGGGTCTTTTTATATAAAAATTATTACTTGATTTGTGTTTTTGGTAATTGAGATTAAGCATTTGATATTAATAAGTGATGATTATTATTAAAGATCTGTTCTTTTTTGTTATTTAATTCTTTATTCAATTTATATTTTAGATTCTCCTTTGATTTTAAGTTGCAAAAGGGGAAATTTTGCTCGACAAGTTTCCTTGCAGATTGATAGGGTTTTTGAGATGCTAATTTGTGCCTAATATTTCCATTAGATATAATCAATTAATGTTTTTGTTATGCAAATATTTATTTAATTATAATTTATCATATATATTTAACATTTATATGCAAAGCTTAAATATTGTAATTCTTGTTCAACCTGATGAGAATGTGTTTGATTGCTGCATTAATATGTCTTAATTACAAGCGATTTAAAGCAAAAATTGGGACAATTTTGTACTTGATTAGCTCAACATAAACAAATTTATTCTTTAAGTTAAATTTTAAATAGCTAATTTAATTTGACTCTTCTATTATCTAAGTTTTTATGGCAATATCTTTACTCTTTTGATGTTTATGTAATTAATTAATTTAAATTATGTAATTAGGTTAATATAAGAAGCATTAGTTTGACCATACTTGTTCGATATTATATTCATGCAAATAGTAATTTTGACTTTTGTAAAATTGGTCAACAGGAATGGGAACAGAAGTACACTGCAAAAGCTCTTTTGAAGGGTATTACTCCATGAGGGATGTTAATGAGGATTCATATAGTAGTAGTTGGCCTTTGTTTTATGGAGAAAATAATAATAAAGGTTTGACTTTGACTAATAATGGTCAATATTACAACGGTTTTATTCCAAGAACCGCTGCGGGTTCATACCCAGATAAAGATACATTAAAGCAAAAAATGCTTGAACATGAAGCCATTTTCAAGAATCAGGTTTGTTTGAATTAGTACACCTCAAACGGGTCAAAAAATATTTTGATTATATTTGGGAATTTTAATTAATTTGATTTTATTGTGAAAAAACCAGGTTTATGAACTTCATCGCCTTTATAGAAGACAAAGAGACATGATGGAAGAAGTAAAAAGAAAAGAATATCATAAACATCGTATTTCCATCGACACGTCATCATCTTCGAGTCTCTTACCATCTCAAAATCCTTATGAAGATTCTCACAAATGGCAAATACCGAGTTTACCCTTATCCAAACAATCAATTTTTGGAGCAGAAATAAGTAATTCTCCTTTAAGTTGTTCAAAAGGAATTAACAATAATAATAATATTATTAAAGATTGTGAAATCATGGAATGTAGACCTTCAAAAGTTAGAAAAAAACTATTTGATCTTGAACTCCCACCCGATGAGAATAATGAACAAGTGTTAGAAGAATCAAGTGGTCAATGCGGTTATAGGGAGTCAAACGGGTTGGCTGATCTTAATGAGCCCGTTATTGTTGAAGAAGCAACAGGTCAAGTGTCACAATTTCTTGGCCCGAATCATGAGATCTTTGACAAGTCTCAAAATGGACGGCCCGGATTTAATGGTTTATTGCTTGAGGGAAAAGGGAATGGAAAGGGAAGAGATTGGTTGTCAGATACTCGTGAAACTGGTAATGTTTTATCTATATATATTTATATTTATATTTATATATACTTATATTTATATTTATATTTATATTTTACAGGATATAACATAAGCAATATGAATTTCACACCTGGAAATTACCCCGAAAATTCTATAAGAATTCAGGATCAAAACCGTTATAACCTTTCGCGTACAAATAGTTCATATCCGTACATGAATTCAACAGATTTGGGTAATTATTGGGGAAAACCGAATGGTAGTTTGACTCAAAAGTTGACTTCTTTTGTATCATTACCACAAAGCAATACCGTTTTTGGTGAGAAATGGCGTACAAATGGATGCTATACACCAAATGGATTCTATCACGGGTCGTCATCTGGGTCAAAAGATCCATGTGCCCGTTTGCCTTCTAATGGGTTTGAGAACCGAAACTGTAATAATCTTGATGATCGGTCACAAAAGATTATTAAAGGTTCAAACTTTATAGATTTGACCGGTACTACTAAAGGGATTGACTTAAATAATGACACTAATATTACAAGAAAATATGATCAAACAACTTTCCCATGGCTTCAAGACAAACCAAAACCAATTATTTGTAAAAATGATTTTTCATCACTTATATCCACCTCAGCATCCCTTCGGGTTCCTGAAAATGGAAAAATTAAAATGGAAGTTGAACATAGAGGATTTGATATTAATGTTGCTTGGGATGAATCTGCAAATGATGACAAAGAAAATGATACCGAAATCGAGAAAGTCAAGAATAATTTTGACTTGAATTCATGTTTGACTGAAGATGAAGAATTTACAGTACAAGAATCTGGTAAAAGCTTGATTGGAAAAGTGAAAAAAATAACAATGGAGATTGATTTAGAAGCCCCTGCGGTTGGGGAACTTGAGGAAGAAGAAACCGTTAACGAGGTTAAAACACTTGATGATTTTAATGATGAATTGCTTGCAAAGTTGGCGGTTGAAGCAATGGTTGCGTTGACTGGTCAACAAGATCAAGTGGGGTCCACATCTGAGGTGGCAATTGATCGTTGTGATGACAACAACGAACGTCTATTATTGTTAGTTGACGTAATTGAAGAAATGGGTTTTGTCTCTAACAAATTGGATGAATACGAAGAGTTGACTTTACAACTAGAAGAGACTAAACAAGAAGATTATATGCCGAAGCCTCTGGCTCCCGATTTCCGGGAGCCAGAAGAAGTCGGGTCGGGCCTTGTAGGCCCGACCCGACCCAGAAGAGGTCAGTCGAGACGAGGCAGGCCCAGGAGGGATTTCCAAAGGGATATCCTTCCTGGGCTGGTTTCTCTGTCTAGACATGAAGTAACCGAAGATCTTCAAATATTCGGTGGGTTGATGAAAGCTACCGGCCATTCTTGGAACGTTGGATTGACGAGAAGGAACGGGACCCGCGGAAGGCGGAAATCCGTGGCGGCAGTGGCGGTTGAGCCGCCACTTGCCGCCACTCCACCGCCGCCGGCTCCGGTGGTGGGATTGGAAGAAAGAAGCTTAACGGGGTGGGGAAAGACGACTAGACGCCCCCGGAGACAACGATGTGGTTCGGGTAGTTCTGTTGCAGTCCCATTAACGTAATTTTTGTGCATTTTATTTTTATTTTATTATTATATCTACAATGAACTCTGAATTATACAGAGGGAGGTAAAGAAAAATTTAGGAAAGCTGATTTATGGCTTGTTGAGAGTGAAATTGTTGCCGTTGTACATGTCTGTCTGTCATACCCAAAAGCCCGGGTTCGGTTCAACCCGACCCGACCCATGTTTGTCTGTCTTTCATTTTACTAAACGACCCATGTTTGTCTGTCTTTCATTTTACTAACTTGGTATTTCGTGACATACTTGAGTGATTGTTTTCTATTTAGGGTAACCTAAACTTTTGAATTTAAATATTATAACCAGTTTATTTATAAAAAAGATTTAGTTCATATGTAAATGTTCATATCATTGAAGTTGGGTAATGTTATGCTAAATAACATAAAATGAATTATATTTTTGACCCTTTTAACATATTAAGTCTCTTTTACTCGTAACATTATGCGTCATTTTCCCATATCTTAATGATGCAGAAATTTCCAATAGGATTTGATTTAATTTAATTTTAAATTCTCTTATGACTAGATTGTGTTTGTTAACTGTCTTTTTAGTTTGTTAGTAATGGATTAATGTACATTGTCATGGTTTAGAAAAGGTACACTTTTATGATATGCAAGTTAGAACTCAGCTTCAGAAGGTAAAAAAAATCTTTACAATTTAAACTTTAATGTTTTAAAAATCTGGGTTCAACCGGCCGGTTATACAGGTCCGATCGGTAAATGGAAGTATGTCAGGTATAATCGAACGAGTTAAAAGTCTGTTTATGAATCACTTCGAACCCGGCGGCTAAATGTGAACCTGGTCGGAACAAGATGATTGAACCAAATTTAAACCGTGTTTTTTTATTGTTTTCCTTTTAATCTCACTTTTTTCATTAAAGTGAATATCTTATATATTTTATATCAATTTTTATACTTTTAAAGTTTTATTTTAATTTATATGGTTTGACGTTTAAAACGCCAAATTTGTAGTTGAATATTAAGTGTTTTGTATCATCTTTTATAGATTTCAAACTCAAAGTTATTGAATTTGTTGGAAAAATAGTTTCTGTAATTTTTGGTTTTGTTATAATATTTGTTTTGTATTTTTTAAGGGTCTTCTTTTTTCCATTTATGTAATTTTTATGTAACCAATTTAACATAAATACTTAATAATATTGTAATTCAAACGACCTTTTCTAAAAGTTAACTGGTTCAATTCAAAATTTAAGTTTTAAAACATTGGTTTAAAAGTTGTTTGGTTGGCCAAGGACAAGGCTCTAAAATGATTAATTATGTAGGTGAAAATGAGCGGTGCTCAAGCTTGCGTTCAGCAATTAATAAATGAAAATTAACAATAAATCGCCATTTATATTATGTGCCCAAATATTATTACTTTATACAATTTAACATATAGTGCACATATAAAAATAGGTTATTATATTTCTAACTTTATCACTAAACGTAAATTAGTTAAGAAATTTGGAAATATAATTATATATTCCCTCCGTCCCACAAAAAATTTCTCATTTCACTCTAAATTTTTGTCCCACAAAAAACTTCTCATTTTTCATATTTGATGGGCTCTACACAATAAAAAATTATTATTACTAAAGACCCCACTAGAAGAGCATCCCCAATGGTTAACCTTGCAAAAACTTATTACTTTTGCCACATCAACAATTCACTAACCAAAAACCTTTTCATAACTTACATCTCCAATGGTTAACCTTTTCAAAAGCTTTTTCTTCCATAATATTTCTAATATACCTTTATCTATCTCAAATGTTTTATAAATACCCCTACATATAATTTGACATTTTTTTAACATCTTACTAAATATAATATTTTTTAAAATATCTTTTACAAAAATATTATAATAATTGACATTAAAATATTATATAATTTATTTATTAATTAATAAAAATATAATAAACAATCTATATATAATGTATCTAAGGTTTAAAATGAAAACTTACTATACATAGAGGACTATAAAGGACAAACATTAGAACTTGGTTAAAAGGTTAGTAGAAAAAAAGTCATTGGAATAAGCTTTTGAAAAAGCTAACTATTCCAATGGTAAAAAGTCTTTGAAAGACTTATTGGAATAGTAAAAAGCTTTTAAAAAAGCTACCATTGGAGATGCTTAATATCCACTAACTATCTTTTTCTCTCCAACTCAATCTTATATTTTAATCAAAAGTATTATCAATGACCCCACCACTAACCGTCACTTCAAAATTTGTGCAAAAGTCAAATGAGAAGTTTTTTGTGGGACGGAGGGAGTATATAATATTTACGTCAAAGTGAATAGTGAATAGCAGCACACTTACAAATTTCTTTCTTTTTCACCGCCTGCAATTGTTGACTAACAGGCAATCCGTATTTTTTTTGAACGGCAACAGGGAAAACCTCGGGCGGGAATTTCGGCATAGCCATCACCCCCTCCAAGACACCCAAAAACTAACATTAAAATAAAGGCAAGCCAGGAGCTTAGCAAAAGTTACAAAACAAAGAAAGGAAAAAGGCAAAACACCTAAACACCACAACCAACAAAAGTCTTAAAAAACAGATTAAATCCGTATTTATACTACAAATTGAAATCCATATTTATGCTTTCAACCCTCTAACTTTCTTACCTATATACAAGCGTAGTTAGGCCGCACATTGTTACAGGAATATAAACTTTATATTATTTTCTATTCTTCTTTTATAAAATATGAAAGATTATTATATTGAGCTTTATGAGTTATAACTACAAAATATAAAAATTCTGAAAGAAAGATGTTATTTAGTAAGCAAATATAAATGTAATGTCTACTTAATTAACAAATTGGGAAGCTTATGTAATGTATATGTTTTATCACATTCTCATTCTAAATATTTCATTAGATACATTATAATAATTAATATATATAGGGTTGAATTAGTTTCAGAACCAATTAAGGCTACAGAACCAGCAGAACTCAATCTAAACCATTGATTTTTGAAATGAGATGATCATGAAAGACACATTAATGTATTTGATGAGGGACCCCCAAATATTGGTTTGCATGGATGTCATTCATGCGTGTATACATATATGTATAGATAACACTTATGTATACATACATGAAAATATATACATATATGTATACATGCATGAATGACATCCATGCAAACAAATATTTGGTGTTCTCTCATCAAATACATTAATGTGTCTTTCATGATCATTTCATTTCAAAAATCAATGGTTTAGATTGAGTTCTGCAGGTTCTGTAGCCTTAATTGGTTCTGATTCTAATTATACACAATATATACATTATCAAATAAGTTAATAGTGACAAACATGCTACTTTTTTTTATGATGCCAATTTTTTTCAGTTTTTGCAACAATTAGTGATTCAGTTGACATCTTAGTTGAAAATCGATTGTTCTACTTTGTTGCTTACCTAACTAGCACATGAAACAATTAGTTACTCATTAAATCTGAAGTACTTTTCCATCTTTATTTTCTACTTAACTGCATGATAAATCATGTCCATCCTAAATACATGATAAATCATGCTCACTCAAAAGGCGTAAAATAATATTTTTGATTGTCGTAAGAATATCAATAAACAGTATTTTGGGAAAAATCTGCTAGCTTTTAACATATTTACAAGAAAATTCATCATTGAGGTCAATTTTGTTAATCAACTTTTTGTTTCTTCCGCTAGGATCCAAATGGCAACTTCCATATGATCATGTACAATATCAACCAAATACAACTATAATTTCTGTTCTGAAAATAGTAGTATTCGCATAACAGAATCATAAATCGTATAATAAATCAAATGATTTAAAAGAAATCGTTCCAAAGCAATTAAACGAACCTCGCCATGCTAAAGTTGAAAGCTTTACTTCAAATTTGCTTTCATCGTTCCAAATTTCTCCAACCTACGATCCATCACAGAACCCTAACTTCATCAACAACCCATAAAAAACTCGATCCCACCATAGCTTACATCAACACCATTTCCTCAAATCCATTATTTTCTCTCTTAAGTTCATGCAGAAATCTATCATCACTCAAGGAATTACACTCTTTACTAATATTAGACGGCCAATCAACTCAACTCAATCTACAAACAAAACTCGTAAGTTTATACGGTTCACTTGGGGACATTATAAGCGCACGCCAGGTGTTCGATCAAATGCCTGACCCAGATTTCTTTTCATGTAAAGTGATGATTAGATGGTATTTTATAAACGACCTACACTTCGAAACTATAACGTTCTACAAGTGTTCGATGAAATGCCTCAAAGAACACGACAACGTTGTGTTTTCAATCGTGGTGAAAGCGTGCACAGAAACACGAGATATTTGAAGGAATAATCCAGAAGTTAGAATTAGTCAATTTAGTTTGAGTCATGTTCCGTTAAAGAAGGCCATGTAGGCCAGTTTAATTTCCTTGTTTTTAGTCAAAGTAGAAGTGAGTAGTTATTTCAATTCAGTTTTTACGTTTGGTATAAAATAGACTAGGTGTCTTTCAATTATTGTAAGTTTTTCCATTCAAAGAAATCCCAGAAAATTGCTCCAAAATATTTCTTCCATATAGTTCTGTGAAGTGAATTTGCAGGATATCAAGGTTGATTTCCAACACTTGGTATCAGAGCTTAACCTGGTGTATGCCAAAGTATCAACCTCGAAAGATAAATATGGGAGACAAGAGTGAGAAGGAAGGTCAGGTTACCTTACACTACCCCATGCTTTCTAGAAACAATTATGCAGCATGGGCCATTAAGATGAAGGTGTTCATGCAAGCACAAGGTGTTTGGGAGGCGGTCGAACCAAGAAATTCACGTGAAGTGGTTGAGGTTAAGAAGGACAAGATGGCAATGGCAGCCATCTACCAAGGTATACCAGAAGATCTTCTCTTGTCGTTAGCTGAAAAACAGACAGCAAAAGCAGCCTGGGAAGCATTGAAGACAATGTTTTTGGGTGCCGATCGAGTAAAAACCGCAAGAGTTCAAACGTTAAAAGCTGAGTTTGAAGTCTTGAGCATGAAAGAATCAGAAAATGTAGACGAGTTTGCTGTGAAGGTAAACAATATAGTGAGTAACATACGTGCACTCGGTGATACAATGGATGAAGCTTATGTTGTGAAAAAGTTGTTACGAGCAGTGCCGTCCAAGTTCTTACAAATTGCTTCCACAATTGAGCAATTTGCAGACCTTGACAATATGGCTGTTGAAGAAGTAGTAGGCCGACTAAAAGCCCATGAAGAAAGAGTCCGAGGCCACGTCGAGGCAGATGAAAAGAAGCTTCTGTTAACTCATCAAGAGTGGACAGAAAGATCTAAGAAACAAGATGGGAATAGTAGGTCCTCACACAAAGGTTACCGTGGCGCAGCGAATGGGTCGCGTGGACGTGGTAGGGGACGCGGGAGAGGGAACTCCTCGGGTGGCCGTGGTGGCCGTGGTCGTGGCAATTACAACAGCCACCGTGATGAAAATAGAACCGCTCCCACCAACCGAGACAAGACAAAGGTTCAATGTTACAACTGTCAAGATTACGGTCACTTTGCTGCTGAATGCAACAACCCGAGACGTGAAAGAAATTACGAAGTGAACCTAACTCAAGAGCAAGATTACAACGAACCCCCTCTTCTACTATCTGCAATTAATACAACCGATGTTATAAATGAAGTGCATCTCAATGAAGAGAACATAAACCCGAAGCTCCGGAACAAAACTGAACCAGTAAGTCATTCTAAATTATGGTATTTAGATAACGGGGCTAGTAACCATATGACGGGGGATATAAATAAATTTCGGGAATTGAATCGGTTGGTAACGGGTTCAGTAAGGTTCGGGGATGGTTCAAGAGTTCGTATCGAGGGAAAAGGCTCGATAATTTTTCAGTGTAAAAACGGTGAACAAAGAAAGCTGTGTGAAGTTTACTACATACCAAGTTTGTGTAGTAACATAATCAGCTTAGGTCAATTATCAGAAAAAGGCGATAAAATTCTTATACAAGGAAAGTTCCTTTGGATTCATGACTTGACCGGGAGGTTAATCATGAAGGTCCCAAGATCACCAAATAGACTCTATAAAGTGATCTTGCATGAAACAACAAGTGAATGTATGTTGGGAGATACAATTGATCCCGCAAAACTCTGGCACTCTCGAATGGGGCATGTTAATATGGGAGCTTTGAAACACATGTCAGAGAAATTGTTAGTTACTGGTTTGCCAAACTTGAGTACTGATATTGGCGCCTGTGAAGGGTGTTTGGCTGGTAAACAAACAAGAAAATCGTATCCGAATCAAACAAAGTACAGGGCTGCAACAAAGCTTGAATTGATACATGGTGACTTATGTGGACCAATTTCACCCCCTACACCATCAGGTAACAAGTACTTCTTGTTATTAGTCGATGATTAAAGCCGGGTAATGTGGATTTACCTGATGAAGACAAAAGATGAGACGTTCGGGATCTTTAAAGATTTTAGAACCCGTGTTGAAAATGAAACTGGTTTGAAATTAAAGACGTTTCGTACCGACAGGGGAGGTGAGTTCTTATCAAACCAGTTCACTACTTATTGCAAAGAAACCGGTTTGAATCGACATTTTACAGCGCCCTACTCCCCGCAACAGAATGGTGTCGTTGAAAGACGAAATCGCACGATTATGGAGATGACAAGGAGTATCATGAAAAGTCGAGAAGTACCAAATGTGTTGTGGGGAGAAGCAGTCAACCACGCCGTGTATGTGCTCAATAGGGTCTGGACAAAGGCCCTGAACAATGCCACACCCTACGAAATGTGGACGAATCGAAAACCAAATGTGGAACACCTCAGAGTGTTCGGGTGTGTGGCACACATGAGAACAGCTAAAACTCACCTAACGAAGCTTGAGGATCGGAGTAAAATGCTGGTTCACCTTGGTGTTGAAAAGGGCACCAAAGCGTATAGATTGTTGGATCCCGCTACCGGGACAATCCGGGTTAGCAGGGACGTTCATTTTGATGAGAACAACGGGTGGAAATGGAATGAAAAAGAAAGAATTAAAGCAATTCAAGGAGTTAAGTTCACTGTTGAAGGTGAGAGGGCAGAGTTTGATGATGAAGATGATGAGGCAGATAATGAGTCGATACCTAAAACTCCCAACAATCAAGAAGATGGACTCGATATCACACGTTCTCAAACAAATGAAGAATCGCAGCCTTTAAGTCACCAAGTCAGCCCAATAATGAGCCCACAAATAACACAACCCCAAACACCAGTTAGTCAATACCCACTTGACCCCAATCCAGAAATAAACCCACAAATTACTCCCCTGAACTCTCCGATCACCCCAGCTACTCGCACTACCTCCGTCGGCTCTCCCTCATCGCAATCAAGCTCCACCGGCGGAGGAGCCCCTAAAAGGTACCGTTTATTGTCTGATTTATACGAACAATGCCCAGAAATTCTATTGATTCACGATGATGATGAACCAAACAATTTCACGGAAGCAAATAAAAGAATGGAGTGGGTGAATGCAATGAGATCAGAAATTGGGGCAATTGAAAAGAACAAGACCTGGAGATTGGTTGACCTGCCTCCGAATCGGAAGGCAATCGGATTAAAGTGGGTCTTCAAAGTTAAACGCGACCCAGCCGGAACGATAGTCAAACACAAGGCACGCCTGGTCGCAAAGGGTTATGTACAGAGGCATGGGGTTGATTTCGATGAAGTGTTTGCGCCGGTAGCGAGGATTGAAACCATTCGCATTATACTTGCTCTAGCTGGCTCAAATGGTTGGTCAGTACACCATTTAGATGTGAAATCAGCTTTCTTGAATGGCAATTTAGAAGAAGAAGTTTATGTTGCACAGCCCGAAGGTTTCGTAAACAAGAACCAGCCAGGAAAAGTATATAAACTGTCAAAAGCGTTGTATGGGCTCCGGCAAGCACCACGAGCATGGAATGCTCGGCTAGACAGGTATCTCAAAACTCTTGGCTTTAATCGTTGTACACAAGAATATGCTGTATACACTCGTACAACTGAAAATAAAAGAGTGATTGTGGGTGTATATGTTGATGACTTGATTGTGACTGGTGAAAATCAAGCAGATGTGAATGTATTTAAAATGCAGATGAGTAATGAGTTTGAGATGAGTGATCTCGGCCCCCTCTCGTACTATTTGGGCATTGAGGTCACTCAATGTAACTCAGAGATAACTTTAAAACAGGAGGCATATGCAAAGAATCTGCTTCTAAAGACGGGAATGGATGATTGTAAACCTAATTCGTGTCCTTTAGAAAATAAGCTCGAATTGGATAAAGATGAAAATGGTGAAGTTGTAGATCAAACAGAGTACATGAGCATTGTAGGTGGGCTGCGATATTTAACACACACTCGTCCCGACATTTCGTTTGCGGTAGGTGTGGTGAGTAGGTTTATGGAAAATCCGACTACCAAACACCTGCAAGTTGTGAAAGGTATCTTAAGATACATAAAGGGGACACTAAACTATGGTCTTAAATATACAAAAGGAACTGGGAAAGTTGTAATCTCAGGGTACTCAGACAGTGATTTAGCTCGAGATATAATAGACCGTAAAAGTACCGGAGGAATGGCCTTTTATGTCAATAATAACCTGGTAACTTGGGCATCACTAAAACAGAAGTGTGTGGCCTTATCTTCATGTGAGGCAGAATTTGTCGCAGCAACAATGGCAGCATGTCAGGCAATATGGGTCCACCGAATTCTATGTGAGCTGATGGGTTGTGAAGTAGAACCCGCAACACTGTTTGTGGATAACAAATCAGCCATAGATCTCACGAAAAACCCGGTGTTTCACGGCAAGACTAAACATATTCACACCAAATTTCATTACATAAGGGATTGTGTGGAAAATGGAGATATTAAAGTAACTTATGTTAATACAACTCAACAACGGGCCGATATACTCACAAAATCACTAGGTCGGCTGAAGTTTAAGGAGATGCGAGACATCTTGGGAGTAAAGGCAGTATGAAATTCTGGATTAGGAGGAGATTGAAGGAATAATCCAGAAGTTAGAATTAGTCAATTTAGTTTGAGTCATGTTCCGTTAAAGAAGGCCATGTAGGCCAGTTTAATTTCCTTGTTTTTAGTCAAAGTAGAAGTGGGTAGTTATTTCAATTCAGTTTTTACGTTTGGTATAAAATAGACTAGGTGTCTTTCAATTATTGTAAGTTTTTCCATTCAAAGAAATCCCAGAAAATTGCTCCAAAATATTTCTTCCATATAGTTCTGTGAAGTGAATTTGCAGGATATCAAGGTTGATTTCCAACAATATTAACCAAGGGAAAAAGCTGCATTGTGATATTGTAAAAGCGGGAAATCCGGATAGTTTTGTGTTGACTAGTCTTGTAGATATGTACGCCAAATGTCACGACATTAACTCTTCACGAAAAGTTTTTGACAATATTGTTGACCAAGATGTTGTTTCTTGGACTTCTATGATCGTTGCATACGTGCAAAACGGTTGTTCGGATGAAGCATTATCGTTGTTTAATCGAATGAGAAATGGATTAATCGAAGGAAACCAACATACATTTGGAAGCATTATTTCGGCATGTAGAAATTTACAAGCTTTACATCAAGGAAAATGGGTTCACGGGTACGCGATTAAGAATGCAATCGATCTTAATCCACATCTAATTAGTTCACTAATCGACATGTATGTAAAATGTGGGGCTGTTTTTGATGCCCGATCGGCTTTTAATGAGCTTAATAATGTTGATCTTGTTATTTGGACCGCTATGATTGTCGGGTACACTCAAAACGGGTACCCGAATGAAGCAATCGCATTATTCACAAACAAGAAATATTTCGATATTCTACCGAATTCGGTTACAATTTCGAGTGTTATATCCGCTTGTGCGCAATTGGGTGATTTACATTTAGGTAAAGCGATACATTGTTACGAAATTAAGCTAGGGTTACAAGATGGTAATGTGATAAATGCGTTAATCGACATGTATGCAAAATGTCACATGATTAAAGATGCGCGTTTATTATTTAACAGTTTTTCAAACAAAGATCTTGTAACATGGAATTCGATTATAAACGGGTACGCCCTAACGGGGTGTACTCGTGAAGTTACACGATTATTCCATCGAATGAGATTAGAAGGTTTTCGACCGGATGAAATTACGATAGTAACCCTAATTTCTTGTTTTGCTACCATTGGTGATCTTCAAATTGGTTCTTCAATTCATGCTTATATAATTAAAGGATCATTTTCATGTGATAATGTGTATATAAACACATCAATTTTGCATTTTTATGCAAAATGTGGCGAATTAAAGACCGCTCGTCGTGTTTTTGATGAAATGGGCGAGAAGAATGTGGTTTCATGGAACTCGTTAATTAACGCGTATGGTATGCAAGGCGATTGTAGTGGTTCGATTACGATTTTTAATAATATGGTTAAGGAAAATTTCGATCCTACCGATGCAACATTTACGGCGATTTTATCGGCTTGTAGTCACTCGGGAACAATCGAAGGATGGAAATTGTTTGACGTTATGCGTCGGGAGTTTGACTTTGTCCCGAAAATGAATCATTACGGATGTTTGGTTGACTTTTTATCTCGTTCCGGTAGACTCGAAGAAGCATTCGATTTCATCAAGAAAATGCCCGTTCGACCCGATGTGAGTTTATTCGGGTCATTTCTCCACGGGTGTGGCTTGCACTCGAGGTTTGACCTTGGTCAAACAGCGGTCAAATGGATGTTTGACCAAAATCCGATCGACGCTTCCTATTATGTTCTCGCGTCGAATTTATACGCATCTGATGGAAGATGGGGTCAAGTATTAAAAATACGAGACTCGATGAAGTTAAACGAGTTCCGCAAGTTTCCCGGATTTAGCTTAACCAGTAATGACAACTTGTACCGTACAACTCGATAACATCATCGGGTTTGAACCATAATTGATCTCACAATCTGAAATTGAATCCAGTCATCTCCTTTAGGAGAAATATTAGACAACAAAGTTTAGTATCCCGTATCATCAATCTTACATCATACAAGATTTTCTTGAATAATTTTAATCATATCTACTCTTCTATAGGGAGGACCTAGTATGCCCTTAAATTTATCGGATTAGTGTTAATTTTTTTGTTTTTTAATGTAGGTGAGACCCTGAAAAAAAAATTCAACGAATATCCTTATGTAGTAGAAAAAATATAATATATGTTCTATTTAAATATTTGTTAAAAAGATAGCTTAAGAAAAATATAGTGAAAGTGAAGTAAAAATTAAGTAAAGCTCATTACTCATTATTTATTAAATTATTATTGTTTATTGAAACTGAAACAGGAAAATATCGTTATTTCCCTTTACAATGTATAGGTTATTAAAGTTGGTTTTGGTTTTGCTGATTTCAACTGCAACAGTTGAAAGATGCTTTCTGCAATGAAGCTTCTAAAGACCGATTTGAGCATTAAAATGAGTGATGATTTTTTGAATCAAGTGTTAATTTGTGCAGTATGAAAAATGCCCTTTTATATGTTACAATTGAAAGTGTAATCAATCATTTTCAGAAAAGGAAAGAACGAAGAGCTCAACTTTATAGACGTTTTTTGACATATGTAATGAAATCGTATTTTTCAAAAAAAATTTATTTTTTATATAGCATAAATAATAACTTGTGCAACCCCTGAAACTTTTTTCTGGGTCCGCCACTTCTCTTCTATGAATTTGACAATCGCTTAATAACAAAACCCAAATCCCAGAATTCGGTAAAAACGGCATCGAAATAACGATTTTGTATGCATAATCAAAGATCGATTAAACAAGAAAAATGTTCTAATTTCGGTTCACCATCGAAATCTTTTTTCGTTAATTCGAAATGATACTTACCCTATTCAACATATCCAGCATGACTACAAGTAGATAAACTGTTCATAAACGTAATTTCATTAGGTTTTATTCCTGATTTAATCATCTTACTAAAAACCGAGATAGCATTATCGACTAAACCGTGCATCCCGTAAGCATGGATCGTTGCACTCCATGAAACAAGATTTTTGTGCATCCCGTAAGCATCAGGCATTATCTATGATCATTGCATCGATCATAGATCCACAAATATTGTTTTCAAAATAATTAGTTTTGCAATTCAAAAAGGACTAGTGTTGCAACTTGTTGCCGTTTGTCTTGTAAAAAAAACCTTTTTTTAATCATGAAAACCATTAACTTAAAAAATAAAAAATCAATAAACACATTCATTATTACAAAAAAAGGGGGAAAGTGTTAGCTGGTAGTCAATTTCTGCCATACATAATGGCCCGTTTCAACCCAACCCATTTCTAGCCTGTTACCCAATCAACAGTTTGCACGTCTAGAGAAACAACATGCCTCCTTGCAGTATGTTTGTATATATATATGAACGTGACACTAATTTGATTTTTAATATTAAGATTAATATATTAATCAAAACTGGTAACAAAACAAATTGAAATCACATTAAAAAATGAGCGCAAAACTAGCTAGTAAAATATATTAAAATAATAAAATTAGTTTTCTTAAACAAACAAAATAAGAAGTTGAAGCACAAAACTCTTTATTTAGATATGATGATTATTATTTAAACATCTTCTTAACAAACATAAGTACAAACACACTCATCAGCCATCATGCATCGACCATGTGCAGTTCTCCCTCTTTTAGCTTTGCATCTAGCATCACAATCGGACTGTGTACATCGATCAGCATATGACCAAGAATCTTCACATGCTTCACCAATCATTATCTCATGAGTCCCTAAATTAAAAAATTAAAAAGATACATAACTATAGTTTATCATCAAAAATGTTGTGATTACAAAGGATACATATATAAGCATTAAGCATGGAAAGATTACCAAACATCATGAGTACGAGCAGAAAAGCAACACATAGCTTTATGGATGCCATACTTTTTTACTTTTGAATGTTATACAAGGGCTGTGAAACAATGGTTTTATAAAGATAATGGTCATTAATCTCATTAATGATTTAACCAAAGTGTGGTGCCAAGTTGGCTAGAGCGTGCTCAAAAAAGTCAAAGACAAAGGTCACACGTTCGAATCCAATACTGATAAAATAAAAAAAACCTCCTTGTGGTCACTGAGGTTCACCTACGATGACTTCGAGCTACTCGCAAAGCTGGTAGTCGTATTAAATTAGTCGGCTCACAGAGCGTGTTGGAACCTCAGTGTAACACCCGTATTTTTAAAACATCGTTTAAATCATTTAAAATACATTTTCCCAATATTTGACATATTGTCCAAAGTACGGTTTAACAAAAAAAAACTTTAAAACCTATATCAGAGTTTACAAAAATACGGTGTCACCAAGTATATCAAAACCATAGGCAACGAGATCTACCTATTAGCTCCCGATCTAAACATCTCTAGGCCACTTCTAGTGCAACCTTCTTTCACTTCAAACCTGTACCTGAGTACACAGTCACAAACAAACGTAGTACGTGAGACAAAATAGTCTCGTGAGATACATGGGTTTTAGACCCAAATAACAATAATAGTCGTTTCATAATTAGATGTATATGAACATATATATATATACATATACTAAATCATTATAAGCTAGCCACCCTATAGTGACCCTATCGTTCCAATGCCTTCCTAGCAATCATATCTAGTTATCGGGTTGCCCCCGAACTAACTAGAATCTCAACATATCTAACTATCGGGTTGCCCCCGAACTAGCTAGAAGCACTATCCTATCTAACTATCGGGTTGCCCCCGAACTAGCTAGAAACATCACCATGTCTAGTTATCGGGTTGCCCCCGAACTAACTAGCATCACATCATCTCGTTCTTACCATAACTCATCAGTTATTCCAATCAAAGCCCTCGGCTATCACATCAATCATCAAACAAGTTAGTTATCTAATAATAACAACATATAATTAGTTCAACACAGTGTGAACGTACCTGTATGGTCCCATGGACCCGATCATAAGCAACCCACATTTACTTCTACATCTATGAACCCTATGAGGTCCATACTTACTTTATACATAAGATACATTTCTTATTTTATCGATATCATAATACTTTTATCTCTTCCTTGACTATAATACACAATTATTACTAGTCACATCATATTCTTTTTCATATACATTCGTGTTTTACTTTTATTAGTATATCTTACCAATAGGTACTCATTACTATAAAATCATTCCCAATTGCTTTACTAATACATATTTATTAATAAAGGCTCCGTATACATTCTTTTAACCAATTACTTCCTTATTATTGTTCATTAACACAGATTCCATAATTACTTGAATCTATCATATTTTACTTCCAATTCATCAATCATACTAGACATATTCTAGTATCACATTCTACACACTTTCATACATTTTCAGTCACTATCTTTATCAACATATTTATTAATAGAGACCAATAAAATATCATATGTATTTTCAAAACTATTTACTATGTACTCAGTTTAAAAGTCTCATGTACTCACCTTAGCAATAAAGTGCTCCAACCATATTCTTTACGCCAATTTCCTTGCTTCATAGCTCAATCAACTTCCAAGACTTCACCAAAAGCCTAATACAATTATCACAACATGATCAACATCACATACAACTACTATTGTGTCCATCTATCTTTAGATAACACTTATTAACACATTTCCCCCAATTATGGTGATTTACCAAACCCTAGGTTTAACCAAATCCTTAAGATTCTTACAAATCATAATCATACCCTTGTTTCCTTTGATAATATACCATCTATTAAGTGTATACATCATCAACATCACCATATCCCATAACCCATGAACTAGGGTTTCAAACCCTTACATCAAAATGCATAGATCTTAAGCTACAAAGATCAAAGAGTGAAGATATACCTTTAATCTTCAACTAGGAGTGAAATCTATCAAAGATTTGTGAAGGATTCGACCTCAATCAGTCCTCAAGCTCGAAAATCGCCAAAAGGGAGGAACTAGGGTTTGCACATGCCATTAATGAGCCAAAACCCGATTTTAATGCTGCTCGAAGGAGTTCGCGTCGCGAACCCCAACTTCGCGTCGCTAACTTTGCGTCCTTATGAACTTCGCGATCGTTAACTGGCCGGGAACTACCTCACGATCGAAGGCCAATTTCCCTGTCGCTACTTCGCGTTTCGCGAACCTAGTTCGCGTCGCGAACTTCGTATGCAGCCAGGGCTGCACTTTTTCATCATCGTCTCGACCCGGTTTCGCCCATAACTTCCTCATACGGTGTCCAAACGACACGAAACCAGTTTCTACGAGTTTTATATGATTTATCCATAATTATCATATTTTTATACATTTTATCTATTTACAAAAAAATTCGGGTTGTTACAACTATCTACCCCTTAAAAGGATTCCGTCCTCGGAATCGCTAAGAATTCCAACCCACATCCGACCGAGCATTCCGCTCTCATTCCCTTGTGGTCATTTCCATCAAACTTTCCTCATTCATATTCCGTTAACATTACATATCCAAACGTTCACTTAACTCCGTTAAGTCCGAACGGTCAGGACCCAAATTTTTTTTTTAAAATTCATAATACCCAAACGGGTCAAAATTTCACAATTTGACCATAACACCGCCACTCTCTCGACCGATCCTTTCATTCCCATAACAATGGTATGACACAATCATACCATTGACTAGTTGATTAAAACGAATGTCAAACTCTAGCTTTGACCCAACCGATATATCCCGACATTGGTATATCCCCACATTGTCTACCCTTTGACTTAAGCACAAAGTCAACTATACTTTAACATTTTCCCTTCTCGTTAAAGGTTTCATTAATTTTTCATTCCTTTACTATCGTCTTTAATTTCATGATTTTATCAATAATCATATACTCGGTTCCCAAATTCAACCCTAAACACCCAACGGGTCAAAGTCGCACAATCCGACTATAACTCTTTTAGTTATTCCATTACCCTTTTTCTCGCACATAACATCGACACATGATGCTCTCAATATTCACTAATTGTTCATAACAAGAGTCAAGCCCATCTTTGACTAAGTCAACCAATCACAAATTGGTCGAACTTGACTTTTGCGTGAAGTCAACCATACCCCTTTCAAACTAACCAATTTCATACTCACGGGGCACTATCATAATATATCACTTCCGGTTCTACTTATTATTGTTTCCTTAACAATTGTCCCCGTTTTTCCACACCTTCAATATCTCCCCAATTATGCGAGAGTTGCACATTCAAATACGGTCACATCGACCTTTACTGATTATTGACCAACACTTGGTCACTCACACCATCACTTAGTTTTCTTTCAACCATCTTTGCATCGCAACAATCAATTTCATAACTCTTATTCTCAATTACCGGAATTTGTTCTCCTATCGCAACATATTCCGCGATTTCATACAAGTTTACCATACTTTGGTTATCAAATGATAATTTGCTCACTAGGAGTTTCTCTTTCCTCCTATTCTATAAATCGTAGGCATCCCCTACATTTGCATGACCTAGATGCAACCCGCATTTCGAACTAGGTCCTCATATACCATAACATAATAGTAATACATTATCAACCACATGGTTCTACATTCATCATTTAAACACGTAAACATATACACACACACACATATATATATACACATATGTATCACGCCAATTCAATCTAAACACCTCTATTGTGCACATATACAAACATATGTATATGTCACACCAATACCATCTATACATCTCTATTGTGCACATATACAAACATATGTATATGCCACACCAATGTCATCTGACATCCATCTTTTCGCATCGTGTAGCCTTGCTACTATCTTACTCATTCGATCATCAAATCATTCATCATGCATTCTAGCACCTCTCCCATAAAATCACATTATCGTTTTCTTTCCTATTCACATATCTCCCATTGGACATACTACTTAATACATTTCATATAATATTACCTTTCCATTATCATATGCCTTCCAAGGCCATCACATAATGCACATGCATTGTACCCCGCGGGTAACTAATAACATTCTCTAATTGCTATTTATTGTTTCACTTACACAATAACCGTCCTTAACCGGTTCATTTCCTTAACAATTTCCAAGACTTTTGTCACCGCCGGAGTAGCTACCACTACATTCCATTAGCCAAAAAAAATCACCGACCAATCCAATCATCCTTGAGTCAAACAATCGACTCCGGTCCACACTCGCAACCAAAAGCCCAACACTCGGTGTTCTACTTGTACACGTCGTGGGACTCCGAAATATTCCTTTTCAAATCGTAGTCTTACACTACGCTATGACATACATTGTCACACTTATTACTATGGTATTTTACCAATAATTGTCTTTTCACTCTTGACATCGAATTTATCAATATTATCACGAAACTTGCTATGGCTATGCGCCAACTTTTACTCATCCGTTTTCAACAATCAAAATTCGTCATTCCCGACACTTATTCTTTTCCACATATTTTTCATTTATAAATTCTAGGTATCACTATACCTTAGTCATTCTTTCCTTTACCGTTCCCGTATAATATCACGTTACTTATCCGGATTCCCGCCGGAAATCCAAATTCCATTTCCAAAGGTTCTATTTCTAAAATTTCCATTCATACTTATCAAGACTTAGTACTCCATTGTACTGCTATCCTTTTGTTGAAACACATTTACCATCCTCGTGGTTTTTCCTTTGATACTACATAATGGCATCAACCCTTCTATCCTTACTACATGCAACACACTTGTCTATAATCCTTTCCAATGCACACTTCCATACACATAACTAACCGGGAAGACCATTCCCAAATATAAATCTCCATGACGTACGACTCGTCTCCAATCTCTATAAGCACCAATTCGTGCAACCATCAGGCAATTAAGCAATATTCACATAACCTCAATCTTCACCAAAGACCTCCGAGGTTGCATCATGACCCCCTCTAGATTTCCTTCCGGGAAAAACTCCCCTTTTTCAACTCACTCGTGAGTTCCTTTCACAACATTTTGTACCACGCTTTTTTTTTTCCTCAAGGTCTCATACAACACGTTCCACCGTGTCAATACCTCATCCTTCAATAATGGTGACGTCAATGTCGCCATATTGTTCTTCCTTCATTTGCTACTCTCTAGCACTTGCTAAATCTACCGAATCCACCACATCGTGACCTTCGGCTCAAAACTTCCGAATTACTCAACGGTTTTACATGCTATGAAAACCCTATACCACATCCTTCCATTTCTTCCGACTAGGTCTTGTTACCTTTTTATGTAGACACCTCCCACTACGGGATTCACCATTTGATTACTCTTCCTTCCTATGGGTATTGGAATCATTCCACCTACCCTTATTTATTCAATTATTCAAAAATCTTGTTCACATCATCATTCTTAACCTTTCCCAACTTAGTGGAGCTCACCCACTTTACTCATTCATTCCTTCGCCATAACAATGTATTCAACAAACAAGATTCAAACAGTCGACTCAACAGTCGAAAACAATACAATTAGATGAAAACATGGCATTTCCCATAGGGGTCGACCCTAGCTTACCAATGCCCTACGGTCTCAAAAGACTTCACATTGCACATTTCCTAACAACTTCTATAGGTCCCCTAGGTTTAACCCTAAACTTAACATAAAGTCTCAAGGTCAACCTATCGATCTCAAGGAATCTTACATTCCTATTGCTACAGTCTAAGACTAGGATGGACATCCAACCTAATTCACTTAAACTATAGCTCTGATACCAAGTTGTAACACCCGTATTTTTAAAACATCGTTTAAATCATTTAAAATACATTTTCCCAATATTTGACATATTGTCCAAAGTACGGTTTAACAAAAAAAAACTTTAAAACCTATATCAGAGTTTACAAAAATACGGTGTCACCAAGTATATCAAAACCATAGGCAACGAGATCTACCTATTAGCTCCCGATCTAAACATCTCTAGGCCACTTCTAGTGCAACCTTCTTTCACTTCAAACCTGTACCTGAGTACACAGTCACAAACAAACGTAGTACGTGAGACAAAATAGTCTCGTGAGATACATGGGTTTTAGACCCAAATAACAATAATAGTCGTTTCATAATTAGATGTATATGAACATATATATATATACATATACTAAATCATTATAAGCTAGCCACCCTATAGTGACCCTATCGTTCCAATGCCTTCCTAGCAATCATATCTAGTTATCGGGTTGCCCCCGAACTAACTAGAATCTCAACATATCTAACTATCGGGTTGCCCCCGAACTAGCTAGAAGCACTATCCTATCTAACTATCGGGTTGCCCCCGAACTAGCTAGAAACATCACCATGTCTAGTTATCGGGTTGCCCCCGAACTAACTAGCATCACATCATCTCGTTCTTACCATAACTCATCAGTTATTCCAATCAAAGCCCTCGGCTATCACATCAATCATCAAACAAGTTAGTTATCTAATAATAACAACATATAATTAGTTCAACACAGTGTGAACGTACCTGTATGGTCCCATGGACCCGATCATAAGCAACCCACATTTACTTCTACATCTATGAACCCTATGAGGTCCATACTTACTTTATACATAAGATACATTTCTTATTTTATCGATATCATAATACTTTTATCTCTTCCTTGACTATAATACACAATTATTACTAGTCACATCATATTCTTTTTCATATACATTCGTGTTTTACTTTTATTAGTATATCTTACCAATAGGTACTCATTACTATAAAATCATTCCCAATTGCTTTACTAATACATATTTATTAATAAAGGCTCCGTATACATTCTTTTAACCAATTACTTCCTTATTATTGTTCATTAACACAGATTCCATAATTACTTGAATCTATCATATTTTACTTCCAATTCATCAATCATACTAGACATATTCTAGTATCACATTCTACACACTTTCATACATTTTCAGTCACTATCTTTATCAACATATTTATTAATAGAGACCAATAAAATATCATATGTATTTTCAAAACTATTTACTATGTACTCAGTTTAAAAGTCTCATGTACTCACCTTAGCAATAAAGTGCTCCAACCATATTCTTTACGCCAATTTCCTTGCTTCATAGCTCAATCAACTTCCAAGACTTCACCAAAAGCCTAATACAATTATCACAACATGATCAACATCACATACAACTACTATTGTGTCCATCTATCTTTAGATAACACTTATTAACACATTTCCCCCAATTATGGTGATTTACCAAACCCTAGGTTTAACCAAATCCTTAAGATTCTTACAAATCATAATCATACCCTTGTTTCCTTTGATAATATACCATCTATTAAGTGTATACATCATCAACATCACCATATCCCATAACCCATGAACTAGGGTTTCAAACCCTTACATCAAAATGCATAGATCTTAAGCTACAAAGATCAAAGAGTGAAGATATACCTTTAATCTTCAACTAGGAGTGAAATCTATCAAAGATTTGTGAAGGATTCGACCTCAATCAGTCCTCAAGCTCGAAAATCGCCAAAAGGGAGGAACTAGGGTTTGCACATGCCATTAATGAGCCAAAACCCGATTTTAATGCTGCTCGAAGGAGTTCGCGTCGCGAACCCCAACTTCGCGTCGCTAACTTTGCGTCCTTATGAACTTCGCGATCGTTAACTGGCCGGGAACTACCTCACGATCGAAGGCCAATTTCCCTGTCGCTACTTCGCGTTTCGCGAACCTAGTTCGCGTCGCGAACTTCGTATGCAGCCAGGGCTGCACTTTTTCATCATCGTCTCGACCCGGTTTCGCCCATAACTTCCTCATACGGTGTCCAAACGACACGAAACCAGTTTCTACGAGTTTTATATGATTTATCCATAATTATCATATTTTTATACATTTTATCTATTTACAAAAAAATTCGGGTTGTTACAACTATCTACCCCTTAAAAGGATTCCGTCCTCGGAATCGCTAAGAATTCCAACCCACATCCGACCGAGCATTCCGCTCTCATTCCCTTGTGGTCATTTCCATCAAACTTTCCTCATTCATATTCCGTTAACATTACATATCCAAACGTTCACTTAACTCCGTTAAGTCCGAACGGTCAGGACCCAAATTTTTTTTTTAAAATTCATAATACCCAAACGGGTCAAAATTTCACAATTTGACCATAACACCGCCACTCTCTCGACCGATCCTTTCATTCCCATAACAATGGTATGACACAATCATACCATTGACTAGTTGATTAAAACGAATGTCAAACTCTAGCTTTGACCCAACCGATATATCCCGACATTGGTATATCCCCACATTGTCTACCCTTTGACTTAAGCACAAAGTCAACTATACTTTAACATTTTCCCTTCTCGTTAAAGGTTTCATTAATTTTTCATTCCTTTACTATCGTCTTTAATTTCATGATTTTATCAATAATCATATACTCGGTTCCCAAATTCAACCCTAAACACCCAACGGGTCAAAGTCGCACAATCCGACTATAACTCTTTTAGTTATTCCATTACCCTTTTTCTCGCACATAACATCGACACATGATGCTCTCAATATTCACTAATTGTTCATAACAAGAGTCAAGCCCATCTTTGACTAAGTCAACCAATCACAAATTGGTCGAACTTGACTTTTGCGTGAAGTCAACCATACCCCTTTCAAACTAACCAATTTCATACTCACGGGGCACTATCATAATATATCACTTCCGGTTCTACTTATTATTGTTTCCTTAACAATTGTCCCCGTTTTTCCACACCTTCAATATCTCCCCAATTATGCGAGAGTTGCACATTCAAATACGGTCACATCGACCTTTACTGATTATTGACCAACACTTGGTCACTCACACCATCACTTAGTTTTCTTTCAACCATCTTTGCATCGCAACAATCAATTTCATAACTCTTATTCTCAATTACCGGAATTTGTTCTCCTATCGCAACATATTCCGCGATTTCATACAAGTTTACCATACTTTGGTTATCAAATGATAATTTGCTCACTAGGAGTTTCTCTTTCCTCCTATTCTATAAATCGTAGGCATCCCCTACATTTGCATGACCTAGATGCAACCCGCATTTCGAACTAGGTCCTCATATACCATAACATAATAGTAATACATTATCAACCACATGGTTCTACATTCATCATTTAAACACGTAAACATATACACACACACACATATATATATACACATATGTATCACGCCAATTCAATCTAAACACCTCTATTGTGCACATATACAAACATATGTATATGTCACACCAATACCATCTATACATCTCTATTGTGCACATATACAAACATATGTATATGCCACACCAATGTCATCTGACATCCATCTTTTCGCATCGTGTAGCCTTGCTACTATCTTACTCATTCGATCATCAAATCATTCATCATGCATTCTAGCACCTCTCCCATAAAATCACATTATCGTTTTCTTTCCTATTCACATATCTCCCATTGGACATACTACTTAATACATTTCATATAATATTACCTTTCCATTATCATATGCCTTCCAAGGCCATCACATAATGCACATGCATTGTACCCCGCGGGTAACTAATAACATTCTCTAATTGCTATTTATTGTTTCACTTACACAATAACCGTCCTTAACCGGTTCATTTCCTTAACAATTTCCAAGACTTTTGTCACCGCCGGAGTAGCTACCACTACATTCCATTAGCCAAAAAAAATCACCGACCAATCCAATCATCCTTGAGTCAAACAATCGACTCCGGTCCACACTCGCAACCAAAAGCCCAACACTCGGTGTTCTACTTGTACACGTCGTGGGACTCCGAAATATTCCTTTTCAAATCGTAGTCTTACACTACGCTATGACATACATTGTCACACTTATTACTATGGTATTTTACCAATAATTGTCTTTTCACTCTTGACATCGAATTTATCAATATTATCACGAAACTTGCTATGGCTATGCGCCAACTTTTACTCATCCGTTTTCAACAATCAAAATTCGTCATTCCCGACACTTATTCTTTTCCACATATTTTTCATTTATAAATTCTAGGTATCACTATACCTTAGTCATTCTTTCCTTTACCGTTCCCGTATAATATCACGTTACTTATCCGGATTCCCGCCGGAAATCCAAATTCCATTTCCAAAGGTTCTATTTCTAAAATTTCCATTCATACTTATCAAGACTTAGTACTCCATTGTACTGCTATCCTTTTGTTGAAACACATTTACCATCCTCGTGGTTTTTCCTTTGATACTACATAATGGCATCAACCCTTCTATCCTTACTACATGCAACACACTTGTCTATAATCCTTTCCAATGCACACTTCCATACACATAACTAACCGGGAAGACCATTCCCAAATATAAATCTCCATGACGTACGACTCGTCTCCAATCTCTATAAGCACCAATTCGTGCAACCATCAGGCAATTAAGCAATATTCACATAACCTCAATCTTCACCAAAGACCTCCGAGGTTGCATCATGACCCCCTCTAGATTTCCTTCCGGGAAAAACTCCCCTTTTTCAACTCACTCGTGAGTTCCTTTCACAACATTTTGTACCACGCTTTTTTTTTTCCTCAAGGTCTCATACAACACGTTCCACCGTGTCAATACCTCATCCTTCAATAATGGTGACGTCAATGTCGCCATATTGTTCTTCCTTCATTTGCTACTCTCTAGCACTTGCTAAATCTACCGAATCCACCACATCGTGACCTTCGGCTCAAAACTTCCGAATTACTCAACGGTTTTACATGCTATGAAAACCCTATACCACATCCTTCCATTTCTTCCGACTAGGTCTTGTTACCTTTTTATGTAGACACCTCCCACTACGGGATTCACCATTTGATTACTCTTCCTTCCTATGGGTATTGGAATCATTCCACCTACCCTTATTTATTCAATTATTCAAAAATCTTGTTCACATCATCATTCTTAACCTTTCCCAACTTAGTGGAGCTCACCCACTTTACTCATTCATTCCTTCGCCATAACAATGTATTCAACAAACAAGATTCAAACAGTCGACTCAACAGTCGAAAACAATACAATTAGATGAAAACATGGCATTTCCCATAGGGGTCGACCCTAGCTTACCAATGCCCTACGGTCTCAAAAGACTTCACATTGCACATTTCCTAACAACTTCTATAGGTCCCCTAGGTTTAACCCTAAACTTAACATAAAGTCTCAAGGTCAACCTATCGATCTCAAGGAATCTTACATTCCTATTGCTACAGTCTAAGACTAGGATGGACATCCAACCTAATTCACTTAAACTATAGCTCTGATACCAAGTTGTAACACCCGTATTTTTAAAACATCGTTTAAATCATTTAAAATACATTTTCCCAATATTTGACATATTGTCCAAAGTACGGTTTAACAAAAAAAAAACTTTAAAACCTATATCAGAGTTTACAAAAATACGGTGTCACCAAGTATATCAAAACCATAGGCAACGAGATCTACCTATTAGCTCCCGATCTAAACATCTCTAGGCCACTTCTAGTGCAACCTTCTTTCACTTCAAACCTGTACCTGAGTACACAGTCACAAACAAACGTAGTACGTGAGACAAAATAGTCTCGTGAGATACATGGGTTTTAGACCCAAATAACAATAATAGTCGTTTCATAATTAGATGTATATGAACATATATATATATACATATACTAAATCATTATAAGCTAGCCACCCTATAGTGACCCTATCGTTCCAATGCCTTCCTAGCAATCATATCTAGTTATCGGGTTGCCCCCGAACTAACTAGAATCTCAACATATCTAACTATCGGGTTGCCCCCGAACTAGCTAGAAGCACTATCCTATCTAACTATCGGGTTGCCCCCGAACTAGCTAGAAACATCACCATGTCTAGTTATCGGGTTGCCCCCGAACTAACTAGCATCACATCATCTCGTTCTTACCATAACTCATCAGTTATTCCAATCAAAGCCCTCGGCTATCACATCAATCATCAAACAAGTTAGTTATCTAATAATAACAACATATAATTAGTTCAACACAGTGTGAACGTACCTGTATGGTCCCATGGACCCGATCATAAGCAACCCACATTTACTTCTACATCTATGAACCCTATGAGGTCCATACTTACTTTATACATAAGATACATTTCTTATTTTATCGATATCATAATACTTTTATCTCTTCCTTGACTATAATACACAATTATTACTAGTCACATCATATTCTTTTTCATATACATTCGTGTTTTACTTTTATTAGTATATCTTACCAATAGGTACTCATTACTATAAAATCATTCCCAATTGCTTTACTAATACATATTTATTAATAAAGGCTCCGTATACATTCTTTTAACCAATTACTTCCTTATTATTGTTCATTAACACAGATTCCATAATTACTTGAATCTATCATATTTTACTTCCAATTCATCAATCATACTAGACATATTCTAGTATCACATTCTACACACTTTCATACATTTTCAGTCACTATCTTTATCAACATATTTATTAATAGAGACCAATAAAATATCATATGTATTTTCAAAACTATTTACTATGTACTCAGTTTAAAAGTCTCATGTACTCACCTTAGCAATAAAGTGCTCCAACCATATTCTTTACGCCAATTTCCTTGCTTCATAGCTCAATCAACTTCCAAGACTTCACCAAAAGCCTAATACAATTATCACAACATGATCAACATCACATACAACTACTATTGTGTCCATCTATCTTTAGATAACACTTATTAACACATTTCCCCCAATTATGGTGATTTACCAAACCCTAGGTTTAACCAAATCCTTAAGATTCTTACAAATCATAATCATACCCTTGTTTCCTTTGATAATATACCATCTATTAAGTGTATACATCATCAACATCACCATATCCCATAACCCATGAACTAGGGTTTCAAACCCTTACATCAAAATGCATAGATCTTAAGCTACAAAGATCAAAGAGTGAAGATATACCTTTAATCTTCAACTAGGAGTGAAATCTATCAAAGATTTGTGAAGGATTCGACCTCAATCAGTCCTCAAGCTCGAAAATCGCCAAAAGGGAGGAACTAGGGTTTGCACATGCCATTAATGAGCCAAAACCCGATTTTAATGCTGCTCGAAGGAGTTCGCGTCGCGAACCCCAACTTCGCGTCGCTAACTTTGCGTCCTTATGAACTTCGCGATCGTTAACTGGCCGGGAACTACCTCACGATCGAAGGCCAATTTCCCTGTCGCTACTTCGCGTTTCGCGAACCTAGTTCGCGTCGCGAACTTCGTATGCAGCCAGGGCTGCACTTTTTCATCATCGTCTCGACCCGGTTTCGCCCATAACTTCCTCATACGGTGTCCAAACGACACGAAACCAGTTTCTACGAGTTTTATATGATTTATCCATAATTATCATATTTTTATACATTTTATCTATTTACAAAAAAATTCGGGTTGTTACACTCAGTTCCTAAGAGGCCAAAGAAACAAGATCATGGTCATTGACCGTGCAATAAACTAATATATAAAAATTTTAAAAGCATTAAGTTCGAGCCATAAATGTTGGTAAAAAAAAAAATTGCATCCATCAATTTATTACTATAAAAGTTAAGACTTTTTTTCATAAATGTTGGTAATTAATTTTTCCATTCATTATTCGATTCTTGAATTCATTAATTTCAAATTCTAGTAGAAAAAAAAAATACTCAAATAATCATGTTTTTTCCTTAAACTTTCATGGTATCCACGCAAACCAGGAATAACGAATAGTTTCCATTGGTTTTTTGATCTTTTGGCAACTAAAAATGGTTGTAAGAGAGGGGAATGAGTAATTTGTCATACTATTATTGAGTATGATGCAATAATGTAATGTGTTGTACTCATATTGGTCGTATAGGCATGTATTAAAGTGTGAATCTTAAGATTTATTATCGATGTTTTTTTTTAACGGCATTTAATCTACTCATTTTTTGTCGACGAGATTTGAACCCATGACATATTGGTCATGGGCAACACCTTAAACCAATCTCCAATATCATTAGGCTACAAGACCTTGGGTTATTATTATCGAAGTTAAGTTAAGAATATAAACATTTCATTTCTTATTTCTTATCAATTCTTTCGGTATTTAATGAGCCAGAAATTTTCAAAAATTCTGTAAATAACTATGAATTAATTTCTTATCGATTTATTAGATGCATTAAATGCATTTTAAATTTAATAGGAAAATTTTGACTCATTAAATACGATTTATGTCATGTATTTCGTTTTAAAAAAATGTCATGTATTTAGGGTATGAGTTAGACAAACTCTTCATTAAATGCTCTACATGTGGATATACATATTAGAAATAAATGATAATGATATTAACAACAGAAATTATCGTAAGTAAATGTTATTTTATTGAATATTATGAAATATGTTTAATTTATACTAAATTTATGTTAAAATTATTTATATCATGTGCATAGACAAGTTGTAGTACTTCAACTTTTTATTTTTATTTTATAAATGGTATAAATGTTTTATAAGTGGTATAGATGATAAAATGACGTTTTGAATTAATTAACTAGTTTAAAACATTAATTAAAAAAGGAGTTGATTCTTAGAGCACTTAGTGCAATCACCGCCGAAGCAAAAGTCATATGACATGACACTTTTAAAGTTACTGTCACCACACCGTGCGTGGTGTGGTGTAAGTCGTGGTTTGCATGAGTAGACTGGCGGAGGAGAGAGAACGTATTTTTTGTTACGGGTATTTAATGAGTCACAACGCTCTTACAAAGAAATTTTTATATCCATGAAGAACAAAATAGGACAATCATGCCCTTAGTGAGAAATGTGAAACGTAAAATGTATTAAAAGGAAAATAAATGATATAATGATGTTGAAATTGTTTTGTATAAATAAAATTTCTATGTAATAATTAACTCTTATTAAAAAAGTTATACAGATAATCAATCTACCTTCAAATGCATAAAATTAGATCTTATCTTTGAACTAAAATCCAAAATTTATCATACTTCCTCCGTTTTAAAATAAGTGATACAATTTTTATTTTGGGGTGTTTCAAAATAAGTGATATACTTTGAGACTTTCCTTATTTGATAAAATATAGTGGGATCCATACCCACTAACTATCTCCTTTAATAAAGTGAAATTACTCATTTACCCTTACTTTTACTTTTAAACATCATTAAACGTACTTAAATCATAATATGTGGGACCCCTCACTCACTAACTATCCAATTTAATCTACTTTAACCTTTATTACAATCATTTGCCTCAAAAAACGTGAAAGCTAATTTGTATCACTTATTTTGAAAGGGAATTCATTTATGTACCACAACTTTTACTTATTATACCACAACGTACATGTTTTATAGCTAATTGTAGAAGCATGTTAAGCAACAGTTGTGGTAGATGAATTAAAAGTTGTGGTAGGAAAATCATCCCCTATTTTGAAACGGAGGAAGTATTATTATTCTCAATTTCCGGAATTAAAGTTAATGTCCGATGCTATTAGTTTTTGGTCAAAAAACCAAATCCACGATCTTCAACGTAAAAGCAACGTAAACCTACATAATTAGTAATCAAGAAAACACATATTTGAGAGTAATTAAAATTATATGTTGATCAATATCAAATAAGAAACATGATGCGTTTATAGCCAACACTAAATGAAAATATAAGTTAATGTATTATGCAAACATTAAGCGATTGTGTGAAATCAAATCAATACTATGCAAGACAACAATAAGTTACAAAAACGAGCAGAAGAAAATAAACATTACCATTCAAATTTATTCAACATAATTTTCCCAAACAATAACAAATTTCTCATAAACAATTTGCATACAAGAACAAGCTAAACTTCAAAACTTTACATCCGTAAAGAAAAAAAAATCACAAAATCTAAATACATCACAATAAAAACTCGTCACGAGTTTTTGAGCCATAACATCTTTGCAAATATGCAAATTAAAGATTTGTGCACAAATGCTTCTCTCACAAATTCTTGTGAAATTAAAGAGATTTTGTAAACCGTTTGCACGTGAAGAACATGATGATTAAGGTCGATGATATACATATTTTGTTCTTGGATCAACGATTAGCCCCTTTCCTCCATTTACTTCTAAGTCGTGCCTATATATATTTAAAAATTACAAATATAAGTGTTCGATTTATTTATAATCATATTTAACACACTATTATTTATAAAAAAATAAAATTGGGTCATCCTGGCCCGTTTCAACATGCACAAAAAATGGCCCGTTTCCAAACCCGCCTATTTTCCCATATCTATTTCATGATTTTGTCTTATTTGATTAAGAAAGAGGTAATTTTCAAAGAGAAAAAGATTAAGACTCAACTGGAAGACGAAATCAGGAATGGTTAACTGCTCACGAGGAACGTATCTGAAAAGTTGAAGAAGACGATCAACATATACAGCCTTTTTCCACACCTGTCAATTAATATCCATTTAAATAATTAAAGTAATTAAGGGTATTGCATCTCTTTCATTTTAAAAATTATAAAACATTTGCAAATTTAAATAGAAGGTATAAGAAAGGGAAAATTACCCAGAATGGTAACATATGTCTCAATGTTTATCAATTAGGGGAACCAGAACAGTTCCCTCTTTACAAAATGATTTAATATTCAACTTTATGCCAAAAGAAGGGCTCAAATTAACAAATTTTTAATAATTGAGTTTTTTACATTTTGTGAATTTTTTTATTATATTTTGTGAGTTTTTAATTGAATGCCTATTATATTTTTTTAATAATTTTCCGATTAAGAAATAACAAATTAACAAGCATGTTTACATACCATGCCATCCACTAATAGTTGCAATGCAAGTATAGCAGCTTTTAGCCCAAATGTTGGGTGAAGAATATATATTGCCTGCAGTGTGCCAAATAAATATTGCATAAATCACTCAAATAATAAATATTAAATCATATTTTCTCAAAATATTGTAATATCTTTTGTGATATCTTACATGAAGATTTCGCTGGCTTTTCCTACCAAGTATTTGCTGTAATCTCCTCATAAATCCCAAATCTGGCTGCCTGTTAAAAACCCATAAATTATATGATAAGAAAATTAAAAAATATAAATATAATTTATTTCTTTCACAGAAATGAGAACTCACACTTGTAAAGATGCAGCAGAGTGAAAGTAAACAATGCTATAAGGTTTCTGAATCAAAGGCTCAAACTCCTGAAAAAATTTCAATTTCAAGCAGTAATTAAATTAAAAAAATTTGTAAAGTAAAAAAGTTGTTGACTTTATTTTGACTTTACTTTACCTTGACTATATAGAGAACAAATCTTTCAAGATCAAGACAACGAAGGAGAAAATGTGCTCCCACTACAACCATAACTGGACGCCCTTCACTATCTACACCTCCCCGGTACCTAATTACAAATATTATTAATTTTATTATTTCATATAATAATAATCTAATTAATTATGTGAATAAAAAAGAATAATTAATATTTACTTACAGAATCTTCATTTCTGCAATTTCAGAAAGATTTAAAGAATTAGCTTTAGCAAGATATCTAGAATGGAGAGAATATTCTTCAGCAGCAGAAAGTGGCGGGCCCCCAAGTTCACCAAACCCTAACATT
Organism: Calendula officinalis; assembly: GCA_963853835.1. NCBI lineage: Eukaryota > Viridiplantae > Streptophyta > Magnoliopsida > Asterales > Asteraceae > Calendula > Calendula officinalis. The sequence continues at coordinate 36,874,721 of OY970827.1, read as the reverse complement.
TTAGCAAAATTGAACCCATTTTGTGCTCTTGCAGTTCTTTCCCATTGTTCTTGTCGTCTTTCATCAGGATCTTTAATTATAGACATAAAAGCAGGGTCTAAATATGATTCCAAATACGAAGAATTCCTGTTATAACAACACAAATATAATCATTTTCTTTTTAAAAAACTTAAAAAAGATTACTTTTTTTATGTCACTAACCGTCTAGCTAATCCTTGATCACTGACAGGAACATCTAATGATGCTCTTGGGGGATTAGTAACAGTTTTCTTGAGATTTGGTAACGGTTTTATTCTGATTTTTCGTTCATCAATAACTGTCTCACCATTTTCATCACCAACATCAGCAGGAAGCTTGGAAATTGCAATTTCTTCCTCTTTTTTATCACGGGGAAAATATAATGGAAGAAGTCTACATATAAAAATAAAATAAAAATTAAAGTGCATGTGGTTACATCATTGTTATATGAATCAATAAAAGATTGGCCAAAATATATTTTAGTACCCTGAACTATTAAAGGTGTATCATGGTATGGTACCATGAACTTGACAAAATGGTCGATATAGTACCCTGACTCGTTAATATGATCATGTTTTCTTACTTTTGTTTGACCTTCTGTCGGACTAAAAAATATACGTTCATCTCAATATATTTATATTAGAATCAAATCACGTGAGAAACCAAGACCGAATTATTGAGCCAAGGTACTAAATCGGCCATTTTGTTAAGTTCAGGGTACCATGTTGCACCTTTAATAGTTCAGGGTAGTAGAGGACCTAGTCAACCAAGTTCAGGGTATTAAAATGCATTTTGGCCTAAAAGATTTAAATGTAACAGCAATAAACAGACTTCGGGTGACTTTCAACCCTTCATCTTTTTTTATATGACCCATTTGAGACTAAAACACAGCCCAAAACGACCCGTTCAATAAACGGGTCACACACATGACACATACACCAGCTTACCTCTTATATATTTCAGTATCGTTTGCTGTTGTTAAGCAAAAGACTACACCTGCAATTTTGTCCTTTTGTTTCTCAAGGAATCGGCGAACAGTCCCTATTTAAATTAATAATTATTAAATATAAAGTAGAAGTAAGTAAAGTTCACATTTTTATGTGCATTATGTTCATTAAAAGCTACAAAATGAGGACAATATAATAATGTATTAATTACTATATTTATATATAATTTATGATTTATTAATTACGAATTAGGGATTTCTTACTTATTGCCACATGTGCGGCTGGTTCACGTGGGTAATTTTTTGCTTCTGTGTATATGCAACCCATAGCAATGCTGCAAATTAACAGATTTCAGCGAAAATGAGCATAAAGGTTTGCTTTTTTCTAAAAAACCAATTAAAAATTAAAAAAATAATATAAATAAACCTTTGAAGCCCGTTCTCTATAAGGAGTTCTAGACAAGAACGATAGCAGTGACTCAGAGCATTTTCTGCTGCAGTATGATATTTTACAGCATACTTAGGCCCGACTGTATGTATAACCCTCCTGAACAAAACAAATAAAATATAAAATTTGTGTTTTTTTACTTTTCAAATAAAATATTTAAAGCTGACCTGGCAGGAAGATCATATGCATTAGTAACTTTTGCCATTCCTGTTCTACAGCCACCCTATACCGCAAAGAAAGTTATAAAGAAGTTTAATTATATTTTATAACCAAAATATATGTCATAAAGAAGATGTTTGAAATAAAATTATAACAGAAAGGCCGTGTTACCAATGTTGCACATTCTTCAGCAAGACCGGGCCCAGCTGCAGCATGCAAACCAGGGCTACAATGAGCTTCATCCAAGTTCTGTAATTAATAAATATTATTAGTCATAAATTAAGTAATTTTCCTAGGTATATAATAGGGGTGTGCATGGGGCGGTTTGGGGCGGTTTTAGGCTCAAACCAAACCGAATCCGCTAATTTCGGTTTTAGGATTTTCAAAACCAATGGTTTCGGTTTCTAACGGTTTCGGTTTTAACGGTTTTAAGCCTTTAACGGTTCGGTTTCGGTTTTAAAAGAGAATCCACCTCGTCTTAAACATAGATACATAATTTCATGCACTAATCTTTATTTTTTCAAAATTACACACAGATTTTAGTAATAGTATCTAACTTACATTATTAAGTTTAATGTCTAATAACATATTTCAACAATGAATACCATTTTCAGTACAAAATTCAAACTATAACCGTATTTTGTATCATATAATAACGATATAAGCATTAATTAACCATAGTAGATGGACTTTTAAATACTTAAATAGGTCGAATTCTATTTAATAAATATAAAATTAAAAAAAAATATATAGTATATTAGATATTAACGGGGCGGTTTCTTAATGGGGGCGGTTTTTGGTTAAAACCGAAACCAAACCGAATCCATCGGTTTTTTCAAAATCTAAAACCAAACCGTCGGTTTTGAAATGGTTTCGGTTTTATCGGTTTGGTTTTGTCGGTTTTAACGGATTGGTTTCGGTTTTTCGGTTTTTATGCTCACCCCTAGTATATAATACACAATAACTACGTTATGTTAACTTATTTATTGTGATAACATGCAAATATAACTTATGGATAAAAACTGTAAATATTAGATAAACATAAGAATCAACTGCTCACCTCATTTGTGGAATTTACAACAGCATCTACCTCAAGATTCCATGGATTTCCTCTCCAGAGATAAATCTTTGAGTTAACTTCATGATCAAGAGGAAATCTAGAAACTTTTCCACTATTTTCTGCTCCAGAAGATGAAGCTAACGGATCAGGAAAATGCATATTTGGATCTTCAATTTCATAAGAATATCTAAAATCGCCATCACTCCATCTAGGAATTTGATCAAGAGTTACAACAGCATCTACACTATCAGTTGGTTGACCACCACGAGTTGTGGTTGCCGCCATATTCCGGTACATCGGTTTTCTATCAAATCTCAATCACCCTAATAATCCACAAGAAGAGCAATTTACAGGTAAATAGTTGATTAATTATTAATCTCATTTTTCTCACTCAACACATAAAAGTTGGAAAAACAGCTTTTGAGCAGATTCAGTTAAGCATTTAAGCACCAAAACTTTGTTTACGGTAAAATTTAGCGAAATTAGGGTTTGTAACATGTGAGCAAATTGCAGAATTACATCGTAATGAATCAACTTGAAGCAAAATTGACAGGAGTAATCAAAAACAGAATCATCAATTGCTAATTTTACACGAACTAATCGATTGAGGTTTCAAAAATTTCGGTAAATTAACAAAATCGGGATTTTGCATCATATCATAATCATATAAAAACGTAGAACAAACAAGCAAAAACTGAGAAAATTTCGAGATTATAGCAGCTGAATTAAACAAATAAGACGCATAAACTGAAATTACGATATTGAAATACATACCTGCTAATCGGTGAGAGATTTGGGGCACAGCTTATTTAGAATTGGAGAGAGAAATCGACAATTATTGGCTTGTGTCAAATTACGTAAAATTAATTTAAAAAATGAAAATTAAAAACACCTCGAACTTCATTGTCGTTTTATATGGTTTTAAGTTTTAACGGCGGTTTTAGGTTTATGTAAGTTGACAGATGCACCCTCCGTCTTTTTGCTTATTTCCAATATGGTCCCTCTTATAATTTTATTACCAAATAAATCGTAAATAACGATTGCATTTAGACGTAAAATATTTGCAATGTTTATGAAAGTTGTACGTTTGTGGTGGAATATTCTCATCGAATCCATCTTCTAAGCATCTAACAAAGTGCAAGTTTCATATATTGAGCACATGATACAATATATTTAATAGTTATAAGAAAGTGGACCAATTTGGTTTTCAAAAATTTTCTCATTTATAACGACCTCCTCGAGATAGTCTACCTTTGATCGTGATTTAACGATCTAATTGTTACCGTACTTCTACCGTGTCATGTGATAAATGCTATTACATGTGTAGTAAACCTTCTTTTTTCTTAACGACATTTATCTAACATTTTATATGGCCGCCATTTTAGCCAAAAAAAAAATGAAAAAATCTTTATAAAATGAAAAAATTACGGCTACTTGATGAAGTTGTCACTCATAAAATACAATAGCCAAAACTAATAAATTGTATTACAAACATAAGATCTTTTAGAAGTACACTACATTAATTTTTTAACATCTAATCTACTCCAATTTGTCTACATGTGATTAGTATTTTCATACAGAAAGTCGAGAAAAAACACACATTCACATTTCCTAATTTTTTTTACCTTAGAATTTCCATCTTATGCATTATAATTAAACAGTCAAACTAGAAAACAAATCCGGCATGTGCAAACTAGATCGAGAACTGGTCAGAACCGCCGAACCAACCAAGCTATACCGGTCAGCTTATCGCTTTTAATTTTCATGCAAACCCGATTCCCAATCCAGTTCGGTCCCATCCAAAACCGAAAAAACTCGAGAAAAAATCGAACCCCGGTTCAGTTTGGTCCTAGACGTCATCGGTTCAGTCTGGCCAAAACCATTTTCTCGGTTCTCGGATCGGTCCAGAGCGGTATGGTTCGGTTATTGGACCGTGCACAGGCCTAGCTTTATCTATTAAAATAACAAAAAAAAACAACAAAAATTCAGATCAATCTATCTGTTTAATCAAATTCACCAAAAGTCTATGAATCTCTTCAATCCGATGATTCGTTTTCTCACCAGCAACAAACTCATTAACAACACCACCAACTTCAATCAAACTACACCCGGGCACTTTATCCAGCCCTCGGGTTTTCATTAAATTTCTAGTTCGTTGCAAGCTATCAACATCATTCATACTCGAATACAAATTCGACATAATTACATAAACGCCACTATCATTTTCCAATTCCATCAATTTCTTAGCTGCAATCTGTGCAATTTCTATCTCTTTATAACTCTCACAACCACTCAGTAAAGCTCTCCATGCAACTGCTTGGTCTTTCGGGCTACACGAATTTGCCATTTTTTGAATTAATTCCTTTGCTTCTGTAAATAAACCGGATCTAGAAAGCAGATCGATTATGCAAATATAGTGTTCGGTTTTTGGGGTGATATTGTAATGATCACACATTTTGTTGAATAATTTTATTCCTTCATGTTCCATACCTGAATAACTGCAAGCGGTTAAAACAGTTATGAAGGTAACAACATCTGGTTGAAATCCGGTTATTTCCATTTTTGAAAATAGGTTTATTGCATGTAATCCTTCCCCGTGAATTGATAAACCCGAGATCATAACGTTCCAGCAGATTGTATCTCTTTCAGGCATTTCATCGAACACCTTCTCTGCATGATCCAATTTCCCACATTTACAATACATATCCATTAATGCAGTACCTAATTTCATACTATATTTCAATTTTATTTCGTTAATTAGTTTATGAATCCAAATCCCGATCTCGAGTGTTCCAAGATGAGCACAAGCACCAAGAACGCTCACAAGTATTGCTTCATCAGGTACGATGTTTGTTAATTGCATTAACCGAAACATTTCTAAACCCTCTTTAAAACAGTTATTTTGTACATAACCTGAAATCATTGAACCCCAAATTCCTAAATCCTTAATTGGTGCTTCATCGAATGCTAATCTTGCCACATCAGCATCCCCAATTTTAGCATATCCGGATATCAAAACTGTCCATGATGCAAAATCATGCATTGGCATTTCATCGAACACCTGGCGTGCATCTTCCATTTTCCCAAAGAAACTATACATCGTCATCAAAGTATTACCCACAAATCTATCAAACCAAAACCCTAATTTCAAACAATGCCCATGAACCAATTCCCCAAGACGAATACTTTCCATATATACACAAGCTTTCAATGCGTACGGAAGTGTGTAATTATCAGGAAACATACCGTTCTCGAGAAATCTTTTGTATAATAAAAACACCATTTCTAATTCGTTTCGAAGTAAACAAGCTTTGATCATGGTGTTATATAACAGAATTGAGGGTTGTTTACTGTGTTGTAAGATTTTTAAACCGTGTGGTAAGGTGTTAAGAAGATGAGGTTGTGAACAGAAAGCTAATAATCTGCTTAAAGTGTAGTGGTTTTGTTCGAGACCACATGTGATAGCTTGACCATGAACTTGTTTCAGTTGCTTCATGTTCTTGCATTTTTCTAGCAGATAGAGGCATCTTCTGGTTGGTGACATTAGCATTTAGCAACCACTTTCTTCATCGAGCAAGATTAATCAATTTATATGTGTTGGAACAAAAAGTATAATTGTTTTATTTTTTTTAACGGTTATGATAAAGAGGTTATATTTTAACACACCAAAGTTTTTGTCCTTTTTAGTGTTACGCTTATAACGAGGTACTATTAATTTGTCCGAGATTTATTCGTGATGTATGCGACTTAACCACTTTTATTATCATTTCTAAACATTCGCATTATCATTTATTAAATATTTACCTAAAGAAATGTTCAAAATCATAAACTTTAAAAAATCATTTCAAACACATTTACTCTTGAAGCATTCCATTCTAAACATTCGCATTATCATTTATTAAATATTTACCTAAAGAAATGTTCAAAATCATAAACTTTAAAAAATCATTTCAAACACATTTACTCTTGAAGCATTCCATAGTGTTAGATTTTAACACACAAGCAATATAAGAAATGATGGAAAAGATGTGAATAGCATTATAAGACATGGCAAGTAAAAAATAAGCAATCAATTTGATAAAGTTAATTGTGTAATAAGACAACTAAGCTAATAAAAACAATGTCTAAATCGTTACACATAGAAGAATAACATCAAACATGTACTTATTTATGACTTCGAATCAACGTAAAACTATGATATAAATATTAAATAGCTTTTGGTCTAATGATATTAATGGAGTTTTTTTAGGTTGAGTCCTAGTCATTACAAAGCATAAATACAAGTATATATGTTTAAAATTCTTGAATCGTCAAAGAGAGTCATGGATAAATGCTTGTTTTCGTGGGGGCAAAATAGTAAAACTAACTAATTACTAGACATATATCGAGTAACGAAAATGATTAAAACAAGAAATCTGAGTCTGTGAGTTCAAGTACTTTGTGAATACCAACCGGATTCACACCTGGCTTAAATGCATTTCCTTCAATGTACCTGCAATATTAAATTGCAATATCATTAGAAAAACTATATTACCACAATAACAATTAACAATCTTTTTTTTTTAATATACAATTTAGGAGACTGTATACATTAAAAACAAATTGTAACCTCTGACCCTTGACCCATTGACCCGTTTCATATTTTAAATTCAACCATTTGACCCGTGAGAGATGGGAATGAAAAGAGTAAGCTTACAATTCTTTCAGATAAGGATGTTTGTAGAAAGCATCAGGAATCCTTCCACTAAATTGATTGTGATCCAAATACCTGAAATTTCGAAACCAAAATTTAAATACTCGTATATTCAAAATTAATGTTATTAAAACTTTATATTAACTAATAAAAAAATTAAAATAATTAGTTTAATAGATTAGGAGAAATGGGCAGACTTACAGGTAAGTTAATTTGGGAATATGAGCAAGTCCAGATGGTACAATACCAGACATTTTGTTGTAAGATAAATGCCTGAAACAATTACAATTAACATTAAATTTTTATACGAAATTCAGCTTTTTTTTAATAGATTTGAATATTAAATACTCACAAAATTTCCAGATTGGTCAAGTTTGCAAGCTGAGCTGGAATACCTCCCATTAGATAATTGTTATTTAGATAACTGCAAATACGATAATAATGACGTAAGTAATAATAGATTAAACTAGGGTTTGTGGTGAAAATATACATACAGATTGCGTATAGCTGGAAAACATCCTTCTATACGTATTAGTTCCCTTATAGTTCCAACCAAATGATTGTCACCAACATCCCTACAAAAACACAGTTAATTAATCAGAGTCATTTACTTAGGAACTGGTTGATATGAATGAGTCAAACAGGTCAAATGAGTTGACCGGGTCAAACAGATGAAATTTTTTTTTTAAAATAATTACAAATGGCGAAGATTTTGTAAGGAGCCCAATTCTGCTGGAATACGCCCAATGAACCGATTTTGGTGCAGATGAAGATATTGCAAATCTGGAAGGTTAGCAAGCTCTCTGGGTATTTCTCCTTTAAAGCTATTGAAACTCAAGTAACTGTAATTATATGAATTATGAGTCCGTAATATAATTAAAACTTCATCTAGTATATGATCTAAAAAGTATTTATTTTTATAAAAAAAGTAAAAAAAGAACTCACAGGTGTGTTAATTTCTTCAATTCACCTATTTCAGGTGGAATGACATCCTGCAGCTTATTCCACCTCAGATTACTGGAGAAAAAAAACATGTCTGTTTAACACAGTATTTTAAATGATAAAAGGTAGGGGTGGCAATTCAGGTTGGGTTCGGGTTGACGGGTTCGGGTTCGCGGGTTGGCAGGTCAGAAACGTTCAACCCGAAACCGACCTGTTTATATAAACGGGTCAGATATCTCAACCCTAACCTATTTAACTTTAACCCAAACCTAACCCATATAACCCATTTAATAATACAGGTTAAACAGGTTATCAGGTCAAACAAGTTAAACGGTTCAAACATGTCAAAATTATGTTATTATTACACAAATTCATAACAAAATACTAAACACCAAATTACTAAGTAACATTTTTGATTTTTATCTAACTATTAATTACGTTTTAGCTAGTAAACTATAAATTAAGTATAAATATATATATATATTATAAAATATATTTTAATAATTAAACGGGTTGGCGGGTCGACCCATTTAAATTATCATTGACCCGAACCTAACCTGTTTAATAAACGGGTCAGCTGACTCAACCCGAGACTGACCCAATTATTTTTTACCCCAACCCAAACCTGTTTATTTTCGTGTCGGTTTCAGGTCGGGTTTCGTGTCGGGTCAGAATTTGCCACCCCTAATAAAAGGGAAATAAGGTTAAGCATAATACAGTATTTTAAGCCGCTTTAAACGCCGGATTTGAGGTGGAATTGGTCCAGTCAATTTATTGTTGTGTAAATCCCTGCCAATACAAAATAAGTAAATATAGAACACATATACAAATTTCAGAAAGTAAATTAGTAGAACAGCGAGTCTTACAGCCTAGTAAGATCCAGTAAATTGGTTACAGCAGTAGGAAACGGTCCAACAATTGACACTGCATATACTTCCCTGCAATTTAGACAATTTTTAGTGACAGATCGGTCCTACAATTTTCAAAATTCAATAACAAAAACATGAAATATGGTAAGATAAACAGTGTTTAGCAACACTTACAATTCTGTAACTACTCGATAATCACCAAATGTGGAGCATTTAACACCAGACCAAGCTGGTAAATCACCATCTCCACATGGATCATCACCAACCCATGCATAAACCACTCTCCATCCTAAAGATGCTTTAATTTCATTAAGAGCTTTTACTGCAAACAATACAAAATATAATTAGTTCACTCAAGAACACCGTAATCACACTTCCAGTTCCATAATCAACACTATGAAATCAAATTTAACTAAGAACGCATCAAACATTTTTAATGTAAGCCAGATCTTCCAATTTCTGGAACTAAATTCTGTAGCTTAAAAGTGTAATTGGATTAATAAGTTGAAATAAATCGAATTACCAATTGGATCCAAGCACTGATTCAACTCGATCAATTACTATCTACAATTTCCCTAATATAGTGAGATCTAAGAGCAATTGAAGATAACTAGATTAAGAAACAAAATCACAAACAATCGAGCTAAGTTCAAATCTAAACAAACGCGAAAGCAATTGTCGTATCTTCTGGATCTAGGGCATGATCATGAGTCACTACGGAAAATGCAACATAAAATCTAGAAATTACCGTCTCGTTTTAGTGTCTTGCAGTGCACGGTAACGTTGATAATACAAAAGAGTAGTATAATCAATGAAAATACTACAGATGCTCGAAGATGCAGCATCATTGATGTGGATTTTGAAATTTGATTCACAGTTTGCTTGGGGAATCTCAAATTCTCATTCGTTTGTATTGATTGTGTTTGTATGTATATCTATATCAAGTAGATATAGATACAGATCAAAGACTGTTGTATTCAAGTACGAGCTCGTGGGAAGTGAGAGAGATTTTTGATAGAACGCGTAAACTTGGCCTGTTATCGTCGTTGGATCTTGTGAAACTCCATTTTCTCCTGTTTTCATTATTTTAAATAATTTTTTTTACTTTAAATTTATTAATTAAAAAAGATAATTATATGGAGGCAATATATTCTTTTAATGAAAATTGTATCAATTCTGAATTTTCATCCTCTGCTAATAAAATTATTAAAATGTAGAAATCTGTTATTTTTATTTCCTAATCTAATAATTTGATTTAGATATGTATATTATGAAAACAAATAAATATATTTAATAAAAACAATATCATTTCTCTTTTTAATTAAAACTGATTAACAATTGGAGTTCATTTATAACAATATAATTAGGCAAAACATGGGCGATGTTAACTGAAGATAAATTATGTACACTATACAGCCAAGGCCTACAAACTTTCATAATTCTATATTTATTACCCTTAACTATTTTACATAAACATAAATAATTCGTTTCTTCTTGCTTATTCATGTTGAAGGACAATTGGACAAAGGTTGCAACGTTCACATGAATAGACGTGAAAAAAAATGGGCTTTTTATCCCGCATGGTCTAAAAACCGGTTTGATGCTTGTCGGTTCGGATCAGATGATAAACCAGCGGTTCGAGATCAGTTTTCACTTCGAAGCTAAAACCGGTTTCGAAACCGGATCCTCGGAAACCGGTTTTTTAATCTGGATTCGACCGTTGGACCTTAAAAACGGTATTTAAACCGGCTTCCTGAAGGGGCTGCGTATATAGCTTTTATATTACCGTTAAACTAGTTGTTAGTTCGAGATCTTGCCGTTTTTTTCTTGATAAACCGGTTTAAGCACCGAATCAGTCCGAATCGGCTACTGTAAATCTGCCGAAAACCGGTCCAAAACCAAATCGGTTTAGTCGAAACCGGTTTTGACCTTCAGCCGGTTAAACCAAACCGGTTTTACCAAAAAATCGGTTTTTTCACCTCTGCACATGAATAATTAATCTGATTCGGAAATGACAGACTTATGGTAAAATTGGCTAATTGAGTAACGGGTCAAGATGGTAATTAATTTAGTGCATGCCAAATGGGTCAGTTCAGACGGTTAACCAATAACAGTTTTATGTCAACAACTTATCATTTCAGAAAAATTTAATTTGTCAACCATGACTACAAATATTGTATTTTACGATGATATCTTTATTTTTAACTAAAAAGTTGTACAAGGTTTTATGCATGTAGAGCACAGTTTGGAAACTTTTCACCATTTGACATGTAGCTAAATTGTATTATTTTACATGTTTGACGAGTTATATTTGACGTAGATTGAATCCACACATTCATATGTGATGCCTCAAAAATGACTGGCATCATTGATTCTTAGAATATCCTATGTAATATAATCTAAAAAATAACTTGATTCAAATAATGTCGTGAAATTGGTCTTCAAAACATGTTCAACACAAGAATTCAAATTTTGATAAAAAAAAACTCAATTTTCATAAAATTCATAACTAACTCTTTCAGAGTCTAAAAAGCATTAAATAAGCCTAGAATTCGAACGGGCCATCAAACGCAAACGGATAAAAAACCGGGCCTAAAAACAAAGTCCAAAAAATAAACAAAACAAAAATGCAAATAACTCCCCAAAACACAACGTTTTTTGAGCCTGAAAGTTCCACAAAGCGGCTTCGGCTGCTTACCAAGATGTAGTCCTCGTCGCAAGCATCGATTTGACTGGTCGTACGCCTGAACTGGAGACTTGAGACAAAAGTTATGCTTATTTAGTGCAACATCTTTCTGCATACAGACATAGGCTTCAAGAAACGAAAAGTTTGACCCTCTACATATGCACATGCATCAATAATTTCAAACCTCTTTTTCTACTTGTAATATGGAGATAAGCATGACTTTAAAGGTCAAATTAGCCCAACCCCAACCTGGCCCGTTTCAAACTTCCACCCAAGGAAAGTGTTAAATAGAAATCTTCTCAAATGCTGCATTTTTTTTCTTTCCGTCAATTGATACATATTATTGTCTCAATTAAATCATAAACATAGTAATTATTTTCTTATTTCTCAACCAATTTAGCTTTATAATCTTCCTCGCATAATATTTGATTACTAATCATGTAACACCACAATCCTAGAGCCATTTTTTTTTTTAAATGAGCATACGGAAGCGAATTAAGAAATACCATAACTCCTACTTATTACACAACATAAAAACCATTTACATATTAATCGAATATATAAAAATATTTTAAGGTGTTACTAAAACAGGCTCGACCCGGTATACAAAATCAGAGTGCGGTCAGACTTCCAAAACCCGACTCTTGTCAAGCTAAAACCACAACCTGAAAAGAGTCAACGAATGAGGGATTGACACAAAGCTAAGTGAATAGAAATAAACGTCAATTTGCATAACTACAACAAATTAGAACATCGAGAGAAATCAAAAAGGGAAACCCGTCCAAACTTCCACAAGCAATTGGACGTTAAAAGAGGATCGGCGGTCGGGCGAGGACCTTCAACTGTTGTCGGCCAACAACAGTCAACCGATGGCTTCTTTACTAGAGGCACGGTGATCCCTCCTTGCATAACGAATACGAAGGAGTCCGATCGCCCCTGCCAAGAGTAACGAAGCGTAGCCGAAAACCACCATAGCTAACCTCTAAAAACATGTGCACATACTACCATTGACCACTAGACCAAGAATAAACTTGTAAAAAGAATTGCAGCCAAGAATCTGTTCCTGACAGAGTTCGCGTCGGGAACTCAGAGTTCGCGTCGCGAACTAAGAGTTCACGAATCGGGAACTACATCACGACCAGACCCCAATTTCTCTGTCCCGAGTTCGCGATCGCGACCACAAGTTCGCGACGCGAACTCTCTCAGATACCCAATTCCTGCACTTTTTCTCAAAACTCTACCATTCCCTAATTTTGTACATCACACAAGAAAGAAGGTTAAGTCCACTCACCTTTGCTTCCTTTTTTTTTTGTGCCGAGCTCAATGATCTTATATCACTGAGGCTCCTTCCCTTTTCCTGTACAAAATGAATACCGAATTAGTCACCCGAAATCGTCAATTTTGTAACAAGTAATATAAGCTTTAGACCACATTTTGCAACAAGAGCTTATAACCAAATACTTGCATTTTCTACTCATAACCATAACTTAAGTATAACATTTCAATAAGTCAATTCATTATGACAATTGGCCAAATTGCACCTTAGGCCCAAACGGGTCAAAACAAGAACCATGAGTCGGGCATTCACACAACATTATCCAACGAGTTAGATTACATGATCAACATCAAAATTACATAACCAACATACTTCTTGCATCCAATTGCAAGTATTATCAATTTTGACTTTATTTAAGTCAATTGCACAATTAAGCAACCAAACGGGTCAAGACATGAAAACTACACACTTGAGCTTACAATTCATTCAACTAACACATTTCTAACATGAAATTGATAATTAAAGTTTACAAGCCATACAAGACCAAAAGCCAATTCCCAGATTTGCCCAAGGTCAACAATTCACAATTTTAGCTAGTTATGACCAAATTTCCATCTAGCCAAACACTACCATTTCTTAGGCATTAACTCAATAGTTAACTAGTGATCTACATACTTACAATTACCATTCTAACATGCATAATTCAACATAATAACACCATGAGGATAACAAGATTCACATTTCACCAATTTAGGGAAGATCTCCATCTTCTTCCCCAAAACCACCATTGATGAAGCTTTATGAAAGCTTCACCAAATGAGCTAACACTAACAACAACTCATACAATACTTGCAAGAACTCAAATAAACACCAAATCAAGCATCAATTTCGGATTTCCATCAAGATTCAACAAGAACTTCATGAAAACCCACTAGCTCAAGAACCCTAGTTCATCCCTAAATCAAGAACATGAACCCTAACTCAAGGAGGAAGAGAACTTACTTAATCTTGCTTCTAGAATCCGAAAATCATACAAGGAAGGCAAGAACTACAAGGATTGATCTTCAATTTGAAAGAAAAACTCAAGAAATGTGGGTGTGTGTGTGTGTGGTGTCGAGACAGAGAGAGAGACCAGAGAAAAGAGAAGTAAACATGACATATGTCTTAACACATAGCACGTACACCCCTCACTCAAACACAGGTATATTTCATTTAACACAGTATAGGATAATAGGTTCACAGATAATTAATTTAGACCTAACTAACTCCAATTTTAACAACGAAGATATTTTTAGAACCCTGGTTCAGAAATGAACCCAAATATGTAAAAATCATTTTAACATTTAAATATCTCAGATTTACTAATTTTTAACCCCATGGTTAAAAATACAATTAATTCAATTAAATCAAATAAAATCATATAAAATAATAAAGTATTAAACAATAAGATATTACTTACCAAAAGTAATAAAATATTAAGGGTCGGGTCTCGGGATGTTACAAATCTCCCCTCCTTAAAGAGATTCCGTCCCCGGAATCTCACCTTGATCAAATAAATTCGGATAACGATTCTTCATATCTGATTCGGTTTCCCACGTCTTATCGGCACCCAAACTATGTCTCCATTTAACCAAAACCATCGGTATCTGTTTCTTTCTCAACTTTGTTACCTTTCGATCCAAAATTTCCACCGGCTCTTCAACTAACCTTTTTCTCGAATCCACCTTTAAATCAGCAATCGGTAACACCGGGATTTCCTCATCAATATTACACTTCCTCAAATAATAAACATTAAATGTGTCATGAATACCCGACAATTCAGGAGGAAGATCAAGTGCAACGGTTTGGTCATTCACCACTTGACGAATAACAAACGGGCCAATAAACCTCGGTGCTAATTTTCCCCGTTTTCCGAAACGAATAACACCTTTCCATGGAGATACTTTCAAATAAACCCGTTCACCCTCAACAAAAGTTACGGGTCGACGCCGTGGATCCGCATACATTTTCTGTCTATCCCGAGCGGCTTTTAACTTTTCACGTGCAATTGCCACCTTATCGGCCGTTATCTGAACAATCTCGGGACCCGCAAACTGTTTTTCTCCCGCTTCAAGCCAACATGTGGGAGTTCTACACCGTCTACCATACAACATTTCATATGGTGGCATTTTAATACTCGAATGATACGAGTTGTTATAAGCAAATTCGATCAAAGGCAAATGAGAATCCCACGACCCACCATATTCCATCACACAAGCCCGTAACATATCTTCCAAAGTCTGAATGGTTCTTTCTGTCTGACCGTCTGTTTGTGGGTGATATGCCGTGCTCAAATTCACCCGAGAACCTAATTCTCTTTGCAAACTCTTCCAAAAATTGGAAACGAATCGAGGATCCCGATCAGATACAATAGATAACGGAATACCATGTCGGGAAACAATCTCATCAATATACAACTTAGCCAATTTGTCGAGTGACGCGGTTTCGTTTGTGGCCAAAAAGTGAGCACTTTTGGTCAACCGATCGACAATTACCCATATCATATCGTGATTCTTTTGGGTACGGGGTAATTTCGTGACGAAATCCATTGTAATATTTTCCCACTTCCACTCGGGAATGTCTAACTGTTTTAACGACCCATACGGTTTTTGATGTTCGGCCTTGACTTGTGCACAAACGTGGCATTTTTCAACAAATCGGGCAATATCTAACTTCATAGAGGGCCACCAATACAAAACTTTCAAATCATTGTACATCTTTGTACAACCCGGATGGATAGATAAACGTGATTTGTGCGATTCTTCCAATAATAATTCCCGTAATCCCCCAAGTAACGGTACCCAAATTCGTGATCGAAACGTTTTCAATCTTCGCGAATCATCAACCAATTCATCTTTCCGCTTTAACATAATTTCCGATTTCAAGTTTTCGTCTTTTAAGGCTTCTATTTGACATATTCTCAACCTATCGACAAGATCGGACACGATTTCCATACGCATGAATTGGATCACTTCCGATGATCCCTTACGGCTTAAGGCATCGGCAACTACATTAGCTTTCCCCGGGTGGTATCGAATTTCACAATCATAGTCTTTAATGAGCTCTAACCACCTTCGTTGCCTTACATTCAAATCTTTTTGAGAGAAAACATATTGAAGGCTTTTATGATCGGTGCATATAACACATTTGGTTCCATAAAGATAATGCCTCCACAACTTTAACGCGAAAATCACCGCCGCGAGCTCTAAATCATGGGTCGGGTAATTCTTTTCATGGGATTTCAATTGACGAGAGGCATAAGCAATCACCCGGTCTCTTTGCATTAGTACACAACCCAAACCCGCATAAGATGCATCACAATAAACTATAAAATCATCTGAGCCCTCGGGTAAGGCAAGTATTGGAGCTTAACACAATAATTGTTTTAACAATTGAAACGCCTTTTCTTGATCATCACCCCACCGATATGGAACATCTTTTCGTGTCAACTTTGTCAACGGACTAGCTATCTTTGAGAAATTCTTGATGAACCTTCTATAATAACCGGCCAAACCTAGAAAACTTTAATTTCGGATGGAGTCTTCGGGGCACTCCAATTCATCACCGCGGTTATCTTGGACGGGTCCACTTTCACCCCTTCTTGACAAATAACATGCCCCAAAAACTGAACTTCTCGGAGCCAAAACTCACACTTCGAAAACTTAGCATAGAGTTGTTCCCGTTTCAAAGTGTCTAAAACTTGCCTTAAGTGATTCTCATGATCCAAATCGGTTTTGGAATATATAAGTATGTCATCAATAAAAACAATTACAAATTTATCGAGAAACGGTCGACATACCCGGTTCATAAGATCCATGAATATAGCGGGAGCATTCGTCAAACCAAACGGCATGACTAGAAATTCGTAGTGACCGTATCTCGTTCGAAACGCGGTTTTTGGGATATCGTTCTCATGAACCCGGACTTGATGATAACCCGACCTTAAATCAATCTTTGAAAAATACGAGGCCCCTTGTAATTGATCAAATAAGTCATCAATACGTGGTAACGGATACTTATTCTTAACCGTTCTCTTATTCAACTCACGGTAATCAATACACATTCTCATAGTGCCGTCTTTCTTTTTAACAAACAAAACTGGTGCACCCCAAGGCGAAGAACTAGGTCTGATAAAACCCTTATCCAATAATTCTTGTATCTGTGTCATCATTTCCCGAATTTCTGACAGTGCTAATCTGTACGGAGCCCTGGCTACGGGACTGGCTCCCGGAACCAAATCGATTTTAAATTCTACCTCCCGAATAGGAGGTAACCCAGGCAATTCATCGGGAAAGACCTCCGGGTATTCCGATACCACCCGGATGTCTCTAACAACCTGTTTCTCTTTTCTGACATCAATGGCATATGCAAGAAACGATTCACATCCTTTGGCTAGAGATTTTCTAGCTTTCATGAATGAAATAATAGGGAGAGATGTATTAACCCGATCCCCACGGGCCACTACGTGTGTCCCGTCAGGCAATGGAAATGAAATCAATTTCTTATCACAATTTATTAGTGCTTTATTTAAACTAAGCCAATCCATTCCAAGGACCACATCAAAACCAGATATTGGCATTAAGAGTAAAAACATATTAAAACACGCCCCATCAATATTAATATTTGCCCCGGTCACAGATGTTGTGACTGGCACCACATAACCATCAGCTACTTCCACTTCCAATGGAGTAGTTACCACAGATGTAGGCAATTTTAACTTAGCATGAAAATCCACAGAAATAAATGAGCGATTAGCTCCAGAATCAAACAACACACGAGCATCAATGTTATTTATCGGAAACATACCAGTGATGACATCGTCAGTAGTGGTAGCCTCTTCGACCGTCATTTTGAAGGCTCGACCCTCTGATGTAGGACGGTTCTTCCTCTTTTGAGGAGATGATGCCACCGATCCCCCAACCGACCCAGAACCCGAACCCGATCTTCTATCCGAAGGACAATCACCGACTCTGTGACCTTCTTTATGACAATTCCAGCAAACACTTCTTGGAAATTTACAATCATTCATCTCGTGCCCATACTGACCGCACCTGACACACCGCATCGTTTGGGCCGTACAAGCCCCACTATGAGAAGATCTACATCTAACACACCACTGTGTCTTTTGACCCGAATTTCCACCCGACTGTTTACGATTCGGACTAGTAAACCTTTGATTTCTTTGCCCCTTCTTGCTTTGTTGAGAACCCGATTGTGTGGACTTGAACTTTTGATACCCGGGTCTATCTTGGGTCACCCAATCACGAGAATTTAAATCACCTTCAACAGTTTTGGCCAAATCAAAAGCCTGTGATAGTGTGGTAGCAAGCCTTGCTGTGGTTCGGTACTCGGGTCGCAAAGCACCAATAAAATGCTTTATCTTCGATGGCTCATCGGGAACCCATTGTTGCACAAACCTCAGCTTTTCATTAAATTGTTCGATCAAATCATCAACCGTCATTCTCTCGGTCATTCTCAGATTTAAGAATTCAGACCGAATTCTATCCATCTCAAATGAATTACAGTAACGTTTACACACTTGTTCCTTAAATTGATCCCATGTTATACTGCTTTTGACTTCCTTGGGTAAGTGTTCAATCAAGGTATCCCACCAATTCATAGCACCACCTACTAATTTCCGTGTGGCATACATCACCTGGTGTTGGTCATCACACCCGCAAGCATCTAAGGTTCTCTCCATTTCTCTTAACCAGTTCATAGTGACATTAGGGTCCCTGCTTCCACTAAATTCAGGGGGTTTACAGTCTAAAAATTGTTTGAAAGTGCAACTTGGTTTCATGCCAAATGGGTAAGGTTGATTGGTGAATTGGTATTGAGGTAAACCTTGGCTTGGGTTAACATAATAGTATTGTGGTTGTGACATTATTGGATTAGGTTCGGGTGTGGTTGACATTAGGGGAACCGTCATGGTAAAGGCGGGATTTGTGGGAATCTGCATGGTAGGAACGGGCATTGATGGAGTGAACACGGGAGGGAAATTTGGTGGTTGGTTATTTTGGTTCTTGCTCATGCTATCAACCAGATTCTGAAGATGTTCCAATCGACTTTCCATTCTTATAATGTAATCTTCCCTGTCTTCATTTGTATCCCGAGAAGTACCAATGATTCCTTGTTCGGGGTTCGGCATGGTTATCGGCGGATTGGGATCGTTATCTGTCATATCTGTAACAAACACAACATCTCACGAACTATTAGTTTAAATCGTTAGTACCTATCTACTAACTACTACTAACACACAATTCATATCCACTCGACTAATCCACTCCCAATATTATGGAAGTTTGACCAACTCGAGCCAAGATTTGGGAATGGTACACCTAAATTAGCAACCATCGCCAAACCTAGGCTCTGATACCAAATTGTAACACCACAATCCTAGAGCCATTTTTTTTTTAAATGAGCATACGGAAGCGAATTAAGAAATACCATAACTCCTACTTATTACACAACATAAAAACCATTTACATATTAATCGAATATATAAAAACATTTTAAGGTGTTACTAAAACAGGCTCGACCCGGTATACAAAATCAGAGTGCGGTCAGACTTCCAAAACCCGACTCTTGTCAAGCTAAAACCACAACCTGAAAAGAGTCAATGAATGAGGGATTAGCACAAAGCTAAGTGAATAGAAATAAACGTCAATTTGCATAACTACAACAAATTAGAACATCGAGAGAAATCAAAAAGGGAAACCCGTCCAAACTTCCACAAGCAATTGGACGTTAAAAGAGGATCGGCGGTCGGGCGAGGACCTTCAACTGTTGTCGGCCAACAACAGTCAACCGATGGCTTCTTTACTAGAGGCATGGTGATCCCTCCTTGCATAACGAATACGAAGGAGTCCGATCGCCCCTGCCAAGAGTAACGAAGCGTAGCCGAAAACCACCATAGCTAACCTCTAAAAACATGTGCACATACTACCATTGACCACTAGACCAAGAATAAACTTGTAAAAAGAATTGCAGCCAAGAATCTGTTCCTGACATAGTTCGCGTCGGGAACTCAGAGTTCGCGTCGCGAACTAAGAGTTCACGAATCGGGAACTACATCACGACCAGACCCCAATTTCTCTGTCCCGAGTTCGCGATTGCGACCACAAGTTCGCGACGCGAACTCTCAGATACCCAATTCCTGCACTTTTTCTCAAAACTCTACCATTCCCTAATTTTGTACATCACACAAGAAAGAAGGTTAAGTCCACTCACCTTTGCTTCCTTTTTTTTTGTGCCGAGCTCAATGATCTTATATCACTGAGGCTCCTTCCCTTTTCCTGTACAAAATGAATACCGAATTAGTCACCCGAAATCGTCAATTTTGTAACAAGTAATATAAGCTTTAGACCACATTTTGCAACAAGAGCTTATAACCAAATACTTGCATTTTCTACTCATAACCATAACTTAAGTATAACATTTCAATAAGTCAATTCATTATGCCAATTGGCCAAATTGCACCTTAGGCCCAAACGGGTCAAAACAAGAACCATGAGTCGGGCATTCACACAACATTATCCAACGAGTTAGATTACATGATCAACATCAAAATTACATAACCAACATACTTATTGCATCCAATTGCAAGTATTATCAATTTTGACTTTATTTAAGTCAATTGCACAATTAAGCAACCAAATAAGGTCAACCCGATAGGGTTACCCGACCAGCCCGTAAGCTGACCAACTCAATTCCTTATAGGGCCGGGTTGCAGGTTAGTTTTAAAAATAAGTGAATGCCAAATCAACCCAGCATATAAGGCTTATAGGGTCGGGTCAACCCGATTGGCACCCTAGACTTACACCTTTAATGAGACAATTAAAAGTTCTCGATGCAATTTCAATGATGGAAAACATTACAAAGATCGGCCATGAAGTTGTTTGCATATATATAATGCAATTTATTGATAAACATGTTAGTCATGTGATAAGTGAAAAATTGCACTTATACAGTTCTACTGACCAAATTAAAATTATGATAACACACAACAATAAATAAACTCTTATTTATTAATCAATAATGATAACACAAAGATACAAGTAGTTGCGGAATACCTAAGAACACGAATCGTAACTAAACTACTTGCAAGAGATAGACAATGACAAATACTGTCTAAGAGTATTGATCAACAATTGATCAAGCACAAGACCAGACACCTTTGTTACTAAGATTCAATTATCGAAAAAAAGTAACCGAATGTATCACTGGTTGTTCACACTCTGCTCAAAGGATATTATCTGAGGAAGCTTTTAGCAGGGTGAGAACTTGTTGGGTGTACACCAAATTCGTTCATCAAGGCTTCTATTTATAGTGTTTGTAAAGCGTGACAGCTCAGGGATGTACGAATTTGCCTACGTGTATGAATTACGTTGGTGCAGAGAATATTTCATGGGACGAGCACTACTAACGGAATTCTGACATTACTTTCTGTCGTCTTGTGATTGCCAATATCTTCTAGAAGATTTGCATATGATTCCTTTATCGGCGACACACATAACTTGTGCAGTACTTGTATCTTTTTGTGTCACTGAAACTTCAGACCTTGATACGCTTCAGATCATCATGAGTCTTCGGATACTCATGCTTCTTCAGGTACTGGACAGCTTCAGTGACCTTCACTAAGAGTTTTGCTTAGCGAAGTATTTGTCTTCAAGACTCAGCGTTATTGAAGTGTGCGTTGAACCTACTAAAACTATCTGATCGGTTGATCAGTCTCTGATTCCGCACGGGGAACTGATCGTTGCTTCTATTGATGATCAGATAGTGTAGTCTGGTAACTGGAATCCGAACTAATCAGATTCATGGTTACCCACAATCTAAAGAACATATCTTCAGATTGTCTTCTAACTATTGCATTTTGTCTTCATTAAATCTTTATCGGTGGGGATGCTTTCAGCGACCCAACAATACATATAAAATATTAAAAAGTACAGATACAGTAAGAGAATGAAGTTGGATGAAACATCTATCATTACCGGACCAATTTACGAGCACGATTGTTTGCACCTTTGACTCGATTGTTTAGCTCGTCAACGTCCTCTGAGAATTCCTGAAGAGCTTTGTTGTGCCCGCGTTTTATTAAAAACGTGCCCGTTTAGATCCAATTTTATGGACTTATGATTGGGTAAGGCAATGCGTCAAAACAGTTGTTTTTTGGAATGGGTTGACTGCCGATAGTAGGGTGGGCTAACCTAGACCTGACAAAATAAGGCACGATACGACAACCAAACGTGAACCCGACACGAAATTAGTGGGTTTGGGTTAGAGGTTTCGACACGTTTAAGTAAACGGGTTAACGCGACATGAAACTTAAACGCGTTGAGTTAGTGTTAATATTTTCAACTTGAAGATAACCCGAATCACCCGTTTAAATGTGTACGTATATATTAGTAAATTTTAAATTTTCAAATATATTATACTACATTTGTATCAGAATAAGTGATACATTGTGGGTTCACAGATTCTGAGTCAAAATATAATAATGAAGGTTAAAACGGATTAAAGTGAATAGTTACTGGATGATGAGTCTCACTTCTTTTGAATATATTGATGTTAATGATGTGTAAAAATAAAAGTAATAGTAATAGAGTTATTTCACTATATTAAAGTGATAGTTGGTGGAGCATATGTCATACTTAATTTCCAAATAAGGTAAATTTTAAAGTGTATCACTTATTTTGAAACTGCCAAAAATGAAAAATGTATCAATTATTGTGATAGTGTGTAAATATTATAGAAACTTATGTGTTTGTATTTGTGGTAGAAGAAGTTTGAACTCTCATTTCTGATCGGGCTAGATATCTAATCAGATTTTTGCTTACCTAGACTTTTATGGTTTGGATATTTGTTTAATTGAAATATGCTAATTTCCACGAGTTATCCATTGGGTTTCATAAGTTTCTTGGTTCGTGACAGGTTGACACAAATTTAACTATGTCGTGTATGGGTTTAGGGATCTCGACACTAGGGTTGTAAAAATCTGTTTATGTCGTGTATGTGTTTGCATTTTGAACCTATTTATTAGACGTGTTGGGTATGAGTTTAGGGATCTCAACACCAAGGTTGTAAAAATCTGTTGGCAGTACCAATGCGGTCGACCACCTTCAGGTGATTAATTGATCTCGATAGTGATTAAACGGTTTTTAGGCGGGTACTATAAATATACATACAAGAATTTATATTTGTATAAATATATATCAGCAATATCTTAACAAAATAACTAATTAGTCAATAACCATGCAAAATCTTTAACCATGTTCGATATAAAAAGCATAAATTCATAACAAAATAACTAAATTAGTCAATAAAATCCCTATATTGATTTTTAATCTTTTAAGTAAGTTTGACTTTAATTGGCCTAAACCAATTTCGACTGACTTTGACAAATTTTGACCTTGAATGATAAATTGCATCAATTAGTAGGGTGGCCGTCGATAACCGTCTAGGTGACACCACATGAATCCGGCACGATACGGCGTATTTGCCAAGTCTAGGCTACCAGGGAACACTTTTTTCCTAAATACTTCTATTGTAGCATTTTGGTAACAATCTAATTTTTTGGAATATCACTCCATGAAAAGTCTCGTCTATTGACATATGTATAAGTGACAAATGAAAAATGTCAATATATCTGAGATTTTACTATTTTAGTGACACTTTTTCAAAATATAACCGCACATTCTTTTTGTGTCAATATATTAGGCTTTTACCAACGACAATTTACCCAAACTTTCCTATCGTGTAAAACATGCGGGCGCTTTTTTTTTTTTATCAAGTTTTTACTTTAGTGATATTTAATGACACTTTTATGTTGTGTCACTAAAAGGACATTTAGCTACGATTTAATTCCCCATTTAGCCCATTTCTTTATATCTATACTTTCAAAAATAAAACTAACCTGTCGAGCTCTGATTCGATATCGCTAGCCATTCCCTTCAAATCACTCAAAATATCGCTTAATTCATCCAGTGCATCATCTTGCTTTTCCTTCTCCATCTATTTTACAAAACCCGATAAAAATTAATTTAAAATCCAAAACTTATACAAAAATATCAAATAGTACAAGAAAAAATTACTTCAAATTATAATCTAGATGATATACTACCTCTGTATCAAAATAAGTGATATACTTTCTATTTAGAGGTGAAATAAAATAAGTAATACACCTTCGAAACTTATCTAATTTAGTAAAAAAGTGAGATCCTGTAACATCCCGAGACCCGACCCTTAATATTTTATTACTTTTGGTAAGTAATACCTTATTGTTTTTATTTTATTAATTTATAGAATTTTATTTGATTTATTTAAATTAATTGTATTTTTAACCATGGGGTTAAAAATTAGTAAAACTGAGATATTTAAATGTTAAAATGATTTTTACATATTTGGGTTCATTTCTGAACCGGGGTTCTAAAAATATCTTCGTTGTTAAAATTGGAGTTAGTTAGGTCTAATTAAATTATCTGCGAACCTAATATCCTGTACTGTGTTTAACTGAAATTACCTGTGTTTGGGAGAGGGGTGTACGTGTATTTCATAAAGACAGATGTCAATTTACTCCTCCTTTCCTCTTGTCTCTCTCTCAGTCACGATACACACACACACACCCACATTTCTTGAGTTTTTCTTTCAAATTGAAGATCAATCCTTGTAGTTCTTGCCTTCCTTGTGTGATTTTCGGATTCTAGAAGCAAGATTAAGTAAGTTCTCTTCCTCCTTGAGTTAGGGTTCATGTTCTTGAAGTTTTGTTGAATTAGGGTTCTTGAGTAAGTGGGTTTTTATGAATTTCTTGATGAATCTTGCTTGTAATCTGGAAATTAATGCTTGATTTGGTGTTTATTTGAGTTCTTGCAAGTATTGTATAATTTGTTGTTAGTGTTAGCTCATTTGGTGAAGCTTTCATAAAGCTCCATCAATGGTGGTTTAGGAAGAAGATGGTGTTTTTCCCTAAATTGATGAATTGTGTATTTTGATGTTCTTAATGTTGTGTTAGGTTAATTATGTATGTTAAAATGATGATTGATAGTTATGAAGAATTTCTAGTTAACTATTGAGATAATGCCTAAAAAATGGTAGTGTTTGGCTAGATGGAAATTTAGTGATAACTAGCTAAATTGGTAGATTGTTGACTTTGGTCAAACCTGGGAATTGACTTTTAGTCTTGTATGGCTTGTAAACTTTAATTATCAATTTCATGCTAGAAATGTGTTAGTTGAATGAATTGTAAGATCAAGTGTGTTGGTTTCGTGTCTTGACCCGTTTGATTGCTTAATTGTGCAATTGACTTAAGTAAAGTCAAAATTGGTAACACTTGCAATTGGATGCAAGAAGTATGTTGGTTATGTAATTTTGATGTTGATCATGTAGTCTAACTCATTGGATAATGTTGTGTGAATGCCCGACTCATGGTTCTTGTTTTGACCCGTTTGGGCCTAATGTGTGCAATTTGATTGAAATGCATTAAGATTGGTTTAGAATTAACTTGATGGAATTCTAGACATGGTGAGTATTATGTATTGAAATGCAAGCATTTGTTACCATTTGATTGACCTCAAATAATGGTGTTTGGCTTATAGTACTTGTTACATAATTGATGATTTCGGGTAACTAATTCGGTATTCATTTTGTACAGGAAAAGGGAAGGAGCCTCAGTGATATAAGATCATTGAGCTCGGCACGGAAAGGAAGCTAAGGTGAGTGGACTTAACCTTCTTTCTTGTGTGATGTACAAAATTAGGGAATGGTAGAGTTTTGAGAAAAAGTGCAGGAATTGGGTATCTGAGAGAGTTCGCGTCGCGAACTTGTGGTCGCGATCGCGAACTCGGGACAGAGAAATTGGGGTCTGGTCGTGATGTAGTTCCCGATTCGTGAACTCTTAGTTCGCGACGCGAACTCTGAGTTCACGACGCGAACTTCGTCAGGAACAGATTTCTTGGCTGCAATTCTTTTTACAAGTTTATTCTTGGTCTAGTGGTTAATGGTAGTATGTGCACATGTTTTTAGAGGTTAGCTATGGTGGTTTTCGGCTACGCTTCGTTACTCTTGGCAGGGGCGATCGGACTCCTTCGTATTCGTTATGTAAGGAGGGATCACCGTGCCTCTAGTAAAGAAGCCATCGGTTGACTGTTGTTGGCCGACAACAGTTGAAGGTCCTCGCCCGACTGCCGATCCTCTTTTAACGTCCAATTGCTTGTGGAAGTTTGGACGGGTTTCCCTATTGATTTCTCTCGATTTTCTAATTTGTTGTGGTTATGCAAATTGACGTTTATTTCTATTCACTTAGCTTTGTGCTAATCCCTCATTCGTTGACTCTTTTCAGGTTGTGCTTTTTGCTTGACAAGAGTCGGGTTTTGGAAGTCTGACCGCACTCTGATTTTGTATACCGGGTCGAGTCTGTTTTAGTAACACCTTAAAATGTTTTAAATATTTGGTTAATATGTAAAGTTTTTATGTTGTGTAATAATTTAGGATTTATAGTTTCTTAAATCGCTTCCGTATGCTTAATTTAAAAAAAAAAAAAAATGGCTCTAGATTGTGGTGTTACAATTTGGTATCAGAGCCTAGGTTTGGCGATGGTTGCACATTTAGGTGTACCATTCCCAAATCTTGGCTCAAGTTGGTCAAACTTCCATAATATTGGGAGTGGATTAGTCGAGTGAATATGAATTGTGTGTTAGTAGTAGTTAGTAGATAAGTACTAACGATTTAAACTAATAGTTCGTGAGATGTTGTGTTTGTTACAGATATGACAGATAACGATCCCAATCCGCCGATAACCATGCCGAACCCCGAACAAGGAATCATTGGTACTTCTCGGGATACAAATGAAGACAGGGAAGATTATATTATAAGAATGGAAAGTCGATTGGAACATCTTCAAAATCTGGTTGATAGCATGAGCCAGAACCAAAATAACCAACCACCAAACTTCCCTCCCGTGTTTACTCCATCAATGTCCGTTCCCTCCATGCAAATTCCCACAACTCCCGCCTTTACCATGACAGTTCCCCTAATGTCAACCACATCCGAACCTCATCCTATAATGTCACAACCACAATACTATTATGTTAACCCAAGCCAAGGTTTACCTCAATATCAATTTACCAATCAACCTTACCCATTCGGTATGAAACCGAATTGCACTTTTAAACAATTTCTAGACTGTAAACCTCCCGAATTCAGTGGGAGTAGAGATCCCAATGTCACTATGAACTGGTTAAGGGAAATGGAGAGAACTCTAGACGCTTGTGGGTGTGATGACCAACACCGGGTGATGTATGCGACACGGAAATTAGTAGGTGGTGCTATGAATTGGTGGGATACTTTAATTGAACATTTACCCAAGGAAGTCAAAAACAGTATAACATGGGATCAATTTAAGGAACAAGTGTGTAAACGTTACTGTAATTCATTCGAGATGGATAGAATTCGGTCTGAATTCTTAAATCTGAGAATGACCGAGAGAATGACGGTTGATGATTTGATCGAACAATTTAATGAAAAGCTGAGGTTTGTGCAACAATGGGTTCCCGATGAGTCATCGAAAATAAAGCATTTTATTGGTGCTTTGCGACCCGAGTACCGAACTACTGCAAGGCTTGCTACCACACTATCACAGGCTTTTGATTTGGCCAAAACTGTTGAAGGCGATTTAAATTCACGTGATTGGGTGACCAAAGATAGACCGGAGTATCAAAATTTCAAGTCCACACAATCGGGTTCTCAACAAAGCAAGAAGGGGAAGGGAAATCAAAGGTTTACTAGTCCGAATCGTAAACAGTCGGGTGGAAATTCGGGTCAAAAGACACAGTGGTGTGTTAGATGTAGATCTTCTCATAGTGGGGCTTGTACGGCACAAACGATGCGGTGTGTCAGATGCGGTCAGTATGAGCACGAGATGAATGATTGTGAATTCCCAAGAAGTGTTTGCTGGAATTGTCATAAAGAAGGTCACAGAGTCGGTGATTGCCCTTCGGATAGAAGATCGGGTTCGGGTTCTGGGTCGGTTGGGGGATCGGTGGCATCATCTCCTCAAAAGAGGAAGAACCGTCCTACTACAGAGGGTCGAGCCTTCAAAATGACGGTCGAAGAGGCTACCACTACTGATGATGTCATCACTGGTATGTTCCCGATAAATAACATTGATGCTCGTGTGTTGTTTGATTCTGGAGCTAATCGCTCATTTATTTCTGTGAATTTCCATGCTAAATTAAAATTGCCTACATCTGTGGTAACTACTCCATTGGAAGTGGAGGTAGCTGATGGTTATGTGGTACCAGTCACAACATCTGTGACTGGGGCAAATATTGATATAGAAGGAGCGTGTTTTAATATGTTTTTACTCTTAATGCCAATATCTGGTTTTGATGTGGTCCTTGGAATGGATTGGCTTAGTTTAAATAAAGCACTAATAAATTGTGATAAGAAATTGATTTCATTTCCATTGCCTGACGGGACACACGTAGTGGCCCGTGGGGATCGGGTTAATACATCTCTCCCTATTATTTCATTCATGAAAGCTAGAAAATCTCTAGCCAAAGGATGTGAATCGTTTCTTGCTTATGCCATTGATGTCAGAAAAGAAAAGCAGGTTGTTAGAGACATCCGGGTGGTATCGGAATACCCGGAGGTCTTTCCCGATGAGTTGCCTGGGTTACCTCCTATTCGGGAGGTAGAATTTAAAATCGATTTGGTTCCGGGAGCCAGTCCCGTAGCCAGGGCTCCGTACAGATTAGCACCGTCAGAAATTCGGGAGATGATGACACAGATACAAGAATTATTGGATAAGGGTTTTATCAGACCGAGTTCTTCGCCTTGGGGTGCACCAGTTTTGTTTGTTAAAAAGAAAGACGACACTATGAGAATGTGTATTGATTACCGTGAGTTGAATAAGAGAACGGTTAAGAATAAATATCCGTTACCGCGTATTGATGACTTGTTTGATCAGTTACAAGGGGCCTCGTACTTTTCAAAGATTGATTTAAGGTCGGGTTATCATCAAGTCCGGGTTCATGAGAACGATATCCCAAAAACCGCGTTTCGAACGAGGTATGGTCATTATGAATTTCTAGTCATGCCGTTCGGTTTGACGAATGCTCCCGCTATATTCATGGATCTTATGAACCGGGTATGTCGACCGTTTATCGATAAATTTGTAATTGTTTTTATTGATGATATACTAATATATTCCAAAACCGATTTGGATCATGAGAATCATTTAAGACAAGTTTTAGACACTTTGAAACGGGAACAACTTTATGCTAAGTTCTCGAAGTGTGAGTTTTGGCTTCGTGAGGTTCAGTTTTTGGGGCATGTAATTTGTAAAGAAGGGGTGAAAGTGGACCCGTCTAAGATAACCGCGGTGATGAATTGGAGTGCCCCGAAGACTCCATCCGAAATTAAAAGTTTTCTAGGTTTGGCCGGTTATTATAGAAGGTTCATCAAGAATTTCTCAAAGATGGCTAGTCCGTTGACAAGGTTGACACGAAAAGATGTTCCATATCGGTGGGGTGATGAACAAGAAAAGGCGTTTCAATTGTTAAAACAATTATTGTGTCAAGCTCCAATACTAGCCTTACCCGAGGGCTCGGATGATTTTATAGTTTATTGTGATGCATCTTATTCGGGTTTGGGTTGTGTATTAATGCAAAGAGACCGGGTGATTGCTTATGCCTCTCGTCAATTGAAATCACATGAAAAGAATTACCCGACCCATGATTTAGAGCTCGCGGCGGTGATTTTCGCGTTAAAGTTGTGGAGGCATTATCTTTATGGAACCAAATGTGTTATATGTACCGATCATAAAAGCCTTCAATATGTTTTCTCACAAAAAGATTTGAATGTAAGGCAACGAAGGTGGTTAGAGCTCATTAAAGACTGTGATTGTGAAATTCGGTACCACCCGGGGAAAGCTAATGTAGTTGCCGATGCCTTAAGTCGTAAGGGATCATCGGAGGTGGTTCAGTTTATGCGTATGGAAATTGTGTCCGATATTATTGACCGGTTGAGAATATGTCTAATAGAAGCCTTGAAAGACGAAAACTTGAAATCGGAGATTATGTATAAGCGAAAAGATGAGTTGATTGATGATACTCGAAGATTGAAAACGTTTCGGTCACGAATTTGGGTACCGTTACTCGGGGGATTACGGGAATTAATATTGGAAGAATCGCACAAATCACGTTTATCTATCCATCCGGGTTGTACAAAGATGTACAATGATTTGAAAGTTTTGTATTGGTGGCCCTCTATGAAGTTAGATATTGCCCGATTTGTTGAAAAATGCCATGTTTGTGCTCAAGTCAAGGCCGAACATCAAAAACCGTATGGGTCGTTAAAACAGTTAGATATCCCCGAGTGGAAGTGGGATAATATTACAATGGATTTCGTCACGAAATTACCTCGTACTCAAAAGAATCACGATATGATTTGGGTAATTGTCGATCGGTTGACTAAAAGTGCTCACTTTTTGGCCACAAATGAAACTGCATCACTCGATAAATTGGCTAAATTGTACATTGATGAGATAGTTTCCCGACATGGTATCCCATTATCTATTGTGTCCGATCGGGATCCACGGTTTGTTTCTAATTTTTGGAAGAGTTTGCAAAGAGAATTAGGTTCTCGAGTGAATTTGAGCACGGCGTATCACCCACAAACAGACGGTCAGACGGAAAGAACCATTCAGACTTTGGAAGATATGTTACGGGCTTGTGTAATGGAATATGGTGGGTCGTGGGATTCTCATTTGCCTTTGATCGAATTCGCTTATAACAACTCGTATCATTCGAGTATTAAAATGCCACCATATGAAATGTTGTATGGTAGACGGTGTAGAACTCCCACATGTTGGCTTGAAGCGGGAGAAAAACAGTTTGCGGGTCCCGAGATTGTTCAGATAACGGCCGATAAGGTGGCAATTGCACGTGAAAAGTTAAAAGCCGCTCGGGATAGACAGAAAATGTATGCGGATCCACGGCGTCGACCCGTAGCTTTTGTTGAGGGTGAACGGGTTTATTTGAAAGTATCTCCATGGAAAGGGGTTATTCATTTCGGGAAACGGGGAAAGTTGGCACCGAGATTTATTGGACCGTTTGTTATTCGTCAAGTGGTGAATGACCAAACCGTTGCACTTGATCTTCCTCCTGAATTGTCGGGTATTCATGACACGTTCAATGTGTGTTATTTGAGGAAGTGTAATATTGATGAAGAAATCCCGGTGTTACCGATTGTAGATTTAAAGGTGGATTCGAGAAAAAGGTTAGTTGAAGAGCCGGTGGAAATTTTGGATCGTAAGGTAACAAAGTTGAGAAAGAAACAGATACCGATGATTTTGGTTAAGTGGAAACATAGTTTGGGTGCCGATATGACGTGGGAAACCGAATCAGATATGAAGAATCGTTATCCGAACTTATTTAATCAAGGTGAGATTCCGGGGACGAAATCTCTTTAAGGAGGGGAGATTTGTAACATCCCGAGACCCGACCCTTAATATTTTATTACTTTTGGTAAGTAATACCTTATTGTTTTTATTTTATTAATTTATAGAATTTTATTTGATTTATTTAAATTAATTGTATTTTTAACCATGGGGTTAAAAATTAGTAAAACTGAGATATTTAAATGTTAAAATGATTTTTACATATTTGGGTTCATTTCTGAACCGGGGTTCTAAAAATATCTTCGTTGTTAAAATTGGAGTTAGTTAGGTCTAATTAAATTATCTGCGAACCTAATATCCTGTACTGTGTTTAACTGAAATTACCTGTGTTTGGGAGAGGGGTGTACGTGTATTTCATAAAGACAGATGTCAATTTACTCCTCCTTTCCTCTTGTCTCTCTCTCAGTCACGATACACACACACACCCACATTTCTTGAGTTTTTCTTTCAAATTGAAGATCAATCCTTGTAGTTCTTGCCTTCCTTGTGTGATTTTCGGATTCTAGAAGCAAGATTAAGTAAGTTCTCTTCCTCCTTGAGTTAGGGTTCATGTTCTTGAAGTTTTGTTGAATTAGGGTTCTTGAGTAAGTGGGTTTTTATGAATTTCTTGATGAATCTTGGTTGTAATCTGGAAATTAATGCTTGATTTGGTGTTTATTTGAGTTCTTGCAAGTATTGTATAATTTGTTGTTAGTGTTAGCTCATTTGGTGAAGCTTTCATAAAGCTCCATCAATGGTGGTTTAGGAAGAAGATGGTGTTTTTCCCTAAATTGATGAATTGTGTATTTTGATGTTCTTAATGTTGTGTTAGGTTAATTATGTATGTTAAAATGATGATTGATAGTTATGAAGAATTTCTAGTTAACTATTGAGATAATGCCTAAAAAATGGTAGTGTTTGGCTAGATGGAAATTTAGTGATAACTAGCTAAATTGGTAGATTGTTGACTTTGGTCAAACCTGGGAATTGACTTTTAGTCTTGTATGGCTTGTAAACTTTAATTATCAATTTCATGCTAGAAATGTGTTAGTTGAATGAATTGTAAGATCAAGTGTGTTGGTTTCGTGTCTTGACCCGTTTGATTGCTTAATTGTGCAATTGACTTAAGTAAAGTCAAAATTGGTAACACTTGCAATTGGATGCAAGAAGTATGTTGGTTATGTAATTTTAATGTTGATCATGTAGTCTAACTCATTGGATAATGTTGTGTGAATGCCCGACTCATGGTTCTTGTTTTGACCCGTTTGGGCCTAATGTGTGCAATTTGATTGAAATGCATTAAGATTGGTTTAGAATTAACTTGATGGAATTCTAGACATGGTGAGTATTATGTATTGAAATGCAAGCATTTGTTACCATTTGATTGACCTCAAATAATGGTGTTTGGCTTATAGTACTTGTTACATAATTGATGATTTCGGGTAACTAATTCGGTATTCATTTTGTACAGGAAAAGGGAAGGAGCCTCAGTGATATAAGATCATTGAGCTCGGCACGGAAAGGAAGCTAAGGTGAGTGGACTTAACCTTCTTTCTTGTGTGATGTACAAAATTATGGAATGGTAGAGTTTTGAGAAAAAGTGCAGGAATTGGGTATCTGAGAGAGTTCGCGTCGCGAACTTGTGGTCGCGATCGCGAACTCGGGACAGAGAAATTGGGGTCTGGTCGTGATGTAGTTCCCGATTCGTGAACTCTTAGTTCGCGACGCGAACTCTGAGTTCACGACGCGAACTTCGTCAGGAACAGATTTCTTGGCTGCAATTCTTTTTACAAGTTTATTCTTGGTCTAGTGGTTAATGGTAGTATGTGCACATGTTTTTAGAGGTTAGCTATGGTGGTTTTCGGCTACGCTTCGTTACTCTTGGCAGGGGCGATCGGACTCCTTCGTATTCGTTATGTAAGGAGGGATCACCGTGCCTCTAGTAAAGAAGCCATCGGTTGACTGTTGTTGGCCGACAACAGTTGAAGGTCCTCGCCCGACCGCCGATCCTCTTTTAACGTCCAATTGCTTGTGGAAGTTTGGACGGGTTTCCCTATTGATTTCTCTCGATTTTCTAATTTGTTGTGGTTATGCAAATTGACGTTTATTTCTATTCACTTAGCTTTGTGCTAATCCCTCATTCGTTGACTCTTTTCAGGTTGTGGTTTTTGCTTGACAAGAGTCGGGTTTTGGAAGTCTGACCGCACTCTGATTTTGTATACCGGGTCGAGCCTGTTTTAGTAACACCTTAAAATGTTTTAAATATTTGGTTAATATGTAAAGATTTTATGTTGTGTAATAATTTAGGATTTATAGTTTCTTAAATCGCTTCCGTATGCTTAATTAAAAAAAAAAAATGGCTCTAGATTGTGGTGTTACAGATCCTTTTACCACTAACTAACTACTTCAATAAAGTGAAATTACCATTTTACTCTTACTTTTATTTTTAAACATCATTAATATCTCTTTATTCAAAAGAAGTGAGACTCATTCTCCATTAACAATTCACTTTAATCTATTTTAAACTATCTTTTAATTTTTTGCCTCAAAAAACGTGTTTTTCTCATACGTATCACTTATTTTGATACGGAGTTAGTATAAGACATGTGTTTGAGAAATGTTATTTAAGTGACTTATTAGCTCATAAGTTTAATTAAGCTTATAAATATATGTTTATTTATACTTAAATAAGTTTATAACCAAATAAGATCTTTAAATAAGCTTTCCCAAACAACCCCTAAGAAGTCACATCCTCACATTCATATTTAGATGATGCAAGTTGGATTAATCCTTTCAAATTCAATAAAATTCAATTAATATCTCTAATTGACAGATTACAACATTTGAGAAACGAGCATTTAGTACAAATTCACGTTTAGCACCGATATATCTCACACACACTAAACTAATAAAATAACCTAAATGGGAAATTGCTAGCATTATACAAAACAGAGTAAGAATTACCTCCGGCCGATGAAATTTATTTATTTTAAAATGGCGACAGAGGGAGAGAAAACGGAGAAAGAGTCTTCTCTCCGATGAAGAGATAAAATGTGAGATGGAAGTGCGATGATACGTTTGAAATTTGGGTATTTTGAAGTTGAGATGAATCGGCCAAAAATCACGGGAGATAATTCAGAGGCATTGCGAAATTTCATCTTCGCTTCAGCAAAATTTGTTTGTTCGTCCATATTTTCAGGTCAATCGTTCGTGTTCATTCTGCATGGGATTTTATATTTTTAATAAGGTTTTGTTAATGACAGTCTTTAGGTCTTTCTCTAACGTGCATAAAATGGTTGTACATTTATTGATGGAGTAGTGTTCCTAAATTTCAGGGGGCGGTTTTTACCTTATTTTTGCCTTGTGTCATTATCATTTTCCTTTTTAATATTAAAATTAATGAATTTTAATCATTTTATCCAGATTGTTGCTTTCAAAATTCGATAGGTTAATTCTTGGCAAAGTCCTCGTAACTAATCTCCGCAACAGATCTGTTTTTCCGACATGTATTTCCCCTAACAGATCTACTATTTATAAGTGATAGTATACTAAAATATGAATTGCTCCGTGGAATTGCTCTTCAAAACATCTTCAACACAAGAACGCATATTTTAGGAGAAAAAAACTCAATTTTTATAAAATTCAGAACTAATTCTTTCAGAATCTAGAAAAAAACATTAGATAAACCCTAGAATTCGAGCGTGCCAAAAAACACAAACCGGTTAAAAATTGGGCCTAAAACA
This sequence comes from Calendula officinalis, assembly GCA_963853835.1. NCBI lineage: Eukaryota > Viridiplantae > Streptophyta > Magnoliopsida > Asterales > Asteraceae > Calendula > Calendula officinalis. Next base: position 36,839,406 of record OY970827.1, on the reverse strand, counting down.
AAGTCCAAAAAATAAACAAAACATCATTTTTTTTAGCCCGAAAGATCCACAAAACCCATTCGGCTGTGTTGCCAAGATGTAGTCCTCGTCGCAAGCTTCGATTTGACTGGTCGCACGCATGAAACGGAGACTCGAGCCAAAAGGTATTCCCATTTAGGGGATAATCTAATCACGTCAACCCGATAGGATCCCCCGACCAACCCGTAACTTGACCAACCCAACCCAACCCAACTGATAAGGTTTATAGGGTCGGGTCAACCCGATTGACACCCCTAGTTACACCTTTAATTATGCAATTAAAAGTTTTGATGCATAACAAGCCCTAAGCCAAGTCATTAAAATACAATTTCATTGCTGGAAAATATTACAAAGATCGATCGATGAATGTTAAAGATATACACAGATCTCATTAGGTTTAGTAATGTATAAGGGCTAACATCATTATGCAAGATGCAACTTCGGCTAGGCCCCGACATCAGCTATTGTCCCAAGTATCTAAGTATATATGAAGTTCTTTGCATAAATATAATGCAATTTTATTGATATACAGATAAAATATTAAAAAGTATAAATACAACAAGAGAGAATGAGAATGAAGTTCATCTATTATTTCTGGACCAATTTACGAGCACGATTGTTTGCACCTTTGACTCGGTTGTTTAGCTCGTCAACGTCCTCTGAGAAATTATCAAGAGCTTTGTTTTGCCTGCGTTTTATTAAAAAGCGTTCCCGTTTAGATCCAAATTTATGGACTTATGTTCATCGGGTAAGGTAATGCGTCAAAATAGTTGTTTCTGAGAATAGGCTGACTGCCCGATGTAGGGTGAGCTAAGCTAGACCTGGCAATATCAGGTACGACACGACAACTTGACACGAACCTGACACGAAATTAGTGGGTTTGTTTTAGAGGTTTTGACACGTTTAAGTAATCAGGTTGACACGACAAGACAAGAAAGTTAAACGAGTTGAATTAGTGTTAATACTTTCAACTTAAACATAATCTTAATCACCCGTTTAAATGTGTATATATATTAATAATTTTTATAATTTTTTAGATATATTATACTACTTTTGTATCACAATAAGTAATAAAATAAGAGTTTCATGGTTTTTGAAGCAAAATGTTACAATGAGAGTTTAAATGGATTAAAGTGAATAGTTATTGGAGGATGAGTCATCACTTCTTTTGAACAAAGTGATGTTAATGATATTTAAAAATCAATGAAATTGTAAAAATGTTATTTCATTATATTAAAGTGATAGTTAATGTAGGATATGTCTCACTTCTTTTACCAGATAAGGTAAATTTTAAAGTGTATCACTTATTTTAAAACTAGCAAATATTAAAAGTGAATCACTTACTTGATACGCGGGTAGTATATAAATATTATAGAAATTTATGATTTTATATTTGTGGTATAATAATTTTGGGCTTTCATTTTTTATTGGGCCTAATATCTAATTAAATTTGAGCTTGCCTAGACTTTATGTTTTATGATTTAGACATTTGTTTAATCGCTGCATACTAATTTTCATAGATTAAACGGGTCAAGGGTCAATCATATTCATTGGGTTTCACTATAAAACCACAAGTCTATAATAAAATTAGTCAATACAAACCCTAAAATTGATTTTTAATTTTTTAAGTAAGTTTGGCTTTCATTAACCTTGATGATTTTGAGCAATTTTAACCTTGGCCGATAAATTGCACCAATTAGTAGGTTGACCACCAATATGCGCCACCTAGACTGATTTTTACAACACTACTCGATATAACATGAACCCGTCATGACACGACAAATTTGCCAGTCTAGGCTAAACAAGGAATACTATCTGTCTTATATTATAGCATTTAATAACAATCTAATTTTTTGGAATATCACTACATGAAAAGTGTCATTTATTGACATATGTATTACTGACAAAATAAAAAATGTCAATATATCTGAGATTTTACTATTTTAGTGACACTTTTTTCAAAACAATAGTAGATGGTCTTTCTTCTGTCCTACATTTTGAAGGAGTAAGAGATGCCACATTAAAATAAGTCAAAAATATATTCACACACTTTTTTTTGTGTCAATATATTTATGCTTTTACCAACAACATCTTTACCCACACTTTCCCAGTTTCCCTAGAGATGTAAAACACATGGGCGCTTTTTTTTTATCAACTTTTTACTTTAGTGACATTTATCTGCTGATTTAATGACCCTTTTATGTTGTGTAACTAAGGACATTTTGCTATGATTTACGAGGTTTTATGCATTAAAATTATTGATGATCTGACCGATTTAGCCCATTTTCTTTTTACAACTATTTTCAAAAGTAAAATTAACCTGTCTAGCTCTGATCCCATATCGCTAGCCATTCCCTTCAAATCACCCAAAATATCACTTAAGTCATCCAGTGCATCATCTTGCTTTGCCTTCTCCGTCTATTTAAGAACACCAGAAATAAATTAAATAAAATCCAAAACTTATACAAAAATAACAAATACTTCTTTCGTATCAAAATAAGTGACACAAATTGGCTTACATATTTTTTGAGGTAAAAAAATTAAAGTACATAGTTAGTGGAGAATAAGTCCCACTTTTCTTTAATAAAGTGATATTAATGAGTTTTAAAAGTAAAAGTAATGGTATAAAGGTAATTTCACTTTATTAAAGTGGATAGTTAGTGGGTATGGGTCCCACTTTTTTTACCAAATAAGGAAAGTTTCAAAAGTATGTCACTTATTTTGAAATACCCAAAATGAAAAGTATGTAACTTATTTTGATACGGAGGAAGTACAATCATAGTTTATAATTTTTATAATGCAATACATACATCAACTTTTTGCATGGCATCTTTTGGTTGACCTGAACCTGCTTTATTGGCCTTTTTACCCTTCTTATCCAAGCCCAATTTCTCCCTTTCCTCCTTACTTGATTTCTTTCCGTCTTTCCCGCGATCTGGTTAAACAATATACACCTCGTTTTTGTCCTTCAAATTTACATTTATTATATAGGGTTTTTCTAACGTATGCCCCTGGGGCATACACGTTAACGTGCATTTAATGAGCCAATATTTTCCATTTAAACAGAAATTGAAATTAATGCATCTTCTAAAATTGTAATTTTTAAGTGCATTAATGTTAAAATGGGCGTTGCGTAACGAGTCAAAACAAATAAATTTTTTTTAACAGTATGACATCACCCGAAACACTTTGTGCCCAAATAGATTTTTTTTTTGTTTACATGAATTGACTTGACTCGAAACACTTTTTATCCAAATTTGTCTCATTTTCATATATAAATATTATTATGTCAAATATTGATTTCAAATATTATATTATTTCGTTGATAATTGAACTTTTTAATAAAATGATTTACGATATTAAGTGCAAACCTATTGCCTCGGGTCCTGTGATTTCCTTGCCCTTCTTTGGCTTCCAAGTCGCGGAGAACATTCCTCCGAGGCTCCCCAATATCTTTTCACCCTGTAAATAGCATTAATTTTAAAAAAAAATTATATTCCTTAATTATGTTCAAAAGTTACTTTCACAAGCCTAAACAAGAAACAATTAGTTAACTAGATAGTTTTCGTTAGTTAATGATGATAAATTGTTACAAATTCCACATATATGAATCAGAATGACATTTTAAGGGCAAACTACAAGATACGGAGTATTTTCTATCTCTAACCAATTAATGCAATATATCTACCATTTTTGTACCATATTATAGTGCAACAAATTGCATAATCTAGTATAAATTCTAGGTATGTTGCAAGAAAAGGTTAAAAAAAACAAGTACATTGCATATATATTAGTAAAAAGTGGATGGCACATTGCATTTTATGCAATTTGGCAACGCTATAACGACAAACTGCAAGAAAATGCAATGTGTTATTCACTTTTAAATTTTCATCTATAGATGCAGTGTACTAACTACTTTTACCATGTAATGCAATAAATTGCATTATCTGGTATAAGAAAAATGATAAGTATGCCTCATTAAATGGTCAATAAAACAAGTACGTACTCCCTACTTACTTTTAGACCTATAAAAATTAGACACGACATGACATCTCGCCTTGAAATTAGTGGGTTTGGGTTAGAGGTTTTGACATGTTTAAGTAAACGAGTTGACACGACGCGAAAGTTAAACGAGTTAGATTATTGTCAATACTTCCAACTTGAAGATAACTCAAATAATTCATTCAAATGTGTATATATATAATTATATATTAATAAATCTTATATCTTATATTTTTAAATGAATTATATAGAAATTTATCATTTTGTAAATGTAATGGAAAAAATTTGGGCTCTCATTTTCGATTGGGCTTACTATCTAATCAGATTTGGCTTACTTAAACTTAGTATGTTTTATGCAAATTTTCAAGGGTTATACGGATCAATCAGGTCTGTCTGAGTTGACAACAAATTAACCTTGTCGTGAATGGGTCTACATTTTGAACCCGTTTATTAAACATGTCGATCAGGTATGAGTTTAGGTGTCTCCACCCATTTAAGGTCTCGACCTACATGAAACGACCCATTTGCCATGTCTACATATATTAGTAAATCATTTTCCATAATATTTGAAGTTAAAAAAACTCACCGTACTCAAATCTTTTTCCATGTCAGCAGCTTTCTCATGAGTCCTATGAATTTGTTCCCCTTGAGCATTTAAAGTGTCAAGAGTCTTATGAGCATCCTCTCTAATCCCCTCAGCAATTTTCAAGCAATTATTGACACTTTTAGTGGTTTCTTCAGCTTGATCAACAGCATAATCCTCTAATTGTTGGTTAGACATGTTGTCTAAGTCAGCTTTACCCTTTGGTTTTTTCTTAAGTGTCTGAGTTTTCTCTTTCCCGAAAAAGTCATCATCGTCTTCATCGGCTATTCGGGCCGGTGCTGCTTTCTTTTCGGGCTCGGCAGGTGGAGCTCCTTTTCTAAACCCAAACATGTTTACAAATATAGATTATATCTACAATCTAAAACTAGATTTCTTCGGTGGAATTCCTGAAAATTTGGATAGTACATTTGTTTAGCCGATTGGACTTGAAATAAGTCAATTGTGCAAACTGATATTCCAATTGTGTATAAACAGGCAATAAATCAATATAGGATCATGATCAAATAAAAAGAGAGATGGTTTGTACTAGACTACTAGGCGTGTATAAATTGGATCGATAATTAGCTGGAATCGCTACTGAACCGAGCTATACCGATTTGGTTCTCGGTTCTAGTTTTCATGCAAAATTAATTCTCGGTCCCGTCCAATACAGGATGAAAATGTATTCATCTTATGGCATTATTTAAGCGTAATATGTATAATACATTTTCATTTCTAGCTATTGAATGTATACTTCTTAATTAATTAATCACTAATTTTAAATCTTTTTTAGCTTACAATAAATACATAAACAACAAAGATGGTGGTCTAGTGATTGAACTGCTCTCCTAATTAAAATTCTTAGGATGTCCTTAGTTCAATCTCTACGAGGAAAAAAAACTTGTGGTTACACACTTCAAGCCATACACAAAACAGGTAGTTATCCTGAGATTAGTTACTCATTTATCAGAAAAAGAAAAAAAAAGACATATAAGAAGTCACGCCATCTTAACATTCATATTTAGACGATTGAATGTGGATTAATCCTTTTGAATTCAATAAAATTGAATTAATATCTCTTCTAATAAACAGATCAAAATTGGAAACATTTGATGAACAAATTTTTTCTGCAATTGACAGATTACAACAATTAAGAAACGAACATTTAGCACAAATTCAAGTTCAGCACCGATATCACACACACGCACTAAACAAATATAATAACCTGAATCGGAAATTGCTAGCGACATACAAAACAGAGTAACAATTACCTCCGGCCGATGAAATTTATTTATTTCTAAATGGCGATGGAGGGAGAGAAAACGGAGAAAAAAAGTCTTCTCTCCGATGAAGAGATAATTGAGAGATGGAAGTGCGATAATAGGTTTGAAATTTGGGGATTTTGAGGTTGAGATGAATCGGCCAAAAATCACGGGAGATAATTCAGAGGCATTGCGAAATTTCATGTTCGCTTCAGCAAAATTTGTTTGTTCGTCCATATTTTGAGGTCGACCGTTCGTGTTCATTCTGCATGGATTTTATTTTTTTAATTTTAAAATTAATGGATTTTATCCAAATTGTTGCTTTCAAAATTCGATAGATGAACTTGGATTGTCAACCATTTGGAATGTGATTTTGTTGCAAATTAACTTACATATATCTTCAAACTAGCTTCATAGCCCGTCCGATTGGGCGGACATGTTTCAAAATTTATATTGTAGAAAAATATCAATAAATCTTAACAATTTTAAAAATGACATAATAATCGATAGCTGTAATGATGAGTTTGTACAAAATTTAATACATGAACAGATGTTACATAAAATTTATAGACGAAATAAGACTTCTTTGTAAAACGACATTTGCTGTTGAATTAGTGTAATTGTCATCTCTGTCACAACAGATGACCTTCAATCCGTTCTTGTTCTTAACTCGTGATACAGCTACATAAAGCTGGCCATGTAAGAATACCGGTTTTTGCAGAAACAAACCAACTTGAGACAACGTCTGACCTTTTGATTTCAACTCTTCGTGCAGAAGACAGACCTGATATAAAGTGTATAACAATGAGAATAACATATATAATGTTACTGAGATCTGCATATTTAAACTACATTGCTCATATAATTAAAATGAAATATTTAAACAAAATTGCTTATATAATAAAAATGATGCGTATACATATCTGCAGAATTCCATAAAGCTAAATCAAACCAAGAAAGAAAGAATTTATCATTAACACACTTGATTAGATACATATAGTGATGCCAACGGGCGCGGGTAGTAGCGGGTTCGGGTAGAAAAATCCCCGTGCGGGTACGGGTTACCCGATGGGTATTTGTTCAAAAGTTCAAAAAAAATATATATACTAAACACAACACATGTGGTTGGTATATTTTATACACACATATACATGCATCTATGTTGATTGATGGATAATAACTTGCTATGTGGAGAGAGTACACTTTTATAGATGTGAAAGTTTGTTTATGAGTTGTATTATAGCAATGTGGGATCTTATTTTCTTTGTTGTCCCATATCACTTCAAGAAAGAACAAATCATGTAGAATTACACTATAAAAAGGGAAGGGCATAGATAAATAAAAATGAAACTTTGTCTTAGTATGTAATATGCAATATACATAGAATTTGTACATAAAATATGTATATTCGGGTATGAAACGGTGCGGGTAGAGGAATACCCGTACCCGACCCGTCCCCGCTTCGGGTGTAAAAGTCAATACCCGTCCCCGCCCCGTTACCCGTTTAAGCGGGTAATACCCGCCCCGTTAGGGTCGGGTACCCGCGGGTACCCGAATCCGCGGATAAAATTGGCATCTCTAGATACATATAAGCTTTTGGCTTATCATACTTTTACTTACAATTCATACATCAAAGCTACCGTAGCGATATTTATTGTTATCTTTTCGTGTCATCATAACTCTACTATGATTACAAATGGATAATTTTCAACATTCTCAATTCGAAACTCAAATATCTTGGTTAACAACTCTCCTAACCGATTAACAGAACATGATAAATCAAACAGACACATTTTATGGTTTACCAGAAAGAAGATTTTCAAAAAAAAATAATAAGTGTCATAAGGAAAGTTGTGTCAACTAAGGTATATTTATAATTCATATATATACCAATTAAGTCAAAAATGGTCAAAGGGAAAAAAGGTCAAATCTTTCTTACTTTAGAATGAGGAATAGGTGAGAAGCTTGTCGGCGGTCCGAGGTTCAGTCAACATACGGATCTCTTGAAGCGGCCTTGCTATATCAGATTTCGCCATCATGGGAGTCATCATGGCGAAACCAAACAATATCTTCATAATACTTCACATAAATTATCAAGCTTGGTCAGAACCCAAGTTACCAAAATTGCATCAAAAATTAAATCATGACATGATCTCACATACATACTTCAAGAGGCTGCATGTGATGTTTCAACAACATTATCCAAATGTTAACTTCAGAACACAAATAATAATACAACAAAAATTCTATTGACATATCTCTAAAAAATATAACTCTCCAAACCAATTTCTTACCTCTTATTGACAAATATACAACAAAATTCACCTAAGAGAATCTTTATCGCCTTGTGGGCCGACAAAAAAATCATCATCCTTTAGTAAGAAAGTGTTGAACTAAAAAATTAGATTATTCTGCCCTTTAAATAAGGTTTTTACCCTCGATATTACTCGAGTAGTGTCGATTCTGCACAATAAAAGTTACAAAATGAGTTAAAAATTTATAATTAACACATATCTTATATCAAAATTAAAACTTTTGATAGGAGATTTATGTACCTTTGATCTTTAAAATCTTTCATTACATCTAGAAACATGACATTTTTATGTCTTTGGTCTAAACATATCCCTAACCTGCTTTAGATAAATTGAATAATTGATGCATCATTGGTTGTGAGTTTTAGTGCATTACTAACTCCTAATGCATCATCAACTACTCTTCATTTACATGGACTTGGGGTTGACCATATCTTTACCATGAAATAGAAAAAGAAAAGACAACAATTCAAATGCGCAAAATAAATTTTAAATTGTATATGTTACACACACCCAACCACCCAACCTAAGTGCTTTGCTTATTTATGATGGTCATACGAAAATAGAAATTTTTGCTAATTACATGCTTTATAACCAAATCAGAGAACAATCTAAGAGCACCGCTTAAATACGTTTTTTGAAAGATGTGATTCAAAAACCCATTTGTAATGATTTTCATAATAGCCAATAGCCTTAAATGCTTTTAGTTATATGTCTTCTACTGCTTCACCCATTGTAGTATTTTCATCTTCAGTAAATGGTTTAAATTAAAGTAAATGGTTTAAATTAAACTTCCTTGGATTTAGCCAACACAGACAAATAGACTTTAAATAAAATAAAAGACTAAGAATATAAAGTGGGAAAAAGAAAAATATTTAAGGTGAATAACCTGGTTAAAGACTTCTTCTTGCTTGTTTTCCTTTGTAAGCAATTCTCTTTTTCAGCATCAAAATCTTTAGCAGATACATGCAAAAAAGAAAAAAAAATTAAATATGTCAACATATAATCACTATTGCAAAAAAACAAAAGCACAATCAATTTGATTTAACAACATTCCTGGCTGCCAAATTTAATTTAATAAAAGATTAGATAGTAATGATGAAATGTGCTATTTAATCATAGTTGTTAATTTGACACGCGGCATACCTTAGAGACCTAAATCTCAATAGGTTATCTAACTCGGTATAGAGATCTTTTTTGCCTTAATTTTTTATGTATGTAAATCAGATGCATCTCCTCAAAACTTTTCAAACAGAGGAGGGGGGAATACCTGATGGAAAAAATAAATAATTCATAATAGATAAGGAGTTTTAGAATTCATATCTGATTTTTAGATAACCTTTTTTAATATATTTCTAGTTTTTCCACCTGTAATCAGATTATTGAGCTTTGGTCAACTGAATATATCCATTTTAGTTTGTTTTACTAACCAAAATCACTTAGATCATCTAAATATCACAGTTTTTGTAGTCATATTATTAATTTTTTCTGGAATATAAGAAAAAAGGTAATAAAATGACCCGTAATAAAATCAAAGATGAAGAAAGCAACTTACTAAAATGTTTGTGGGTCAACCCAACTCATTTTAACCTGTAATAAAAATGACCCGTTTATTACAGAAGGCTTCTTGCGGCGAGTCGCTTCTTGCAGATCCCGCGGTGAAGTATGAATTTAAAGCTAATTTCTTAGTACTTCCTTTGCACTAAATGTTTATTTAAGCTAATTTCTTACTTATGGTGGGAAGCATTTTTTTTACATGTAAAGCCTCTCCCAACATGCTTATGAATCCACGGAATCATTTCATCAATGACAACAATACCTCCAATGTAAAATTGCAAGTCGTGATAACGAACTGTGCATGTAAAATATAAGAATTTACGATCAAGGAAGAGTTGTTTACGAATCAATTAAGAAAACATTTTATTAGTATATGCACCAAAACAGGTAATCTTATAAAAGGTTTCTATACTTGAAAAATAAAATTTGCAGCCTACATATTTAAAAGACAATTGTAATGATATGCACACCATATCACATACAACATAAAAAAAGATTAAATAAAATTGATTAAATAGAAATTTGAAGTATCACATACAACATAAAATTGAAAATTAACATTTTATGCAGAATCACATACAGCATAAAATTGAAGAATATGTCAAAAATTTGATTACATAGAAATTTTTAGTGATAGTGAACCAAAAGGCTTGAATACAAACCAAACATTCCAGATTTAACATTGTGTCCTCCTTGAGCTCACACGATCAAAACTAACGATTGATAATAGATTTTACATGGCTGCATTTTCAAATTGCTCAGATGATTTTATAATTTACTGTTTTAGTCAAAAGTCAAAACATTCCGATAATAGATTTAACATTGTGTCCTCCTTGAGCTCACACGATCATAACTAACGATTGATAATAGATTTTACATGGCTGCATTTTCAAATTGCTCAGATGATTTTATAATTTACTGTTTTAGTCAAAAGTCAAAACATTCCGATAACCAAATAAAGTTTTGAAACCAAATAGCATACGATTAGCAAGATTTTAGCACGTTTTTGAAACCAAATACAGTAATGAAATTCAAATTGGCACGATTTTAGGTGGGACTAAACATAACAGCATCTATAGGTTTACAATTTTGTGATTTTTTGAATCTGAGCATTGTAGCCCTAATTTTCGATCACTACTAATTGAATTATTATGGATAAATTCAATTGTGTATACTAATTTCTAATGCTAATCTTAAAATTAATCAATTGGTAACAACTAATCGAAGGAAATAGCTCTTGACCCACTGATACTGAAACAAAAAATTAAAAACTGATTGAATTGAAATCGAAATTACCTAAGAAAACAGGGACATCGTGTGAGTAAAAATCTTCAGATGGGTTCGACGAGTGATTTGCAAGAAGACTTCAGATGGGATCGGCGAGGGAGGCCGGCTGATGGTTGCGGCGAGATTTGTGACGTTAGGGTTCCGAGAGTGTTATGCTGAAGAGGGAATATCTCGTCCCCTATAGTTCCGCATAGAAATAACTGCATCATGATTTTAGTTTTTATAAGATTGCATGGAAATCATTGGCCAACCAGTGAATTACACGTAACATTATCAGCCAATCAAAAGACTTGAAACGGGTGAGGTGTCATACTAAAATCATATGTAGGTGCATATATAGGGGAAAATACATATAATTACCAAAATACGCGGCTACTTTAAATTATTGGGATTGATTATTACTTCGTATGTGTTATGAAAAATTAATAGATAATTAGTAGTTAAAAACATGATTCTGGAAAATATGTTTAGATTTAATTATACTATTTGAAATCGAAATAATCAAAACGCAATAACTACGCCAATGCCTGTTTTTTCAAAATTGCGTTTTGAGTCATAAAATACGTAAATCATGTAAACAGATAAAAATATTAAAATATAATAACAAGACTAATAATCATATGATATCAAATCATGTATGGCTATGCGGTATGGGCAATATTGCTCGCGGTGTGCTCCTAAGTAGAACTCTACCACGTCGTGCTACATATGGGAAAACCACCCCATTGGTGTGGTCCATTCTGAGGCCATGGTGTGGTTGTGACTTGTGAGAGAAGGAGAGTATCTTTGGTGGGGGGCCCTCTGTGTTTGGGTGGGCGCGGTGGTGTTGGTGAGTATTTTTAATAAAGTCTTATGATATACTCCCTCCGTCCCACAAAAAACTTCCCATTTGATATGGGTACAAGTTTTAAGGGGATAGTTAGTGGTGAGGTCATTGGTAATAATTTTGATTAAAATATAAGATTGGTTTGGAGAGAGAAAGATGGTTAGTGGATAGTTAATGGTGGGATCCTTAATTCCTTAGTAATAATACTATTTTATTATGTGGAGCCCATCAATTAAATGAAATGGGAAGTTTTTTGTAGGACAAAAAATTAAGGTCAAATGGGAAGTTTTTTATGAGACGGAGGGAGTAATTGTTTAGATGATATTTAATGTGTTAAAATTTTGATATGAGTGATAATACCAATACCCACCTGACTAAATAGTTTAAAGTAGGCATTTGGGGAAGTCAAAGATATTAGCATTTTAACGTATCTCATTTTCAAAAATTTCCTTAAATGGTGGTATAAGATTCAACAATCTTATCACCACTAACTACATGATCATGAGATCATACCAACTATAGTATTAGTAGTGGTGGTTATGATCATTTTGACAAGGTTCAATGCTCCTATCCTTTCTTTTACTTTCATAATTTATGGTTATTATTAATTATGTATATAAAGTGTCGGCATAACTTATTGTATATCTTTTACAAAATCTAGTAGTGAATTATTCACAATCTACTTTTGAAAAGCAACAAGAGACATAAGTACATTTTACTTATTCGGTTATTATTGTTAATATTTTCCTTTTATTCACCGACGTGTTTAATAGAAAGAGATGTGAGTTGCATATGCACGACATTGTAGTGCAATTTCTAGGATATAGAACTATGTTGAAAATTAAGAATAATAACGATACTTAATCACTTGAAAGAAATAATAGGAGAATGTAAAATATAGAGTGTTATATTGTCATCGAAAGTAGGATGACTACATAAAGCATCTTCAATAGGATGTTGAAGAAGAGGTTGATACTATTTGAATAACCTCTAAAATGACTTTTTACTATTCGAATGGATGACTTTTTTAAGAGGTCACTCCAACCACTTGATCTTCCCCAACCACTTGAACAACTTTCAATGTTTGATTATTTTAGTCCCTATATTTAACAATTTTACATTTTAAACTCATGTATATATTTATATGTGAATAATTTATTATTTCTAAAATTTATCATGTTTCAATACTTTTTAAGGTCAAGCATTATAATATTTTTGTAAGAGAAATTTTATAATAATGTTAAGTTTTATAATGCTATAAAAATTGTTAAATTACATAAGTGAGGGGCATTTATAAAATATCTGATATAGATAAAGGTAAATTAGTAATATTAGTGAAAAAGTCTTAGGAAAGGTTAACCATTGGAGTCTGGAGAGGTTTACAACTAATAGATTATTAGATGATTTAACAAAACTAATAAGTCATTGGAGAGGTTAACCATTGTGAATGCTTTTACAAGGAAAACCTCTCTAATGCTGCGAGTATATATATGTAGGTAATTAATATCAAATGACAATAATAAAACGACAAGGGAGTCGCGTCTAATATATTACGGAGTAACAAATATATGTTATAATCTTTGACTTAAAATAAAATTATATGTTTTTAGGTGACGTTTGTTTTTTGAGTTTTGATAATGACAGTCCTTAGGGCTATCTTTAAGTGCATAAAAGTTGTACATTAAATCATGGGAGGAAGTGGTTCTTAAAATTCAAGAGGTAGTTATAGATTGATGTACAAGATTCTGATGCGTGTCTATTGACAGCCCTTAGAGTTGTCACTATCAAAACCCTAATTTTTTTTGCAAAATGTTTTTTCGGAGCGCTTTGTCTCATGCAGAAGACATTTTGGAAAAAGATGCATTTTTTAAGACAAACGATGACGAAAAGTCTTTTGAAAGTCTGCTTGGAGAAGATTTAAACCATAATCATTTCAAATTTAGAAGACATTTTATCTAAATCAAAATAAAAAAATAATCCACCACTACCATAACCACCATCACTAACCGTCGCCACCATTCATTGCCACCACCCACTGCCACCACCAACTACTACCACCACCCACCGCCGCCACCTACGACCGCCACCCACCACCCCCTACCGCCACCACCCACCACCCACCACCACCCACTGCAACCACCACCACTACCACCACCACCAACCACCGCCTACCGCTACCACTACACGCATAAGTGCCTACCGCCACCACCACTCACCACCTATTGCCACCACCACCCTTACCACCACAACTACTAGAAATTTTATTAGCATGCAAATATTAAAAACAAATAGTTTTTTACTTATATCTTGTAGATTATATAATTTTGGTGCACATCTTATTCAACATACATTCTGTTTTTTTTAAACAAACACTTTAGAATACTTCTCTCTTTTTTTTCATTTTTTTCCTTATAAAGATTAAGAGGGTATGGTAAAGTGATCAATTTTTAGTGGGATGTTAGAAAAGGTTAATGATCCATTTGACCCCTTTTTTCATAAAAATGTAGTTTTGTTGCCCAAAAAGAAAAGTGTACGGCAGTTTGCCGTTTGCCGATGGTGGACCAGGGCATGGGCTTAAACATCTGCCTCTTTTTATCATGGGTCATGTCCAAGTAGTTCCATCAATATTATTAAGTTTAATGGTAGACTCTGCTGGCTTTATAATTTTTGTTTAAGTAAAGTATATTAGCGTATTGGCTAACATGAATATGATTATATGAATGAGAATGAACATGTTGATGAAAATGTATATGTTTTCTGTACTATGTTATACTTTGAAAAATTGTTGAATACACCAAATCCTGATTGTTGCTACATATATCCGTCGGGTTGGTATGGACGATTCAAATGTATCACTTATCTTCCTGAGCTTGAAGCATGTTGCAAACATTAAATGGTAGTTAGGTGAGGATCTCATGCCAAAAGGGTATTAGACTCTTTCGGATGGTGATTCCCTACTGGTAACTCGTGTCACAATTAGCTGATACATACGCCGCATTTTTATCAAGACAAATGAGAGAGAAATGATCGCCATTACATCAAAATTTAACACAAATGGAAGTTCTGATTGCTCTTTAAATCATTACCACCAAAATCTAAACTTTACATATATTACCACCGATCAGTGAAAACATATAATTTTGTTTTGGTATGAAGATATACAAAAGAGACGTCCCTATAACTTGTTCCCTTTACATTATATGCTTTAAGGATGATTAGACAGGGACTAGTCTTTTCAATATTAGGTTGATAGATATAACTCGGTATGCCAAACATTTCTTTATCTGGATGGGTGTTGTTTGCTAGCAGTTGAATGATTAATATCTGGATAATACATATACATATTTATGAATAATTCATATGTCTTTTTTTATATTTATCCTATTAAGAGGTAAAATATCATCAATTTTTTATATATAGGTAAATCAAAAGCAGCGGAAATATCATGTCATCATAAACATTTCAAGCACTTGCTCCATATATAAATAAAAATTGAACAAATTACACAAGTTTTTTTTTAATGATAATGTGATGTATATAGTATGTATTCATTTTCTTATGGAAACTAACTATTTTGCCTAATTAATTTTAAGTATATTATAATCTCAAACTTTTCGGTTTTTGAAGAAATAGCTTACTTGTATAATATTCCCTCCGTCCCAAATGTTTATTATCAACTACAAAAAATCACACAGTTTAAAAAAATACATTAATTATACTATGTCACAAATCAAATTTTCTTTTTCTCACTTAAATGTTTTTTTGATTGGTAGAAATTTAGGAAAAACAGTCTTTGTGGGACAAACTAAAATAGTATAGTTGACAATAAAAATGGGATGCAGGGAGCAATGTTTATCGTATTATAAAATTAGAGTTGTGTTCTAAATAGTTCACATTTAAAACAAAGTTTTAAGGGATAAATCTTAGCCATTGAATCAAAAATTTCCTTACACAACCGCCACCGCCGACGACCACCACCATCGTCGTCCAGTGCCGCCACCGACCACCACCGCCCACCGTCGTCGTCCGCGGACCGCCGCCGGCAGCCACCACTATCACATGTGATTGGATACATAATCGCATGTGATTAAAAGCAGCCGATAATGGAGAGGGGTTGCCGGTGGTGGAGACGGTGGCCGGCAGAGGTTAGCGGCGGTGGTGGTGGTGGTCAGCGGTGTGCAATCACATGTGATTTAATACACATCGGGTGGTGATTGTGTTAATATTAAATCACATGTGATGATGGTGAGAGTTAATTATCTAAGAGTTAAAATTTATCTTCGAAAAATTCAAAAAAAAAAAACTCCTTTAAACCTCTCTCTATAATGTAATTAATATTACACTCTTATAACATAAAGTATTTAATTGTATATTGTTTAATTTTACTAAAAAAATGATTTTGTATCATTTATATTTCTTATTTTAGTAAATTTACCGCCACTTGAATTTACGCGCGTAATTTTTTACTTTTTCGTACTATTAAGAAAGATGACGGTTGTTTTTAAGTTTTCTTTACTCTTTATATTATCTTTTTCTCCATTTCACTTGACGTTTCTCATACGCCAGAGAACCTTTTTCTACGCGTTATCTTTCTCTCTCCTAAAACCCTAGACACTTTCTCTCTACAAATTAGCTTCTTCAGTTCCCATCTTCATCGGTGTATGGATGATCACACCGATTCCGATCCGATCAACGGAGGATTCTCCCCCGACGCTACCTGGACACTCACCGGCGATTACAACTTATACGGATTCAACGATACTAGAGACCACAACAACATATTGAGCGACTTCGGATGGAACCTCCATCCTTCACCGCCGGAATTCGATCAGATCGATTCCGGCCGCCGTTGTGATGTACCGGAAGAAACGATTCCTTCTACTAGTGTAGTTACGGCTCCGCCTCAAGCCGGATCTGTTAGAAACACAGGGGATGTATCTATCTCAAATCCGTTAGGTTCTTCCGCCAGCTCTTCCGATGATCGACCGGAGTCTTCTGCAGCTTCTGGAGACGTTGTTTCTAGTGGTAAACCGCCGTCGTCGGAGACAGGGTGAGTTACCGGTAGTAGTCAGTAGCTCAACCGGAAATTAACAATGCCAATTAACTAGATATTTATACTCAATTACTCACGTGTCTACACTTATATAGCTTTAACGGTTCTACTTTTTCCAAAATTCTAAAAAATTACCAAAAAAAAAATAACAATTGCGGAAAAAAACACTGTTTTTTATTTTCTTTTTGAAAAAGTTGAATTACTATTATTAATTAATTTAAATGAACATGAAAGATGGGTTGGTACTCGTTATTTAGATGGCACCCACCACATTGTTCGTTAGCCATTAACAAAAAAACTGTTAAGTTGTTCACGCAAGTTGTGATGGCATTTTTGTAAATTTACAAGTCAATGGTATTCTTTTCCACCGAACACCGCCGCTATTGCGGCGGAAATGGCGTGGGTCTGCCATTGGCGTGCTGTTAATTTGTGGTATCATTTTTTCACATGCATAAAATGACACAAGTGAATCAAAACTTGCTGATTTTTTAATGATTTAATAAAAAATATATTTTCATGTTACTTTTTAGCAAAATTAAGATTATTATGAATGATCTGAGCTGACTAGAATGGCCCCTAAGAATTGCACATAAGATGCTCGACGTAATGTGTCTAAATCTAGACCTGTAAAGTGTTTGTTGACATATATACGCCAACCAAATTTTGCTTCCTATTTTCTAATGAATATTAAAGTTCATTTAATACAGGATAAATGTTAGAAAAATCCATATTAATATTACTGAATATGGACTATACTACATGCAATGAGATCACGTTTAACAAAAATATGATAATTAATTCAATCTAAAAAAGGATCACTTACTGAGTTAATTTATTAATCATTTACTTGAATTTGTTGAATTAAGTTTCTTGATCCATTAATGATGCATGCCTTTTTTTTCTTTCTAAATTCTAAATGACACATAATCTACTTCAATTTTACTTAAATTTTCTCATAACATGACTTGAACTTATAATCTATAGACCATGAGTAACACCTTATACCTTATATTTATACAACTAGCCTACAAGCATTAGGTAATGATGCATGTCTTATGCTAATCAAAATGTTGATTGAAATGATTTACAGGGGTAAAGTTAAAAAGAAGGGCCCCAAAAAAATCAGGCAACAACGGGTTGCATTCATGACCAAGAGTGAAATTGATCATCTCGAAGATGGTTATCGATGGAGAAAATATGGACAAAAAGCCGTTAAAAATAGCCCATTTCCAAGGTTGTATTTTCACTCCCTTAATTCTAATTAAAAACCATATGCTAATTAAAAATGTTACACTTAAGTTAAAGATGGTAAAATGGAGAAAGCTTTTTTAATTATAACTAAAAGCAACCTTTTAATGTATAAATAATTATTTTGAAGGAGCTATTACCGTTGCACCAATGGCAAATGCACAGTAAAAAAACGAGTTGAGCGTTCATCAACAGATCCTACAACCGTAATTACGACATACGAAGGCCAACATTGTCACCACATTGTAGGGTTCCCAAGAGGACTAATGCATGAAAGTGCATATGCAAGATATTTAGCACCTTCTTCAACCTCACAACAATCCTTAATATATCCGAGAACACAATTACCTCAATCGATTAATCATGGTGCATCTCAATCACAACAACCACAATTAGTATCTACTAAAACTATGGACAACATTTCTCGTGAACAACCTCAAACATCGTTTCAAGATTCTCGTGTAGATCAAGGTTTGCTTGGGGATATCGTGTCTCCAAAAACGCGCAACTAACAATTTGTAGGTACGTGTATGCTCATTTTTTAAATTTTATGGTAAATCGTTGGAAGTTACGAACTATGGTCTGATTTTTTATTTTGGGTAAAACACTAAAAGCACTATTTTGCTCTAAAACATTCAAACAAATTTCATTGGGCCAATATTTCAAGTTGACATAGGTTTTCAGGCTTCATTGTCGATGCTATTGTCATGTCACTTGTCACGTCATCATTTGCATGGTTTTTATTAAAATGAAAATTGGATATTTATTTATTTACTTTTTTTTTGAACGGAAAATTAGTAAGTTAGTGGTTCTAGCCTAGACATTGACATCCATAAGGGGCAGTATGCCTTCCATCGAACCCTCCACATATGAAGAATAAACCCCACCACCTTTTTAATCTCTAAATTTTACCTCCAACAAGGTTTGAACCCAAAACTAGATATCATTTCTACTAAAATTGGATATTTATTTAACTACTAAAAACAATCATATCTACGGAAAAACATAAATCAAACCAAAGTTGGTTACTTTTTATTCTATTTGCCCTAAACTAGAGATCATTTCTACTAAACTCTTATTAGATTCGCTTTAATTAGTTAGTTAAAAACTTAAAATGCACGATTTCTGTCTAGTAAATTGTTGGGTGGGGATAATGAGGTTGGTTAAACGAGTATTAAATAGGGCCTTAATTCGCATACTAGTCCCTTTGATGTTTTGTTCTCCTAGCTAGGGTCCCTCTTCGATAAATTACAATCACTAATATCGGCTTCAATCAATAGTTTTGCTTCCTTTATGGTAAGCCCTAGGGGTCCAGTTCCTGTTGGATACAACATATAGATACATGAGAGTGGATCAACTACACCATATTTTGTGTAATATAACCCATGGAAATGATAAACATGTGCAGCTAGTACGTATATTATGATAAATGTCACTTTATAATTTAAAACATAAAAAGGAAAATATGTAAATCCGAAACGCCTTTTTAACCTAAAGATAACCTAGAGCTTGTACTTCCGATAGTAGACAAGATGCATGCACCTTTCATAAGCCCACAAGAATGGATGGTCCTTAGTCTACAACAGTCGCTATGGTCCACTGGTCCTATGAAATTGATTGATAGTCATTACCATGCATTTAATGTTTTCTATATATTATTTTATTTCATTTTTAACCTATATAATGAAAAAGAAAATAAGAGAGAAAAAATATTTGATTAATTATTATTTTTTAAAATATTTGTTTTATATCTTAAATAAATCATTTTAAATTCTAAGAGTAAATTACATGGATGGTCCTTTAGGTTTATAGCAAATTTCACCAATGGTCCTTTAGTTTCAAAAATTACACCGATGGTCCTTATTTTTGAAAGGTTTTTCACCGATGGTCCTTTACCAAAATGTCCGTTTATTTTTCAGGTTAACTAACATCACATGTGATGCACTTGGGGGTGTTTTGGTCAATTTTTGAAACTAAAGGACCATTGGTGAAATTTGCTATAAACCTAAAGGACCATACGTGTAATTTAAATGAGAAGGGGAAAGACATATTGACCAAAATACCCCCAAAGTGCAATCACAAGTGATGTTAGTTAACTTGAAAAATAAACAGACATTTTGGTAAAGAACCATCGGTGAAAAATCTTTCAAAAATAAGGACCATCGGTGTAATTTTTGAAACTAAAGGACTATTGGTGAAATTTGCTATAAACCTAAAGGACCATCCATGTAATTTACTCAAATTCTAATGAAGGAAAATAGGAGAGAGATAGAGAGAATAAAAGAATGGCTCACTAAAAATGTAAAAAGCTACTACTAAAGTGTGGGGGTTCGAATCTGTGGGTTTCAAACCTGATAGATCGTATAACACTTAGATCAAGCTAATCCATTGATAATCAAGAGAGAAATTGAAGAATTTGTGAGTGTGTGTGTTTAAGGTGTAAGTGTGTGAAACGAGAGAGAATGAGAACTTTCAGTAAAATGTGTATTGAAAAGTGTGGGAAAGCTTTTATTGTAAGTCAAACTTACTACATTATATACTTCTACCACTTAACAAGGTTAATGTTAACTAACGGACTTAAAGGTCAAAACCATTACAATATTAGTCCTAACCTTATTACAATTTTGGTCCTAACAATCTCCCCCTTTTTGATCTTTAAGACGTCATCCCAGTCTTCAGACTCCAGATTCTTCTCATAATCTGTCTTTGGCGAGAAAATATTTTTCTGAACTTCACGAATAAAACATTTCAGAAATCTGGAAAGAATAAAATGTTTTTCGCTGATACTTTTTGAGTGAAGAAATCCTATAACTGATTTACTAAAGATTTGTAAATTTTGGGAAAGGGATGTTAGGTATTAAATATGTTGTAATAGTTAGTCTAGGGGCTAAAGTGTAACATTGTATATAGGTTAGTTTTTATTACCAAAATGGTCCTAACTAACCAAGAATTGAGCCATGGTATAAATACCAAGATGTAAGGCTCAATTCTTTAACTTTTGCACAATTAACATTTCACATTTCCAGCAAATTGTTCTCTCTAACTTCTCTCTACTTTCTCTCTCTAAAACCCTAATCTCCTTCTTCACTTTTATCACCAAAATCATCATCAAACCTCACTAAATGGATTGAATCAGTGTTATTGTGCTTTTCAATTGGTATCAGAGCATAATTTCATCTTGAAAACGATCCAAATCCATCAATTGGTGTTAAAATCAGAAGAATCAGTGGGTTTTTGAAGGTTTTTGAAGAAAAAGGGGTTTAAGATAAAAAATCAGATTTAAGGTACTATTTCTTGTTATTATGGATTGAATAGCTTCCTTTTATTGATATATTAAGCTTAGAATCAAGCTAGGATCGAATCTAATCCATACTGATGAAGAATTAAGGGTTTTGGGAAAAACCATTAAAGCTTCAAAAACCCTCTAAATTCAAATTTTCGAATAGATCTAGGTTGTTTTTGAGTAATATAGTAGTAATGGATTGAAGGAAATAGTATTTGGGTCATTTTGCAAAAAGAATCGAAGATTTTGGCTAAGAAACGACCATTTTAGGATCAAATTAGTGGGTTTTTTCTGTTCTGTTCGTCACTGTTCTGCCAAGAAAGACTTCGGCCCGAGAACAGTAACAAGTTCGGCCCGAACTTCAACCCAAAGTTCGGCCCGAACTTCAACCCAAACTTCGGCCCGAACTTCAACCCCAAGTTCGGCCCGAACTTCAACCCAAACTTCGGCCCGAACTTCAACCCCAAGTTCGGCCCGAACTTCAACCCGAACTTCGGCCCGAACTTCAATCAATCCTCGGCCCGAACTTCTACACAACTTCGGCCCGAACTTCTACGCAACTTCGGCCCGAACTCTTTCTACACTCGCGTGACAAAAGGGGTTGTACTGTAACGGTCATAACTTTCAGCTCGGGTGTCCGTTTCGAGCCCACGAGTAACCAAATCGAAGCTAAAGACGAAGGCTACGACGTGATAAACCCGATCGTCGTTTTCCAAACGCTTGTTTCGATCGCTTAATTTGCGTTTTTGTGATTTTTCGGTCAATTTCCAAACTTCGTTTAGCCCCAGTTTCTAACCCGATCGTCGTTTTTCCCTAATTCGAAAATTTTAGGCACATTTAAAGTGTACTTTATCATCTGGAATAACCAGTTTAAGATTTCGGTAATTTTGAATTTTTGAAGACCAATCCACGGTCTACATCACATATTCTATTCCAGAACCTTCTCATTCTTAAAATTTTCTTTACCCCATTTCAATCAAAATTCTCGTGAATTGTTCTTAACATGACTACCAAAGAAACATTGTCTGCCGGGTCGAATGCCCAGGAGGATAAACAGTGCATTGCCAACCTGGCATTCATGGCAATACCGACTGAGGCTACAGCTGTGTTAGGCATTCCAAAAGATGATGAAAATGAGGTACTCTCTTTCTCCTTTGACTCTTTGTTATCTGATTCAGACACTGATAAATCAGAGAATTCCTTGTTTAATGAAAAACTTTTTACAAAAATTGATGAGAAATCACATTTGACAAAACAAATAACTGATTTGGAATCTGAAAAAGCTCAACTCTTAAATGATTTGAGTGAATTAAGTCAATGTTCTCTTCAAATAACTCAAGTAAACAAGGAATTACAAAATCAGTTGTCTACATCAAAGTCTTCTTTTCAATTTAAGATTTCTGAATTACAAGAAAGTTTACAAAAACAAGTAAACACAACTAATGAATCAAATACGCAAATCTCTAAATTAAAAGAAGAAAATTTAACCTTTCGTCGTCAACTTGAAACTCTTGTTCCTCAAGTCAATCAAAATAACCTTTCAAATCAAAAAACACAAGAGTTACAACAACAGTTGTCATCGTTTCATGCTGCTCACACCAGTGAGGTCAATCGTCTAAATCACATTATTAATACAAAAAACCTTGAAATTTCTAACCTAAAAACCATGAAAACGGTGTCGAGTGATAAAGACGACTCCAAGCAGCTGATAAATGACTTGGCGAATCAACTAAATCGACAACAAACATGGATGAAGTCCGCAGACATCAAGATAAAAGACTACCAAGAACAGTTTAAGATGGCTGACATCGAAATTCAAAAATTGAATGAACAAATCAAAAACATAACAAACGATTTTAAAAAGGAAATCGATGAACAATCAGCAACCATACACAGTCTTACTGTCAAGAAAGAAAATGCTGAAGAACACATCTCAAAACTGGAGCAGACGATTGTGAAAGCTGGTCACACTGAACAAACGATAAAATTAAACCAGCCAAAAGAGTTCAGATCGTTCAAGTCAAAAGTGGGTCTCGGCGCTGAGAACTCCCGTCCTTGGAAAAAGCTGCTGATGTTCTCCCTACACTGTACAACTATGACTACATGAATTTGGGAATCTGGCAAAGCTTTCTTCATATGCCGGACGAAGAAGCAGAAATCGAGAAGTTTAACAGAGAAAAGAAGGAACACGCTCAAATCAGCTTTAACTATTCTGAATTGAACAATACATATAAAAAGAATAAAGCAAAATTTGAAAACAACGAGTACTTCCCGATTGTCACTCCTGAAGAATTTTCCTTATCTGAGGATGAAGTGTTAAAACAAACCGTCGAACCCAAGCTTTATGTTCCATCGTTAATTTTAGAAAAGAAAATCGTTCAACTTGAATCTGAAATTGATGAAACCCACAAAGCATTTGACAAAGAAAAAGAAAAACTTCAAAACAAAATACATAATTTAGAGGACACCATTTTAGAATTAAAAGCTAAAACGAACAATACTGTTTCTCAAAATTCTAAAGCCTCTTTATTAGGACCAGCACCAACAAACCCAGTTCCAATCATCTTGAGGAGAAACTCTAATTCACCTGTCCTAGCTTCCATTAGTACTTTAGAGCCTCGGAGCAAGGAGCCCAAGCCCAATGGAGTCAAAGGAGATGTGCAGTCTAAGAAGCCGAGTTCGTCTAAGTCTAGCACGCCTAAGAAGCCTTGCGAGCTTAAGAAGTCTAGACCATATACGTCTTCAGTTTCTTCTTCCACTGTTAAAATTAACAATAACAACTCCAAAAAATTTAAATCTCCGGCACTTGCATTTGGAACTGTGTATGATGCTTCTGTTTATCGTCCTGTAAATTACTCACCTGATTTTGATAATGTGTGTGTCAAATCTGAAAAACTTGGTAAAAAGATATTGAGAGATAAATCTACAAATAAACAAATTTCTCAGAATGATGATCGATTTTTTGTTAAGCTAAATGCTCCATGTGGTTTAAAAATCAATGTTTTCCATAAATCTGGTAAAATTATAAAATCATGCAAAACATGTTTTCCACAACCATGCAAGAAATCTGTCTCTCATCCACACAAACCAAATGAAAAAGGTTCATCTTCACATGCTTCCAAAAAGGCGAAGAGTTCTTCCAAAACCCCACCAATCTCTGATAAACACTCGTCTTCTCGTCGCAAAGTTTCTCGAGGATCTTCCGCACCTAAGCCAAAGTCTTCAGGTTCCTCAAACAGCGACAACAAAACAACGACCAAATCTTCAACATTTGTGAAATACACTTGGATTAAAAATGAAAAATCTCATTGGATTATCCAATCCTCTGAAAAATCTTTAAAATGGGTCGTCAAATCCACGACATCTGAACTGCCTCTTTGCAGTTCTCCAAAGCTCTAAATTGATCATAAAACAATTCTACATAAAACATCTGTCACTAATCGTATAGGACCCATAGATAATTGGGTACCAAAGATGTTTTAATTGTTTTATGTAGAATAACCAGCAAGGTGTTTGGAGTTCAGAAAGGACTTATACACACTTCAGTGTATGACTCGAGCTTCATCAAATGACTTATACACGCATCAGTGTATAACTCGTGCTTCAACAAGATGACTTATACACGCATCAATGTATAACTCGTGCTTCAACAAAATGACTTATACACGCATCAGTGTATAACTCGTGCATCAACAAGATGACTTATACATATTTCAGTGTATAACTCGCTTTTTAAAGAAATGGCTTTCAAGTACATCAGCTTGAAACCCGCTCTTAACCAGTTTTACTCATAAATGTAAAAACTCTTTCCCACCCTTCTAAAACTGTTTATTTTTCATTACTTATATTTTGTCGAGGGGGAGAAATATTAATTCTAGGGGGAGAATTAATATTTCCAGGGGGAGAAACTTTCTTTTATCAATATTTTTATACCCGTTTGAATTTTTTTTATCGAACAATTTTTTTATCAAACGACAATATCTTCCCATGGTTTGCCAGAACCGGTCTTACCTTCCCAGGGAAATACTTTTTAGCCAAAATTGGTAAATGTGAGGGTATATGTCTAGGGTATAGATTTAGGTGAGTGCAAGGTGATGTGAAAACATGATAATTTTAAGAAAACACATCTTTGAGTGCATCCAAACCGACAATAAACCGGGCAACCTCTCTAATTTGTGATCATTCATGTGTTGAATGATTCACCAGACTTAACTGGCCCAGTCAAGCATTTGCACTCCACCACCAACTACTCAGATTCCTCTCAATAGGAATTTGTTTCAATTCATTAGGGGACGTAGCACATAATCTATCGACTACTCATTTGGAGTATGTTGGTATTGAAATTTTAACCTTCTGCCCCGGGTTACGTCTTCATTTGAATGCACAATGTGTCTAGATCTCACCGCCAAATATTTCCAATTTAGGACACATACACTATTGAAAATGAATCTCCGTGTATTCATCGGAACACTCATAGTGGCATCACAATCTGGTGTTTCACGAGGATTGAGTGGAAATCCTGCTAGAGCTAAAATCGCTCCAACTCTAACTGCAGGTCACACATTTGAATCAACGGTTGTGCAAACGACTATCGATTCATACCGTGTGTTAACGGATACTCTATGCGAGTCCGGTATTTCCTTAATTGTTCAAGTTGCTATGCCTAAATTTTTCCATCTTAAAGGCAACAACTTATGCCGGAAACACATACATTTTCCGATGAAAAATCCATGTTATTCCTACAACGTAACATCATATATGCTGATAAATTGCACATGAGCGTTATAGTTCACTCTCAAATTACTCCTATGATCTGCTATAACCGGCATGATCTTCCCCAGGAGCCACCTACAATATAGGACAACATGTAAGGGTACATAGGTCTAGGTGAGCAGAATCAAGTATCACGGGATCTTGATTGGGGTGCGCTGAGATAAATTTGAGAGGGGGAATGTAGTATGGGGTGCAATTCAGCAAAACATGGTAAAATGAAATGAGGGTGTAGTCGAAAATGAAAAAGTAAGCTTGAGTGAGGAGGGTGTGACAGGGTTAAAGAAAACGAAAAACCCTTCCCAAACTGATAAAAAGCCGGGTTGCCACGTCTCTATCAGATTGCATGTGTTGCTCTCTGATATTGAAATAGACATCATGGACCCAGTGATGCAATGCACAACCCCCCAGCCACTCAAGTATTTCTTAAAAAGTACTTGTTTCATTTCCACGGAGACTATCTCATATGCTATCGACATCTCACTTGGAGATTGTTGATATTGAAACAGAGGACAAGCCTCTCCAGTCCTCGCCTTC
The DNA here is from genome assembly GCA_963853835.1 of Calendula officinalis. Classification (NCBI taxonomy): domain Eukaryota; kingdom Viridiplantae; phylum Streptophyta; class Magnoliopsida; order Asterales; family Asteraceae; genus Calendula; species Calendula officinalis. The sequence continues at coordinate 36,812,668 of OY970827.1, read as the reverse complement.
GTTTGTCCACTAATTGAGTCTAGAACCGATAAACACTTTTAGGACACAAGGCATAATACCAAGCTTATCTTTGTGATAAAGCCGGAACATTCATAGTGATACCAATGTTCTTGGTATTCCACGATGATTGAATGGAAATCCTACCAGTGCTAACATCTATTCCAACACTGAACGTAGGTCACACAGTTTGTGTAACTGTTGTGTTAACGGGTAATCTATGTGATCCCGGTTTGCCCGACTTAATTCGATCATTGCGATTATATGCCAAATGATTTGATCGGATATCTATATCATCATCTTTGGTTCGGTTTTCGATTATACAATGTGATGTATCTTGATTCATTCAAAAGATGCATAAATCATTCTTCATCACATTTTGTATCCATGGGCTTAGAAGATTTTCTTCATTTCACTTCGACGAACTTCACATTTTTCATGATGATCCCGATAAATCTTAATCATCATGAGGGGGAGAAAATTTAATAAGAAGTTCAGATTATGAAGAAAAATGCTTACAAGACTTAAGAGAATATATTAGCACAGTTTTCTCCACATCATAAAGACATATGCACTAATTAAGGGGGAGTAAACAAGAAACCGAAGAAGATCCGTTGAGAAATAATTGTTTGTTTGAGGGGGAGCGTAAACTTCATCAATGTTTTATCCTAAACAACAATTATCAAAGTTCATAAATCGACAAAGACACAACTTCATCAAAAGACTTCCGCTACAAAACAACTCTATCCATGGGTCTACATTGTCGTCGATTTACATGAAATAATTTGTGAAGAAAAAGAAATCGTCTTATCCTCAGAAATTTCTCACAAATTCTCAACATTTCCATTACAAATCTTAAACCGACAAATCATTCTATCCAAACCACGAATAACATTTGGTCAGAACAAAGGTTTGCATTTAGAGCATGAACCTCCTTCATACGTGAGAAAAGGGTAACTGGCCAACAGAATAATTGTTTGTTTGAGGGGGAGCGTAACCGTTATAAACATGTTACCTCAACAACAATTATCACATCATAGATCGACATAAAGCCACAAACTTCAAGAAAAGACTTCCGCTGCTAATCTCTCTATTAATATGAGTCTTATTTTAAGTCGATCTATATGTATCTTCAAAGTAAAGTCTTCAAAATACTTCTAGTGGTTGAAAAGCTACAAGAAGTATCCGTTTTCACATGTTGACAAAGCTCAAGCTGATCCTGATACATCACTATTCAACGAAATTTCTACCAGGTGCAGCTTTTGCTAAAGATGAAGACTTCGAAGATACGCTTCCCAGACTATTGTTACAAAGGGGGAGATTGTGGGTCATATTTAGTTGTAATCAATAGTCTAGGGACTAGTTATGTAACATTGTATATATGTTAAGTTTTATTTAGGAAATGGTCCTAACTAACAAGGAATTAAGCCATGGTATAAATACCAAAGTGTAAGGCTTAATTCCTTAACTTTTGCCATTAATCAAATTCTCATTTCCAGCAATTGTTCTCTCTACTATCTCTCTAACTTTCTCTCTCTAAAACCCTAATCTCTCTCTTCACTTTCCATCTAAAATCATCATCAAACACCATGAAATGGATTGAATATATGATTCTATGCTTTTCAAGGGAATATCAGAGAAGTAAGGATTTGACTGGGTTTTCAGATAATGGAGAGGTTGTTTTTGGAAGTTTGTGGTAGAGGATGAGGATATAATGTTTTTGAATGACTTGTCAGTTAAAGTTTTGAATTTGTGTGTTTGAGTTGGTAAGAATGTTCTGAACGTTAAAAGTTTTGAATGTGTGTGTATGTATGTTTTGTATGTATGAAAGAATGATATGTACTTTTAGGATTTGTGTGTTTGGTTGTTATGAAATTTTGAAAAGAATGATTTAAACGGTTAGGCTTTTGAATGTATGGATATGGATTTTATAAAATTTGGAAAGAATGATTTATTCGATTAGATTTTGGAATGGATAAGAATGTGAATTTGTGGTTTGGATAGAATGATTTGTCAGTTTAAGATTTGAAATGGAAATGTTGAGGATTTGTGAGAAATTTCTGAAGATAAGTCGGTTTCTTTTTCTTCACAAATTATTTCATGTACATCGACAAAAATGTAGACCCATAGATAGATAGAGTTGTTTTGTAGCGGAAGTCTTTTGTTAAAGTTGTGGCTTTGTCGATTTATGATCATTGATAATTGTTGTTAGGGATAAAATGTTGATGAAGTTTACGCTCCCCCTCGAACAAACAATTATTCTTTAACAAGTCTTCTTCGGTTTCTTGTTTAACTCCCCCTTAATCGGTGCATATGTCTTTTTGAAGTGGAGTAAACTGGGCTAATATATCTTCGTAAATCTTGTAAGCATTTTCTTCATAAACTGAACTTCTTAGTAAATTTTCTCCCCCTCATGATGATTAAGATTTATCGGAATCATCATGAAAAATGTGAAGTTCGTCGAGGTGAAATGAAGAAAATCTTCGAAGCCCATGGATACAAATGTGATGAAGAATGATTTATGCATCTTTTGAATGAAGCAAGATACATCACTTTGTATAATCGAAAACCGAACCGAAGATGATGATATAGATATCCGATCAAATCATTTGGCATTTAATCTCAATGATCGAACGAAGTCGGGAAAACCGGGATCACATAGATTACCCGTTGACACAACAGTTACACAAACTGTGTGACCTACGTTCAGTGTTGGAATAGATGTTAGCACTGGTAGGATTTCCATTCAATCATCGTGGAATACCAAGAACGTTGGTATCACTATGAATGTTCCGGCTTTATCACAAAGATAAGCTTGGTATTATGCCTTGTGTCCTAAAAGTGTATTTCGGTTCTAGACTCAATTAGTGGACAAACGAAGGCGAGGACTGGAGAGACTTGTCCTCTGTTTCAATATCAACAATCTCCAATTGAGATGTCGATAGCATATGAGCTAGTCTCCGTGGAAATGAAACAAGTACTTTTTAAGAAATACTTGAGTGGCTGGGGGGGTTGTGCATTGCATCACTGGGTTCCATGATGTCTTTTTCAATATCAGAGAGCAACACATGCAATCTGATAGAGACGTGGCTACCCGGCTTTTTATCAGTTTGGTAAGGGTTTTTCGTTTTCTTTAACCCTGTCACACCCTTCTCACTCAAGCTTACTTTTTCATTTTTCGACTACTCCCTCATTTCATTTTACCATGTTTAGCTGAATTGCACCCCATACTACATTCCCCCTCTCAAATTTTATCTCAGCGCACCCCAATCAAGATCCCGTGATACTTGATTCTGTTCACCTAGACCTATGTACCCTTACATATTGTCCTATATTGTAGGTGGCTCCTGGGGAAGATCATGCCGGTTATAGCAGATCATAGGAGTAATTTGAGAGTGAACTATAACGCTCATGTGCAAATTATCAGCATTTATGATGTTACTTTGTAAGAATAACATGGATTTTTCATCGGAAAATGTGTTTCCGGCATAAGTTGTTGCCTTTATGATTTAAAAGTTTAGGCACAGCAACTTGAACAATTGAGGAAATACCGGACTCACATAGAGTATCCGTTAACACACGGTATGAATCGATAGTCGTTTGCACAACCATTGATTCAAATGTGTGACCTGCGTTTAGAGTTGGCGCAATTTTAGCTCTAGCAGGATTTCCACTCAATCCTCGTGAAGCACCAGATTGTGATGCCACTATGAGTGTTCCGATGAATACACGGAGATTCATATTTAATAGTGTATGTGTCCTAAATTGGAAATATTTGTCGGTGAGATCTAGACACATTGTGTATTCAATTGAAGACGTAACCCGGGGCAGAAGGTTAATTATTTCAATACCAACATACTCCGAATGAGTAGTCGATAGATTATGTGCTACGTCCCCTTATGAATTGAAACAAATTCCTATTGAGAGGAATCTGAGTGGTTGGTGGTGGAGTGCAAATGCTTGACTGGGCCAGTTAAGTCTGGTGAATCATTCAACACATGAATGATCACAATTTAGTGAGGTTGCCCGGTTTAATTTCGGTTTGGATACACTCAAAGGTGTGTTTTCTTGATATTATCATGTTTTCACATCACCTTGCACTCACCTAAATCTATACCCTAAGACATATACCCTCACATTTACCAATTTTGGCTAAAAATATTTCCATTGGAAGGTTAGGCCGGTTCTGGCAAACCATAGGAAGGTATTGTCGTTTGATAAAAAAAAAATATGTTCAATTAAAAAAAATCCAAACGGGTATAAAAGTATTAATATAAGAAAGTTTCTCCCCCTGGAAATATTAATTCACCCCGTAGAATTAGAATTTCTCCCCCTCGACAAAATAATGAAAAGTTTACAGTTTTTAGAGAGGTGGGAAAGAGTTTTTACGTGTATGTGATAAACTGGTTTTGAGCGGGTTTCAAACAAATGTATTTGAAAGCCATTATGTTTAAAAGCGAGTTATATACTGAAGTGTATATAAGTCATTATTTTGAAAAGCGAGTTATACACTGAATTATGTATAAGTCATTTGATGAAGCTCGAGTTATACACTGAAATGTGTATAAGTCATTTACTTGAAGTGCGAGTTATACACCGTTTTGTGTATAAGTCCTTCTGATTAAGAACGGGTTATACACTGATGTGTGCATAAACCATATTAGTTGAAGTGTGAAACAGTTTAAGCTTTGAGATTTAGCATACCAAGTTTAGACACAAGAAAGTTAAAACGTTTTTCATCTAATGCCTTGGTAAACAAATCAGCTAATTGATAATCTGTAGAAACAAAGTACAATTCCACATTACCATGTTCAACATGATCTTTTATAAAGTGATATCGAAGATCGATATGTTTAGTTTTTGAATGTTGAACAGGATTGCATGAAATTGCAATTGCACTTCGAGAATCACAATATAAAGGAATATGACTGTATAAAAAGCCGTAATCTTTTAATTGTGATTGCATCCAAATTACCTGGGATAAGCAGCTTGCAGCAGCAACATATTCTGCCTCTGCAGTTGAAAGAGACACGCAATTTTGTTTTCGTGAAGACCAGCTCACCAGTTTATCTCCCAGAAATTGAACACTCCCAGACGTACTCTTTCGATCCAACATGCATCCAGCATGGTCAGCATCAGAAAAGGCAGTTAAATCAAAGGAAGTTTCTTTAGGATACCAGAGACCAAGATCTCGAGTGCCCTTTAGATACCGAAATATTCGTTTAACCGCTTGAAGATGAGATTCTTTGGGTGCTGCCTGATACCGAGCACAGATGCATGTAGAGAACATAATGTCTGGTCTACTCGAAGTCAGATATAGTAAAGATCCGATCATCCCCCGATAGTGGGTAACATCAACAAGTTTGCCATCCGGATCAGCATGTAATTTCGAACCAGGCGACATCGGCGTCGATATTGGTTTACAATCATCCATAAGATATTTCTTCAATAAATCAGTGATATATTTGGATTGATTGATGAAAATTCCGGTCGGTAATTGGCGAACTTGAAGACCAAGAAAGAAATTCATTTCACCCATCATGCTCATCTCAAAACGTTTGACCATAAGAGCAGAGAATTTCTTGCAATATTTTGGATTTGTAGAACCAAAAATTATATCGTCGACATAAATTTGAATAAGAACAATGTCTTCCCCTTGACGTTTGATGAAGAGAGTTGTGTCGACTTTTCCTTTAGAAAAACCAGACTCAACTAAGAATTTTGATAATACATCATACCACGCCCGGGGAGCTTGTTTTAAACCGTACAAAGCCTTGTCGAGAATATAAACATGATTAGGCAAGTGTGGATCTACAAAGCCGTCGGGTTGATGAACGTACACTTCTTCTTTGAGAATGCCATTTAAAAATGCAGTTTTTACATCCATCTGATAGATAGTAAAATTCTTATGTGCTGCATATGCTAAGAATATTCGAATGGCTTCTATACGGGCTACAGGAGCAAAAGTTTCTTCAAAATCAATGCCTTCCTGCTGAGCATACCCTTTTGCAACTAGACGTGCTTTGTTCCGAATTACAATTCCATTTTCATCCTTTTTATTTTTGAAAATCCACTTTGTACCAATAACAGATTTGCCAGGAGGTTTTGGAACAAGACGCCAGACTTTTAATCTTTCAAACTGATATATTTCTTCTTGCATAGCAATAATCCAGTCTGGGTCTGAGAGAGCTTCACTGACCTTCTTTGGTTCATTTGAGCTTAAAAATGCAGTATACTGACATTCATCAGCAGTAGCTCGTCGGGTTTGATCATAAGATTCAGGGTCACCGATTATCTGATGTAAAGGGTGCTCTCTTGTCCATTTAAGAGAATGAGGAAGTGGAATTTGACCTGGATTAATATTTGAGGTATCAGTGAATTCAGGATGAGGAATTATCGCAGTTTGAGTAGGTGATGGAGACGGTGGATGAACAACCCGTTGAACGTTGAATTTAGAAAAATCTATCACCAAAGGTGGAGGTTGAGCTGGAACTATAGATAAATCGAAAGAAGTAGCAGCTTGACCAGAAGGTGATGATTGAGTATTCGTGGGTTGAGAATTGTCCGGAGATGCTTGATGTAGTACAGGTGAAGAATTTTCCGGAGATGATGAAGCCTCAGGTTGTGAAACAATAGGTGATGAAGAAAAATTAGTAGGTGGAATAGTAGAAGTAGGAGAAGGAGAATCCGTTGAACTTGAAGTATGAATATCAGGAACAGAGATAGATTGAACTTCAGCTACTGTTGGAAATGGAACGCCAGCCTCCTCCAGTAAAATATGTCGAATATTATGATAATCATCATAAAAATGACGAAATAAAATATCCAAATCATTTTCAGATGTTGAAGGCGTTGACGATGGTGAAGGAATTACAGCATTTGAAGTAACTGAATTGATAGGAAACGTCTCATCAAAATTAACATTAACACTTTCTCTGATCGTACGTTTTGATCGATTATAAACTCGATAAGAAGCAGATTCTCTTGAATATCCCACAAAGATTCCTTCATCAGCTTTTTCATCAAATTTATTCAACTTATCTTTATCATTTAGAATGAAACACCGACTCCCAAAAATATGTAAAAATTTAATATTTGGAATGCGGTTATTGATCAGTTCATAGGGAGTTTTGTTGTATGCTTTGTTGATGAGTGAACGATTTTGAGTGAAGCATGCTGTACTCATAGCTTCTGCCCAAAGAGATAATGGGAGTTTTGAATATGAAAGCATGGTACGAGCAGCTTCAACAAGAGTTCGATTTCTTCGTTCAACAACGCCATTTTGTTGAGGTGTTCTTGCAGCGGAAAATTGGTGAGTAATACCAACTGAGTCAAGAAAAGAATCTAAAACTTGATTTTTAAATTCAGTTCCATTATCAGTGCGGATGGTATGTACTTTTAAATCTAAATTGGTTTGAGTTTTCTTGAGGAAGGATATGATGATATTAGTTGTTTCATCTTTTGTACGTAGGAAATGAACCCATGTGTATCGAGAATAATCATCAACAATAACCAACACATACCGTTTTCCTGCTAAAGATTGAACGCTCATAGGTCCACATAAGTCCATGTGAAGTAATTCAAGCGGTTTTGAAGTACTTTGAACTGGTTTAGACTTATGAGGTTTCTTTGTCATTTTTCCCATCTCGCACGAAGAACATAGATGATCTTTTTCAAATTTAAGATCTGGAAGACCAGATACATGTCCACCTTTCACCAACTTATTGATGTTTTTGAAGTTAAGATGAGAGAGGCGACGATGCCATAACCAAGATTCATCTGATGAAGCTGTTGACATTAAGCAAACTTCTTCAAGTGGAACTACATCGTTTAGATTGATAGTAAACAGATTTGACTCTCGAGTTCCAGTAAGAAGTTCTTCTCCATCATATGTACGAACAGCACATTTCTTTGTACGAAAATTAACTTCTAATGTTTTATCGCAAAATTGACCGATACTAAAAAGATTATGAGCGAGATCTTCAACATAGGTTACATTTCGAATTATTAGGTTGTGTCGGATGATATCTCCAATTCCCATAATAGCAGCTAAATGGTCATTACCAAATCTAACGGTACCCAAATATTTGACTCTAAAATTTGTTAACAAATTCTTGTTTCCGGTCATATGTCTTGAACAACCAGAATCAAGATACCATAAATTCTACATAAAACAATTAACAAAAGGTACACAATCAGATATGGGTCCTATACGATTAGTAATGCATGTTTTATGAAGAATTAGTGAATATGATTTGAATTTAGAGAGTTGGAGAACTGCAAGGAGGCAGTTCTGGATTTGTTACTTTGATAGACCATTTGAAGGATTTCTCAGGTGAGGATAAAATCAATTTTGATTTTTCATTTTGGATCCATGTAAATTTAACAAATTTGGAATTCTTTTTAGATGAAGTCGAAAAACTGGAGTTTGATGATGTATGTGGAGTCACAGTTCGATAAACTAATTTGGTTGGTTTAAGTGTAGAAACCACACGATTTACTGATTTTGTCGAGTTAGATTGAATCCGAGATTGTGGTTTAGATGTGGATGTTGAAGTATTGGATGAAGAAACTACACGATAAACAGATTTTGACGGATTAGGATAAGAACGTGTAGATGAAGATGTTTGCGATCGAGCAAGCATTGTTTTGCAATGTTTTGGATAACAAGTGATACATGAATGAATGATTGATCCGTTTTTATGAAGAACATCATGTCGTCGACCACAAGGAGCATCTTTTCGAACAAAATATCGTGTATCATATTGAGAAATTGGTGTATTAGTTTTTCTATCAAAATAAACCTTTTTACCAGTTTTGTCAGTTTTAACAATCAAATTAACACCATTCACAGTGAAATTAACAGGACGATAAATTGCTGAATCATAGACAATTCCATAACATGTAGCAGGTGAAATCAACGTTGTTGAGTTCTTACATTTATTAGAATTTGAAAAAGAAGAAGCTAAAAACGAGGAAGAGCTAGACTTCTTAAGTGCATTTGACTTAAGCATACTAGACTTAGACGACTTAGACTTCTGAGACTTCTCAACTGCTTTCATCCTGTCTTGCATCGGTGTTTTAAGATTGGAATTTAAAGTTTTATCTGAACAATGTAAAACATGAGAATTAGAATTTCTTCTTAAAAGAATTGGAGTTTTAGGAGAAGAAGAATTCTCATTGACTGATTTTGATTTTGGAGAAGCACTGTGACTTGAAACAGATTTTATTTCAACAATTTTATCTTCTAAAGCATGAATTTTTGATTGTAAAGCAGATTTTTCTTTGTCAAATGCCTTTTGGGTTGCATCTATTTCGGTTTCCAATTGATAGATTTTCTTTTCTAGAATTAGAGAACGAATGTAAACTTTACGGGTTACTTTTTCTTGAAGTACCGCATTTCCTTTGATCTCAAATTCTGCAGGTGTAATAATTGGAAAATATTCATCATTTGTAAAATTTGCCTTTTTAGTTTCATAAGTTTTATTTAATTCATTGTAATTGAAACTAATTTGTGCATTCTCTGATTTAGCTCTGTTGAATGCTTCAATTTCTTCTTCCTCATCGGTCATACGAAGGAAACTTTGCCAAACATCAACATGTATGTATTTGGAATCATACAGTGTTGGAAGCACATTACAAGCCATCTTCAGATATTCTGGATTGTTCGCCCCCAGTCCTTCTCTTGAATTGAAGTATTTGAAATCTTTAGGCTTGTTCAAGTGAATTGTTTGATCAGTTTGTCCTCGTTTGGCAATGATTTCTTCAAGATTTTTGATGTGGTAAGAAAGTTGAATTTTATCATTTTGTAGTTGATGTATGACATTTTGTTTGCTATTTAATTCTTGTGATGTTTGAATGTCTTTTTCATGAAGGGTTTCTGATAATTCTTTTATTTGTGTGTTAAAAGATTTAAATTGACTCTCATTATCATCAAATTCTTTTTGTTTACGTTCCAACCAGTTTTTAGTGATTTGATATTCATTCCATGCATCAATGTATAACTTGTAATATTTATCATTGTCAGCATTTGATGTGGAACTTTGTGTATTTTTAAGATTGGTCAACTCAATTTCTTGTTCAGAAATGGTATGAGACAAATGTTGAATATCAGTCTCATATTTAACAGTCAATTCTGAAATTCGATTTTGTAACGTCAGATTCTTTTTCTCAAAATTTTTATTTTGTCTAAGAATATGAACAAGTTGTGTATTATGATCAAGATACTGTTCATTTTCGTTTTCTAGTTCATCTAATTTTCCTTGAAGTAAAGTATTTAATTCTTTTTCATCCAAAAGATTTTGTTTTAAAGATTCAATTTCAGAATTCTGGTTTGTTGCAAAACAATTTTCAGAATCAATTGTACTTGAAGAATTAGATAAGAGAGAACTAAGTACCTCTATTTCTTTGTTAGCCTCTTCATTGAAACGATCAGAAATCTCAGCATTCTCACGAGCCATAAAGCATAGATTTGCGGAATGCTCTTCATCTTCAGGATCAGAATCGTCCATCCAGCTTAGATCCTCAGCTAACAACACCTTTCCCGCCTCGATTTGCTTAGCCATGAGCATCTTACGTTTGAAGTAATCAGAATTCCTAACTCTAGGTTTCTTGCAATCTCGAGAGAAATGACCAGGAAGTCCACAGTTATAACATTTCTTTGTCGGATCCAAAGGTGTTATTGTGGGTTTGTCAGTTGTATTTGATGCAGATGGAGCAGACTTGAAAGTGGATGAAGATCTCTGATTGTTGTTTGTAGGAGTTGGATAATACTTCTTCTCATATCTTGAGATGAAAGACATAGCTTGCAACAGTTGTTCTAATTCGCTCTCCATCTCTTCTTTTGTATCTTTGACAGGTTCTTCTGATTTTTCTTTCAGTTTACCAGATGAATTTGACTGGTATTGTCTTGTAAGAAGAGCAAGAGTATCAAGAGTGTTTGCATTTTCCTGTTTGGTTTTGACTATATCTTTCACCATTGGAGCATTTTGAAGTAAATACTCATACAGTTCATGCACATCAATTGAGCTCAGATCTTTATGTTGCATGGCACTGTTACCAAATGTAGCCCACTCAGGTAGTAAACTGTTGATGAACTTGATGTTAATCTCCAAATTTTCCTTCTTCAAGTTATTCCTTCGAAGTTCATTCAACAAGTTGCAGTAACGGTGATATGTGCTTTCTAATTCTTCCCCGGTGGAAGCTTTAAACGATTGATAAGCATTCAGAGTGGTTACCATCTTGGCTTTATTCCCTAACACAGTGCCTTCCATTTGCTTTCGAATTTCATCCCAAATCTCCTTACCGGTTTCTAAACTGTCCAAGCTGTTATAAATTTCGTTCGGTAAACTCTGAAGTACGAATGAAAACGATTGAAGATCTGCTTTAGCTCGTAGTTTTTGTTGAGCATTGTATCTTGATTTAGGAAGCGGGGTTCGACCTCCAAGAACTGGCGGTGTTGCATTTGGTGCAGCTATTACATCTTCGTAGAATACCGCTTCACCATTTTCGAGTGAGTCACGTATTTCAGTTGCCAGTTCTTGATTTTTGATAAAATGGAGGAACCGTTTCTTCCATTGTGCGTATTCACCTCGGTATAAGACCGGAGGTTTGAGATCGGTTCCGATCGACAATGCATCTCTTGACGTCATTTTGTTGTCAAACTATGTGCCGAACTATGTAAAAAATAAAATTGAACCGAAATAGGTATCAAATTTGGTGAAAATTGTTTGGGCCGAACTTCTACAAGTTCGGGCCGAACTTCTTTTGGTCTTAAACCTCGGGCCGAACTAGTTGTTGAACTTCGGGACGAACTATTAACCAAGTTCGGGCCGAACTAGTATTTTAGGAAGTGAGCCGAAGTAGTGAGTAGTTCGATATGGTAGCTCGGGCCGAACTTGTGTACAACTTCGATCTGGGCCGAACTTGTTCTTTTCACTTCGGGCCGAACTACTGTGATGTTCTCTGGGCCGAACTAGAAATGAAATGAACTTCGGGCCGAACTTGTGCAGTTTTACAGTTCGGGCCGAACTATAATCAAGTTCGGGTAGAACTAGTATTAAAGACTTGGGCCGAACTTCTTTTTAAAGACTTGATTTATTCTTCGGGCCGAACTACAAATAAAAAGAACTTCGGGCCGAACTAACCTTGGGCCGAGCTATGTAGTTCGGGCCGAACTAAGGAAGCCGAACTTGTTCATCAATATGAAGCCGAACTACTTCGAGCGTATGAACACTTCGAACAAAAACTTCACCAATTCAATCCTATTATGCTCAATTCTCAACCGATTTGAATGATTCTTCTTCCTAAATGCTCGAAATACAATTGCTAATACTTTGATACGATCAATTTCTTCAATCCATAACATATAAGCTTCGAATCTTCGATTTACAGTAAGTTTTTCACTCTTTCACTTTTTCATCAAAATCACAAAATTGAAGCGATCTGTTGACGGATTGGATCGAATTTTGATTCTATTGTGTTTAGAAACACTGGAGAAACACTAATCCATGCTCAAAACTTCAATTCCAACGAAAAATTTACAACATTAAATTTTCAATGACGAACGAACTTTTCTTCAAACTTTCTCAGATCTTCATCGAATTAAGCTGAATTTGGATCCACTCACAGAGAGTTTTTGCTCTGATACCAATTGATAGATCGTATAACACTTAGATCAAGCTAATCCATTGATAATCAAGAGAGAAATTGAAGAATTTGTGAGTGTGTGTGTTTAAGGTGTAAGTGTGTGAAACGAGAGAGAATGAGAACTTTCAGTAAAATGTGTATTGAAAAGTGTGGGAAAGCTTTTATTGTAAGTCAAACTTACTACATTATATACTTCTACCACTTAACAAGGTTAATGTTAACTAACGGACTTAAAGGTCAAAACCATTACAATATTAGTCCTAACCTTATTACAATTTTGGTCCTAACAAAACCCACTTCTAATTCTTACAACCCATAAAGCAAACATCTGTAATCATTTTCAAACCCATTCTTTATTCCCAAAATTCAACAAACAAACACATCCTTAGGTTATTTACGTTCTTTAGCTAGCTTATTTAAAAGCGTTCATTCTTCTTTGAAACAAGGTAATAAACTAACCAAATACTATCTCCTGCGGTGTCTTTTGATCCTACATAAGCTAACATATAGTTTTTACGGAAAAAATATAAACTGTTTAAATAAGCTTTACCGAAGCTTTTTACGATGCTTTTGAATTAGGGCTGGCAAAATCAAACTCGACCGGTCAACTCGACTCATCTAGAACCCGAAATTAGCAGATTGGGTCATAACTGTTAACCCGTGGGTTGTAAACGGGTCAACCCGTTTACAACCCATCATAAAATAAGTCGGGTTGGATTCAAATTTACAACCCATTTATGAACCGTCAACCTGTTTAAATATTATATATATATATATCTTAAATGCATAATATAATACAATATATTACTATTTATTTATTTATTTTAAATACATAATAAAATACATATTACTCCGTATAATTTAAAATCTGACATACATATAATATAAGTCACGTATTTATCTTCTTTGAAAATGAAAAGTCTAAATGTCCTAAATCTCTTATAAGATATTTGTGTTATACTATTATTTTAATATTTAATATTTTAAAAGAACAACTTGTTACAGAACAATAGACTTAAAAGAAATTTTATTTGTATTTTGCAACTAATCAACTGTTATGATCCCACATTGGCTAGAGTAAAAAAGTAAATGGTGGCTTATAAGCCTAAGTGTCCCCTCCTCCTTCAAGCTAGCTTTTGGGAGTGAGTTCTACACTTGGACTTATGAGCATGGTGCGAGCCTAGTATGGGATGGGTTCGTATCATCAACTTATTTGGGTATTTTAGGTATATTAGTCTTTAATTAATATGTGTGTTTTTTTCTTCTTTTTTTATAAATTGATGTTTTATTGGGTCAACCTGTATATGACCCAAACCGTTTAATAAATAGGTTGAGTTGAATATCTCAACCCGTATAGATAAAAATGTTGGATTGGGTTGGGATTTTCAACCTGTGAACCCAAACATGTGTTTATGACCCAACCCGCATTATTGCCACCCCTATTTTGAATCCCCAAAAGTGAGTGTATCCCCACTTGGTACAACAACTTTTTAGATCCAATTATTCACCATCACAATCTGCTTTAGTTGGAACTTGTTTGATTACTAATGCAGTATAATAGACCCTTTTTAGGCCATTTAAAATATCTAGCATTGTGTGCCTGCTATATTAACTAAAAAGTTAGTACAAAAGAGTATTCTCATTTATAACGAGCTCTTTATAGATGTCCGGGCTTTAATCGTAATGTACATTACCTAATTGTTGTCGTGACTATTTCTGAAATTTCCACTGACTTTCTAATAGATATTTACAAACGAAATGATCAGATTTAGAGATGATTTCAGAGTTAACAAAATAAGTTGTACACATAATGCTAAATTCTTGCTTTCGTGACACTTTTGTGGTGTGCACATTCTTTATTATTGCTTTGCTTTCAAGTCATTTTAATTAACCCCCAAAAGGGTGCACCTGTCAGAAACCCTGATTTAATACTTTTATAGTACAAAGAAGATATCATTTTTAAGATTTAGAAAAATCATTACTTTTCTAGAAGAAAAATAAATATAGTGGAAGTGCACCAATACCATATTGATACCTCTTATTTTATTCCCATTAAAACACATGCAGTTTGATGCTTTGTCAGAAAAACTATTAAAATATGGTTTCTAATTCCTATCCAACCATATACATATATAAATATAAAGGGTTGGTTAGGTTTAGATGAGAAAAGCCTCTAATGATGTGTACATGAGAACAAAATAATATCCGTACCCAATTATTGCGAATGTATCTTACATATATTCTGCAGAACGAACAGAATTATAGATTTATAAAAATATACATTATATTTATAAACTAAAATATCTGTAACATTATAATTAAAAAATATTATTTATGTATAGTTGAAAATAATAAAAAAAATCCTTGAAGAATGTTATTAGAGCATCTCCAATAGTAGCTTTTTTAAAAGCTTTTTACTATTACAATAAATCTTTAAAAGACTTTTTACCATTGGAATAGCTAGCTTTTCTAAAAGCTTATTGCAATGACTTATTCTCTACTAAGCTTTTAACTTACTTTCAATGTTTGCCTTTTTTAATCCTCTATGTTTAATAACTTTTCATTTTAAACCTTAAATACATAATATATAAATTCTTTATTATATTTTTATTAGTTAATATATAAATTATATAATATCTAATGCTAATTATTACAATATTTTTGTATGAAATATTTAAAAAACTATTATATTTAGTAAAATGTTAAAAAATTGTCAAATTATATATAGGGGGTATTTATAAACATTTGAGATAGATAAAGCTAAATTAGAAATTTTATAAAAGAAAAAGCTTATTGGAAAGGTTAACCATTGGAGATGTTATTTATGAAAGAGTTTTTGGTTAGTGGAATGTTGATATGATAAAAGTAATAAGCTTTTGAGAGGTTAACCATTTGGGATGCTCTTATAGATAATATAAGGCACACTCACTTTGAACTTATGTGTATAATCATGAAACTTTGATTTTTCTCACAGATATAAAATAATTGAGTTTGTTCTTATGCTTGTGCACTTGCATATAGCTAGGCTACACCTACACTGGGGCTAGATGCCTTGTAGGAAAACTTTTCCTTTTGGCATGTTAATCCGCCTAACTTGTTATTTTCATTTTCGTTTTTTTATATAGGTGCATCATCATGGAAAATGAAATAACGTACGAAGTGTAACATATTCTAGGCTAATCAGATAAATATATCATAAATCATTTGGTGATGTAGTACATTGCTTTGCAACTTTTATTAAGTGAATATATGTTCATATTTCACCAATTAAACATTCCGGTACGATTTTGTTGTGAAACATACGTGTAGGTTAACATACACGCTAACGATTTTGGTAATTAAGTGTATTAATAGTCTCTATCTTTTTCTAAAGTACTAGAAGGATATTCGTGTAATGCGGCGCATATACCGTATAACTATATTTTGCGACCAATTGGTGGTGGTGGTGGTGGTGGCGGCGGTATTGTGACCAATATATTAACTATATTTTGAGTTAATAACGCAGAGATCGTAAGTTCAAGTCATGCATGGTGTATATTTTTAATAAACACAAATATGTCACAAAATAACAAATATATTGGTTGAAAATTAAGTTTTGCTAATTTGTGATGGTGTCAAATACATTATATTCCCTACGTCCCACAAAAAAATTCTCATTTATCATTCAAATTTTGTCCCACAAAAGAGTTCACATTTCTCAAATTTGAGGGGCCCACTTAATAAAATAATATTATTATATATGAATCCACCAATAAAACTCTCTCTCTCCACCACTAACAAACTTCCTAAAAGTTTGTGCCCATGAGAAATGAGAATTTTTTTTGTGAGACGGAATATATAGTAAAGATAACTTTTAGTGAGTTTTATGATCTAAGTTTTTTAATGTGTAATTTCAATGGTCAGTATTCTTTAATTCAAGGTAAAATTCAATTAATGTAACTGTTAGAGGTTATTACTCTAATAATTAAGGTGTGTAAGTGTTAAACTTACTATAAATATTCCTTTTTGTTACAATACTTAGGAAATTAATTACTTATTTTAAATTCCGCATTTGTTTAATTGTATTTAGAAAGAAAAAATTATGCAAATAAAAGAATTAGTTGCAATTAATTAGTAGTCAAAGTTAGAATAAAAAACCACCGCTATAAAAAGCCTTTGCCGATAGTTAGAAACGTCTTTTTCCGTTGGATTTCCAACAAAAAATATCCGTCGGAAAAACCTTGGTTGGAAGTATTATTTTTCCGGCAATGACAAATATAATTTCTGACGGACGAAGCCGTTGGAAATATATCGGAAAAGACATTTTAAATGCACAAACATGCCCCATATCAAACACAATATATACCAAATTCACTACCAAATATGCATTAAGTAACAAATATCCAAGTAACAAAAATCTAGAGACGATTTCAAATATCCAAAATGTTGGAAAATAAAATAACATTGTTGTTCAAATAACTACCGTGATTATAGCCTGAAGGTGTCAAATGTTCATTCATAATCTTTGCAAAAGCTTTTACCCTTTAGCTTCTCTTAAAAGCTTTTCAGATTTTTTCTTCTGCTCTTCAAGTAGCTCTTTAGCCGTTGTACCTACAAGTTAAATACATATACTGTAGGGTCATCTCGCGCGTTGCTGCGTGGTAATTTCATATGATATCCAAAAGAATGTTTATTAGTATTTATACATACAAAATATTATTTTATACGGAGTATTAAAAAGCAAAATACAGGTTCAAAGATATTTGTTTTCAAAAATACTTCCGATGACATAATTCTTAAATATAAATATAATTTTATATTAATACTTTTTCAAATTAAAAAAATATATTTCAAGATATTTTTTAGGAGTAAAAAAACCCCCTTAAAGTAAACACAGGTTCACCATCTTCTCACAAAACCGGTAGTTATCATGAGATTAGTCAAAGTCTACCTCATCTCCCACCTATATATGGGGCAAGACCTTTAGCAACTATTTGATGACATGTCATTTTAGTGCATTTTTATTGGTCCAAAATGGTGACTCAAAGGGCATTATAGGAAAAAAAAAATATGACATTTATAGTTGGAGGTTTTCAACAATTAATTTTGTAATTTATGACAATTTTACAACGGTTTTATGATAAAAAAATAATTTTTTTGGTAAGTCATTAATGCACTAAATAACGTCTTTTTTGGTAAGTAATTTATCACTTGTCAGCCATTCATTCTATAATACCTAATTTCCTATTCATTTGTATTGTTATATTGTAGAATTCGACTTCTGCCCACAGTTTGTGTTTTTTCAACATTTATACTAATTTAGACTGTTGTTGCTAAGTTTTTTGTTTGTGGAATTGACACCTTAAGTTGCTTACATATTTGTCATGCTTACGCATTCATGCTATGTAATTATATATGTCCATTGTTATATTTAGTTACTTCATGAAATTTGTCATTTGTTGTTGGTTTATAAGATGGTTACAGTTTAATGGCTTGTTGGATTTATACGATTGTTATTGTTGAATTTATGTCCGTTTCACTTTTATTTTACATTTTGTTTTTGATGTTGAAACGGGTCAACTTATCCACCGCACACACTGTTTAGCCCATTTTGTTTAGAAAAAGTATAATATATCGTAATTGTTATTTTATACTACAAAAACATTTTTCTTACAATAGTAATAATTAATGATCGTGAAGAAAACAAATTTATGACATTGTATGTATTTCTTAATAGATTTTAGTCTATTACCTACTACTTCCTCCGATTCAAAGGAAATAATACACTCTGGATTTCACGGTTTTTGAGGCAAAAGATTATAATGATTGTTAAATTAAATTAATTGGATGATTAGTGGGAAATTGGTCCCACACATTTTTAATAAAGTGGGTTGATGATGTTTAAAAGTAAAAACTAATGGTAAATGAGTCATTTCACTTTGTTAAAGTAGATAGTTAGTGGGGGTGTATCCCGCTATTTTTGCCAAATAAGGTAATTTTTCAAAGTGTATCACTTATTTTGAATCACCCATAATAAAAAGTATATCACTTATTTTGAATCGGAGGAAGTATTTCATTTGACCCGCCCCATATTAGCTTTAAAAAAAAAAAATTTGACACGTATGACATAAACCATTTAAAAATTAATGGGCAGAAATTCACAATATTTGAAAATATGGTGAAACAATGCCAAGCAATTACTGAGTCTATATTAACAAGATCATAATCGATTACAACTAACACAAAAAATAACATTTTTATTCTATTGTTAGATAAAGAATCATATGTTATATCCATAAATGTGATCCGAATATGGATTATTTTGAAATCATAACAGGTCAATGTTGGTTTAATTATATAACATCCATTGTTGTTTCAATACTGAGTCATTCTCGCACATACACACAAAATAGTTGACATATCTTACATTATTTTCTTTGAAACTAGTATGTATATATAAACTAATGTACACACTTGAAAAAAATATATATAATGAAAAGTTAATGTATAAACTTGAAAAAAATTAAGAGAGCCTTAAATTTAGTCAACAAAGGTCGCAAGATTAAAGAGTTTTTATAAACATTATGTTGTCAGTAATCGGTCGCAAATTACCTACAGATAATTTCCAACGGAAAAATCAGTCAGAAAATTAATAATACCGGCCTTTAATTTTACACAATCTCCAATCCAGATATATATAAGAACCTATGAAGCTCCATATTCAATCATTTTCATGATCAATATTTCACACACAATACAATATCAATTGTGGTAGTTACATGTTCCATAGTTTGTTGCACATTACTTTTTATTTAGTTTAAATATAGAAATATGGTATTCAATCTTACATATCTTCCTTCTTATTTGATCAATACACATATCTAAATTAAAAGATGAGATTAGGAAAGAATATTAGTGAATTACACATGTTAAGTATTTTATGGATAAGGGAATGAAATAAGAAAAAGTAGTAGTAAACAATATAATTTTTTGGGTTAGAAGTCGACAGTATTTTATGGATAAGGGAATGAAATTAAGTAATTTTTTTTGTTACCATTCTCAGATATGATGTTAGATTGAGATTGCAGTACTCCAAGTCATCCTCCAATTAAGATCCTCAATTTCCAGGTGTTTCAATTTCAAAGTGTTAGTTTTAGTGGAAATGCATTGACTATAAAAGATTTTAGTCCACTGAATTGTTTATTCATTATCTGGCTAGCTACTTTTCACTTTTAGGATCACTAAAGCTATAATTTTATTGCTCTTGTTTATTGAAGTATATATATATATATATATATATATATATATATATATATATATATATATATATATATATATATATATATATATATATATGTAAAAATGTTATTATGTAAGTTTCTCAGGAAACCTCCACTGCTAATTAATATGTAGTTCTTGTTTTGTTTTTTATCTTTATATTTTCATATGCTTTAGTCAAATATAAATATTATAACTGTATTTAATTTGTGGGTTCTATACTGACTTGTTTGCAAGCATCATTAGTGAAGGTATATATGTTCAAAAAATATACATATGTTGAATTAAATGTATGTTGTAATCTTGTTATTAAACAGTACAAACTGCAAAAGGTTGGTCGATTTAGAAGAAAAAAAAAATTATAACTAGAATATAATTTTTTTAACGACGATTTTTTCATGTAAAAAATTCACCAATTAGAATTCAATTTTCAAAAAAAAAAGAAGAAGTTGGTATTGGAAAAAATCAATACAAAAACTAACAATAAGCTAGAAAATTATATTGTATAATAAAAGTTCAATAAGTAATCCAAAATACTTTCTAAATGCTACAATATTGTTAATAGGTGTTGTAACGTAATGAAATAATTTGTTTAAATTGTTGCTGTAACCATTACCAAACCTTCTTCTAGTCATTTCCTAAATGTTTATTTAACAAAAAGATCAAATCCTTCAAGTCTAGAATATCATTTCAAACACTATTACCAATATCATATTACTAAGTTTTATATAATGATAATTTTGAAAGAAAGGGATGGTGCAGTGTATGGTTGGTGTGGGGTTAAAAGCTTAAAAAATGAAGTGAAATTGTTGCATGAAATGATTGGTTAGTTTGATGTGTGTAAAAATCGGGGTGATATCGATGTTGCTTCAATATGTGTCAGCCCGACAGTATATATTCCCCTTTGCCTACTTTTCTTTTACCCTTTTAAATCATGCATTACATTGCCGACAACCTTTTCTACAACTTTTCATCTCTATATTTTTTCACTTCTTTTCTTTAGTTGAAGGAACTATAGGTTGATTAACTAGTACTAAATACATCTAAAATAAACCATATGGTGATTAACTAGTACTAAATACATATAAAATAATTTCCTAAACTCACGTATTTAATTCCTTTTACGGATAAATATGGACCAGAAAAAGTTCAGAAACAACCATAAAATAGTTGGCATGTATGAATGTATGATTTACTAATACTCTTAGATAATCTTATCTTTTGATTTTAACACTTATATTAATTAAAGGGTTTTGTTAATGACAGCCCATAGGGCTGTCTCTTACGTGCATAAAATGTTTATACATTCATTGATGGAGTAGTGTTCTTAAAATTCAGGGGGTGATTTTTAAATTATTTTTGTTTTTTTATTTAAGGGCTGTCATTATCATTTCTCTTAATTAAATGGGTAGGAAAATTAGTTACATATTTAGCTAGAAACAATGTCATGTAAGCCCATTTAGTAGGAAGATTAAAACCAAACAATATGCATTGGGCCCATTATTCCGATGGTAAGCCCATTTATCCCCTTTCCAGTTTAAACGAGGACGGTGGTTGTGGGCCCTGTGCCTGGGATAAAGTATAAACACCACCAATTCCAAATGATGTTAGAAGCAATGTTTTAAAATCTGGATTTTGAATCGGACCGGGTGATTCTTTAAAAACGGTCGAATCTGTTGGACCGGCTCAACCTGATTAAAATACTATAGAACATTTTATTAAATTAGTTATGTAAAAGGTATATAAATGCAAAAAATTTCTAAAAATTTATAAAATAAATATTATAAAAATCTAAAAAATTATAAAAACTATTTTTCCAACAAAATTCAACATTTTGAGTTTGTAATCTATAATAAAAAAGAGACATAACACTTAACATTCAACTAGAAACTTGGTGTCTTAAACTGCAAAACATATAAGCTTCAAACGTATAATAAATAATACAAAAATTCAATTTTATTTTAAAATAATGAGATTAAAATAAAAATACACTCCGACTGGCCGGTCTGACCGGGGTTCGCAGTTAACCCGGCCGGTTCGACACGGTTAATAAATGAACTTTAAACCGGTCGACTCGGCCCGGCATATTTCCATTTCCCGGTTGGGCCGGTCGGACCGGCATGTTGGACCCGGGTTTTAAAACACTGGTTAGAATTGATATAAATCAACAATCGTATCGCATTGTTTTGCTAGTGTAAAATGAACCAATAATAATAATAATAATAAATGTCAAATGTTGTAAACTGGTCTCACACGTTATTTATAGTATCGTCCATTTTAGATCTTATGAAATCTTTGAGACACTAACCTCTCTAGATTTATACAAAATAGTATCGTATATTTTTACTCCATCCGTTTATCTGGTTAAATTTGTAGGAAAACCTAGTAGGATTCATATGGCGGAACTTGAATCTCACATACCGGATCTCTACTAAACAATGAGATCACAAGAAGAAGAAGATTAAGAACATTACCTTTAGATTGATAAAGAATGATCCACCTCTACTGCACCACCTGAACACGCTGCAAGACCGCGTTGTACCAACAAAGTATCACACAAGAACTTGTGTGTGTGTGTGTTGTATTCGAAGAACACAAACTGAAACCCCTTGGGGTTTTGGGTTTCGGCCGAAAGAGAGGGAGGAGGGGAGGAGGGAAGGAGGTGTCTAGGGTTCTTTTGTGTTGTAATGTGTAACCCTTAAACCCTAACCTTAGTCCCTTATTTATAAGGGATTAAGTTACCATTAGGTCCTTGGAGTTTAATTATGTTTAATTACATAATTAAACTTCCTATTAACACTTTAAACCCTTGGACTTTTACTAGTTAATTAATTAACTGTCCGTTAAATATTTAACTTAATATTTAACTTTCCTCTTAAATAATAATTAACTTATTATTATTTATTCTTTTCTTTATAATTAACTTAACTAGTTAATTATTCCACACAACTTAATTTATTCGGTTGTCCATTATTGGGTGTGTAGTGGTGTGACCCTTTAATACCTTATAACATTGGACACGGTGACACGTGTACTTATCTGTGCACATAAATCCTTCAGACTCCAACTTGTGCAAGTTAAGTATCACTCACTGATCATCGTTGGCCTAAAGCGGTCCCTAGCCAGACATTTACGATAACCACGTTATAAGAACTCTTACATCCAGAGATAATGTAACACCTCAAATTTTAATACAAAATATTTCCGTAAAATCCTTTTAAAAACATTAGAGTAATTGTCCCAAAAATATGGATTTACAAAATCTTTGGCATTAAATAAAAATCAATAGTTGGTGTTACAAAATTATATCATAGCCAAAGCCAAACCTAAATCCACCTTGCCATCTCTACTTAAACCCGTGCGCCTTCACTAGCAAACGCACCTAATCCTTAGCTCCTGAACCTGAGTACATAGCATCACAAACAACATAGTACGTAAGACAAAATTGTCTCGTGAGATACATGAGTTTTAGACCCAACATTAACATATAAATAATCACATTTATTAGATATATAAATATATGTAAATATATATATATATATATATATATATATATATATATATATATATATATATATATATATATATATATATATATATATATATATATATATATATATATATATATATATATATATATATATATACTTTAGTTACCTCCATGGTAACCCTATCTCATTCACATACATCGATCACCTCTTCTGTAATCCTATCACATTCATTTATAACCTATTCAACCCGTCAAATTGTTCGGAATGCCTCCAAACCAACAAGACCCCATTTTTGCCCTACTAACCGGAATGCCTCCGATTCAGTAGAACCCCCATTGCCACAGTGTTCAGCCAAAGTGACCTATCTTCATCTTACTAACCAGAATGCCTCCGGTTCAGTAAGATCGAACATCTTGTTGGGTGATCGGAATGCCTCCAATCCACCCGTTTAAAGATACCATGATAATCCAGAATGCCTCCGAATCTACCACGTACCTGTCCTATCTCAATCTACCCGTTATAACCACTACATGTGACTATATGTCACATCAATCAACAATGTCGTATAGCCGTCACACAATATAACCGTATACTAATCTTAGTTAGTATTCACACAATTAAATCAACTAGTCATAATAATAATAATAAACAACTAATTAAGACATTAGTAATCACAAATAACGAAAATGCTTCTTTACCACTATGTACTCAGTTTTAAAGTTCACATGTACTCACCTTAGCCAAGCTAAATCCAAATCGTGTTTATCAACACGAATTCTTGCTCTCCAACTTGTGAAATATCACCAATCCTTAGGTCTTCTTGACCTATTATCAATATCATCATACAATCTAGTTATTATCAATAACTAGAGACCATTTAATCATTATAATACCCTTAACCACCAAGTTCCCCAAACTTGGTGGAAATCTCAAAACCCTAACTTGATGTTAACTCAACAAATCCCAGATCCATCAAGAACACAAGGTTCTCATACAATCTTGGAGTGTTTTACACTCACCATATACATCTTTTAACAAGATTTCCAACATAGACTCTTCATACCCACGATTTACCCAAAACTCAACCCATATACTAATTAGAAGATGGAGATACCTTAGATCTTTGACAAGGGTTGAAGATCTCCAAGAATGGTGATGTTTTATGCTCAAGAACACCTAAAAACGTCCTTTCTCTCTCTAGAATCGGCTGCACAGTGTTGTGGGTGAAAATGAGCAAAACCCTAGCTTTTCCCGTTTTTAATCTCTGTCTGAAGAGTTCGCGCCGCGAACCCCGAGTTCGCGCCGCGATCTTCCCGTGTCGTGAACTTCTCGCGAACGTGATCGGGTCGCGAACCCCGATCTCCAAAAACCCCAACTCACTGCCCGATGTTCGCGATCGGGAACCATTGTTCGCGCCGCGAACTGCCTGTCCCAGACAGGCTGCAGTTTTCGTTAATCATTTCGACCCGGTTTCGTCCATAACTTTCTCATACGTTATCCAAACGACACGAAACCAATTTCCACGTCTTTTAAACGATTTATCCTTATTTATCATATTTTTATATAATTATTTATTTACAAAAAATTCGGGTCGTTACAGATAATATTCATAAATGAATAACACTAATAGATTTTCCTTTCGCATCATGATATTTCTTAATTTGAGTAATAGACATGGAGCAGGGATCTTGTTCTATATACTCGAATTTTCTCGACACTGATTTCGACTTTCTGCAGTAACGGATTACCGAATGATCTAATCATTCTCCGAGCGCGGTCACGCATTTCAGTAGTCTTAATCGTCGAGCGGCCATGAAATATCTCTTCAAGTTAAAGAATGTGCAAATTCCATCTTGACAATTTGTGTTATCTTGTCCACGACTTCCGCTGTCTTAGTCAAGTTCCTTATGATCACCCTTTTACGGTATGACGTTAGATAAATGCTAAAGATCAGAAGTTATCGCGTCTCAAACTAAAAAGTCTCAGGTCATAGGACATCTACTCGAAATTACTTATGTTTGAGCTCCATGAAGTAATCTCGATCTTTTGGTCACGTCTAATGTTTAGCGAAGTCTGTAAACATCTATGAATATTTATTTTAACAACATTTGTTTCTCTATTCAATAACTATGAACAGATAAATATTCATAATGGTATTAACTCCTGAATCTAGCTCACACTAAATTCAAGCAACCACAGACATTTTAGATACTCAAAA